>CP136888.1:15993296-16375796 GCA_033000465.1 Sciaenops ocellatus
GTCTGTCAGATGAACGGGAACAACTTTATTGAAGCTAAAAAGTGTTATGAAGTGAAGCTCGCGGATGGAGAAAACAGATGGACACACAGGCATACGCCAAGAATTAAAGCCTTCGAGAGAGATTGAAGGAGACAAAGGAAAAAGACAAGCTGGCTGACATTATAGCAGAGTAAAAAAAAAAAAGAAAGGCTTGATATAAGAGAAATTATTAAAAAGACAGAACAACCCGGACTGTCCTAGCTGCATTAATCATAATAAGAGGGTGGAGAGTGATAGGCAGGTTCAGGGATAAACTGGCTTGTCCAGGGGTGAATATGTGAAGTTAGCAGGCATCAGGAGCAATCGTTTGGGTTAATAGAACAAATTATATATTGAAACACTTGTTGGATTCAAGCTTCTTTTGGGTTCACCTCTTTGCCTTTTGGCCTCTGGGGGTCACTGAGCATTACTGAGGTCATAAGTCACTCCCAAACGTAGGGCAATTTTTATTACATTAATTTTTCAAGCATGGACCCTTGCTAGCAAGCCTATTCAACAACCTTGGTAACTATTTATGCTTGTTTTTGTTGCTCGAGTTTTGCTTCATTCAAGATCAGAAGCAACCCACAGATTCCCTGAATATTTGACTTGAAAGGAAGACAATAAATATTTCATTATTCATGGTCAGTTGAATTCTTTAAGTGCCATGTCCTTTTGTAGGAGTGCCTCTTTGGCTTTGAATTGCCATGTGTGCCTCTCAGGAGAATGCATCGGGCTTTGGTGTGAGCTCCAGCGGCTGGGAACGAGAGTGCTTGTTGTAGTTTGCACAGCGGGGGTCTAGAAGTCTGCTCGTGGAGGTCATACGAGCAGCCATCACAGGATAAATGCCAGTGTGGGCTCCTGGGTGCACTGCATGACTGGGCATTTGCAATAGGTGGAATCCTGTGACAGCACCCAGCTCAACCCAATGAACACAGAGTCCATAAATTCTTAATTGTTGTTACTGTGCAGGAAGATTGGAGGAAATGTGCCCCGATGATCTAGTCACTGACTGAGTGGCACAGGCTTTGTATCAAAAATCATTTTATTTTGACCTAGAAGTGTTTTTCTTCTGCAGCTTTTCAGGCATTTTCCAAAAAGGTTTTTTTTCCAGCACTGATAAAAACTAATGCTGCCAAAAAAACAACTTTCACATAGTGTAAACTTGGAGAGGATTTCAAGGTTATGGGTTTTTTGTTTTTTCTAAGATTACTTTTAGGGTTTTTTAACGCCTTTATTAGATAGTAGCTACTGAAGATTGACAGGAAAGTGGTGAGAGAGAGAGGGAATGGCAAAGAGTTAGAAGAACATGTCATGTGTTCCCATTTAATGGCAAGTGTCCAGATTACTCCAAATGCCATGACGCCTTTACCTTTCGTCCGCCCTAATACTTCCCAGGAAATGCTTATCATGCTTAACGTGCAAGTCGGATTTCACTGGAAGTGTTTTTCAAAACAAGCAACAAGGCTCTTCACCATCGTTCTGCGCTGTTTGCAGTAATCCATGTGAGCAGCATCTGCCAGGTGTACAGTGAACCATTAAAATGAACTTTCTCAGTAGGCTACAACAGCCAAATGGACCTTAGCCGTGTTCCCCTTCATGATATGCTGTGTTGTTTTGTTATGGGAATTAGAGATGCAACCAATGATTACTCAAACTAACGTCATTATTATTATTATCATTATTATAATTATTAATATAGTGAAATGTGAAATTTGAAAGACATCTAAGTGAAATTTGACCTCTTCGGATCAGGTTGTTTTGTCTGACCAACAGTCCAAAAACCAGAGATATTCAATTTAAAATAACAAAACTAAAATGAGGCAATGAATTCTCAAATTTGAGTGGCTGGAATTAGTGAATGTTTGACATTATGCTTTATAAATGACTAAAACCTGAATTAAACACAACATTACTAAATCTTTTAGTGACCTGTATCCATCAAGCAACATTAGCTTTCATTTGGGGTCGTGCTCGAGTTCACCCAACAAATACAAGTTTCAATTTTAGCTGTCTTAGTGTCCACCATCTCTCTTTAGTTAGTAAATGCTCCACAATTTTGTTTGTGTGTCTGTGTGCTGGTTAGCGTACTGTGGCTGTCTAGAGCTTTTTGGCTGAAAACAAAACATTGATTAGATCAGTGACACTGAACCACAGAAACAGTCTAAAGCCACACCAGCAGCTCTGTAAGGGTGCACTTCGGGGCATGAGCTCACAGTGACGATGCTAACATGCCGATGTTTAGTAAGGTGTGTTAACCATCTCACTTTAGATGTTTGCATGATAACATTGTGGTGATATTTCACTACGAGCGTCACCTTTCACATTACATGTAGTTATTTGAGCAACCATAAAGGATTAATTGATCAGTAGAGCCAGACCAATTATCGGCTATCAGTAGGCCAATTTTATCGACCGATATTTGTTGATATTGTTTTTATTTCACCGGACAGAATGCAGAAAAAAGATGCTCATGGAGTATAATAATCACATTTAATGGATCAAAAATGTGGATAAAAAAAAAATCGAACCTCAGTGTATAGCTGAAGTTTGAAGGTCTAGGTTTATGAAGCTCTGGCTACCAGCTGTTTCTCTGGTTTCACAATGAATTCAGTTTCACAATCGGAGGAGGGAGATTGCTTGAACAGGTTTGTAGGTTTAAGATGGCTCAGACTGACGAAGATGTGAAAGGAGTTACACTGTGACACTTGTGTACATATCACCATCTTTATTTGTATCACCACACCTGTTGTTGAAATAACAAGGGTTTAAACTTTATTATTATTTAGTTAATGGATATAGCTAAGAGGTCATTAAGTGCATGTGTCATCTTGTGAAATGTTAAGAAAACTGTCTCATGGTGAGAAATAATCTGTTTGCTGAGCTCTCACAACATGTTTTCTGACCTCTGTCTCTTACAAACAACATCCAGTGTAAGTTTAGAGGTTTTAAACGTGTATCATTGCAGGGCTACACTACACACAGGCAAACATTATATAATCCCAGACTAGACATATTAAAGCACAAGTTCTGTCCAACATGCTACATGCAAGCTGGTTTTTATCTCTCAGTGCTATCGGAACTCAGCTGTATATAGTTTGTATGAATTCCTACGGTGAAAGGCTGCGTGTATAGACATGTGCAGCGGGCTGATAAGAGAATAGAGCCAACGTCTGTGTTGCTTTGTTGCATGTTTACGTCAATACATCTGAAGTGACTTTAAAAGACAGCACAGAAGCAATGGGACAGCCTGCTGAATGTGGGCATTCATTAAAGTGTTTGTTCAGACTGAGTTCTTGACCGTTGGAAACATTTATCCTCACATTTAGTGTACTCTACCTTCATAAGCAGAAATTGAATTTAAAAACTGAATTTAAAAAAGTGGCAAACCTTTTTTACTGATTTTTCACAATGATTTGAACTGATTTTTTTTATAATTATTGTAATCATTTTAAAGGAACAAGCCGAGTGTCCTGTAGGGGTGGTCTTTATACCAGGACACCAATACACGATGAGTCATGATGTGAATTCAGATATGGCAGTTTGTTGCAACACAAAAGTCAATGTAATTTGTTGCATGTTAAACAGTGCAACGGTTACTTGTCAGTAATCAACCAAGAAAAACACTCGAGCATTTGAAAGTTTGAAAGAGATGGACTGCAGTGCTGTTGTGGGTCAGATAGTCTGAAACTGCAGCATATGAAACATGCTGAGATTTAATATAGTTCATACATTCTTTGCAGTTCAAGGTTCGTGTCCAATATATACAGTCTGTTTGTGGTTTACAACTCGTTAAGCCCTTTTTACACAATCCTGCAACAGAGCTGTAAAAAACATTACACCACCTTTGCCTTTTTAAACTGAAACAAACAACAGTGGCATAATACCACTCCAGTTTATGGTTTCAGATAGTATGTCGGCCATCCATAAGCAAAAGAAGCTCAGTGTAGGTGGAGCTGATTGTCAGAGCAATGCTATTCCAGGAACTGGATAACTGTAATTCAGTCCTGAGAAGCTACGGCCTCTATTCACGACAAACTGTAACCTGTACTACATATATACATACATACTGCCAGATTGACTTAACTTCACCGCTCACCTTTTCCTCTGTCACTTTCTGACACTTGGTCTCTCTCAAAAGTTTTTATCGTGAAGCATCAGTTTCATAGATAACAAGACAAAGTTTTGCCATGCTTCTCGTCCATATAAACATAATATCCAACAGTGATATCAGTGTACAATATTCAAACACTCTGAACTGTATACAGTAAATTTGAGTGAAAACTGCCCAGCCACTGTAGCTTCTGTGGATGCCAATGTCAGCGCATGTACACATACAGGTAGGAACATCTGAGCAGGAACTGGACATGGTTGACTGAGTGGCTTTGAAAAACAAGAAAACCAGAGCCATGTGGGAGCAGAAGGACACAATAGGAGAAAGCAGAGGAAATCCCCCAGCGATAACTTATCGCTTAAAGCTGCTTCTTGGCCCAAAAAAGATGCCTGCAGCGTGAAGAATGGGATTGCTGTGAAACTGGTGCCCTCCCTGCCATAATTAATACGCCGCGAAGAAGACTTGTGATGACTGTGTTCGTACTGTAGCTCCTGACTAGCCAGTCTCTCTTTATTTTCTTATTTTATTTAACTTTTATTTTACCATTCAAGACATTAAGAACGATTTTTTCTTTACAGTGATGTGCCAGAAGACACTTCAAACAGAAGTAAAACATTTACAAGTATCATTTAAACTTCATAAGTGCACCCTTAAAAGTTAGAAGTAATTGAAATAAATGTATCCAGTTTTAGTGTCTTCTGTAACAAATTCCAACAATTAGCCGCAGCAGACTGGAACAACTACAGGCCAGAGGATATATTGGATTTAGGGGCCTTAACTCTGATATGAGAAGAAGACCACATATCGTACTTGGCCACCAATATTGGCTTTAATAACTGACTTAAATAGGGGGGGTGAGTATCCAAGAAGAGTTTTGTAAATAAGTGTAAACCAATGTATTTTACGAAGAGTATGCAGAGAGGTCCTGTACCCATTCCCCTCTCTTCCATGTCTCCTAAACTCAGTGCTGCCGTAGTGCAAATTTCCCATAAAGCTAAATGAAGATGCGAGTGAAGAAATGAAGTATTTCAGAATTATTTCAGAAACGTGCAATTACATCTTTTTCAGATTCTGACGTTTTTCTGATCCTCATTTCTCCTGATCTGTTATTATATGTCTCGTGTGTGCATTTGTCTGCCCTGGAGGTTGCAGCCTTGGCTCTGGTGCGCTCCACTGAGTCTGCCAGGAGATCTCATGGACGCCTCAGTGGAGCGGACTCTTAAAAACACTGTTTACCCAAGGAGATTTATTTAAAGTTACAGAGCGGCACAAAGTCTCACTCTAGATCCTTTCTCTGTGTGTGTGTGTGTGTGTGTGTGTGTGTGTGTGTGTGTGTGTGTGTTACTCATAGTATTTACACATGCGAGTGCACTGCATCGAGATGCACTGCATTGAGATGCTCTGAAAATGAGACGTGCAAGTTCTGGATTGCCGTTAGCGTTTCCTAATCCTTTTTTAAAGCCGTATCTGGCGTTAAAATTTGATTTCAATGGAATATCTCTCCACAGCTCATTCATCCTAAACAAAGTTCTGTAATCCTACAGCTGCACAACATGTTCACTCATTATCTCCAAGATCTTCCCCAGTGACAGTGATCAGGTCGTGTACTTTTCTTCCTGTGCTCTGACAAAGCCTGTCATCTGGATTTTCCCACTCTAATCAGATAGCACTTGTCTTTAATATACAAACAAGAGAGGGATTTTATTATTTTTTTATGTTAAAACTTTTAAACGACTCTAGCCTGAATGTCCAGGGATTAACTTGAGAAAGTCTATGTGGGCATGTTAGCGTGAGAGATATGGTGGTCCTGTAGCTTTCTAATGGTATTTCCAAGTGGTACAAATAGCAGAGAGTAGAACAGTAATGAATAGTAAATTCTGGTAGGTCAGTCGGTGTGTTTGGACATCCAATACGTTAGTCCACAGCAATGCTCCAAAGGTGTCAATCTTAATGAATTTTGCTGTTCTCTTGTGCTACTATCTGATCAAACTTTCCCCAAACGTTCTGCCCTAGAAACCCCTAAATCTTATTCTCAGATTGCCGTGAAATTCACCTCACACATTCATGCTCCCCAGAGCATGGATCCTTTTTAGTTTTTGTAAACTTCATCATCAGATGGCACAAATGTTAACTCAGTAGTCAAGGTATCTCAACGGTCTTAACAGACATTCATGCTCCCAAGAGGATAAACCAGCAAAAAAAAAAAAAAAAAAAAAAAAATCCAAGCTATATGTAGAAGTGTTGTAAAAATGTCAGAAGTTGTCAGTATGCTGTTTGTTCCATGCAGCCTCCAGGAACTACTATTACACTTTAATACTTTTAGTGTTATGATAGGATGAACTGTCTTTTGGTCTTGTCTTTGAGATTTGCTGCTCAGTTGTGAAAAAGAAAAAGAAACTTTATTGATTTATGTTGATTGCAAAGACCTTGACGTTGGATGGCCCTGTGTTCTTGGCTACAATGCATTTGGCATCAGAGTGTGTCTCTGAAATTCTGCTGAGTAGATAATTGCTTTTCCCTACAATAAGATGACAGTTTGAAAGATAACAAAAGATGCATGAACTCAAGAGGTCTAAGGAAAACATTGACAAGTCAAAATAACTGGCTAATACATTCTTTTAGGTCATGCACTCATAACCTATTTAAACAGGCAAAGGTATTTTAAGGACAGATATGAAAACCTGGCATACGAGTGACTGCACATGAATATGTGGGTGCATTTAACTTTGGCATGTCGTTTGTTTGCTTATGCGACAATTTGCCAGTCATCATAAGCATAAGGCTTATGCTTGTTGGCATGTTTTTAAGTACAAATTTAACTTTTTCTTCTGTTTTTCTGCACAGTACATCAAGATCCCAGCTCCTACACCAGAGTCACTTTCTGCTCTTCGCGTCTTCTCCTTCTACTTATCCAGCGACAGCAAGGACCAACCTCAAGCCAGCTTCGACTGCATCCATCAATATGTTTCAAGGTATGGTATGAAACTTTTGACATAAGATATGCCCTTGCAATAAAGAGAAATTTAAGTACTATTTGATTTATTTATTTTAACAAATTTACACCAAACTGTATTTTTTTCCTAACTCAAGATTCTGTCTCAAATCCGAGGAAAAGAATAAAAAAAGTCATTAAATCTTTTTTCTTTCACATGAATTGGCAAATGATTTTGGCCGATATTTGTTGCAAAAAATGAATTAAGTGAAGCTTAATCTGCTTAATCAATCACAGCAATTGTAGATGCAAATTTTTTAATCTATCTGCTGGTTGTGGCACATGCAACCTCACACGATTCGAGTCACTTTTGTCATCTTCATAGTTCATCAGTCTTTCACTTCTCAGTGTGCCCACGTCTCTGTGGGCATCGTCAGAGACAGTTAGCTCACTGCTTGCTGTACACAGGATGGGGCAATTGTAATTTCCTGTATATTTCTGGGCTCACCCTCTCATTACTGAGACCTGTGATTCCTTGTTTATGGAGTGGATATGCTTGGAAACTCAAGGTTATGCTCTGTTGCTGCCTCCTGCTGCCAGATGGCTAACTGTGGTCTGAACTGAAACTCATTCTGGTTCCAGTCAGCTGCCGGAGCCAAGAGAAACAGTGTAACAGTGTGAGGGCAAAATCTTGCTCTCTGCCCCCACACTTGTTTTGATATTTGGAGGATAAAGAGGAGAAATGATCTCTGGCCACGTATGTAATTGTGTTGTGAAAATGAAAATGGGATCGAGGGAAAAGGCTCTTTTTTTTTTTTTTTAAATATGAAAAAGCTGAATTTGGCATCACAGTAAATCCTTGATTTATGTACAGCATTAATGCGGCCCAGGTTCATGTATTAATTTTTTTTTTTACTTTGTCCAAAAAGATCCTTGTTTTTGTGTGCTGGCTGGAGCCAAGCTAATCCTGGTGGTTTTCCACAGGCTCTATCCTGCTTTGAACCAGGATATCTGGCTTTCTCACATGTAGCGGGCTGCAGAGCTATATCTAGCCTGTGACATAACATACAGTAACCATAGACCTGTCTTAGCCAGCTCCCACCACAAAGCCACTTTATGCTGCATGGAGTCAATGTTGGTATGCTGCTCTAAGTTACCTTATAGGCCTGTGTCTTTACAGTGTTGACTGTACAGCCTGCAGAAAGCCCCACGGTCCAAATGCTCTGTGTTTTTGTTTTGCAGTGACGGCCGTGAGCAGCTGGAAGGTCAAGGCATCATCCAGGACAAGATCACAGTGTGTGCCACCGACGACTCCTACCAGATGACCCGTGAAAGGATGTCTCAGGTGGAGAAGGACAGCTGGAGCCGTTCCGCCATTGAGATCAAACCTGGAGCCACATATCCAAGTAAGAATAGACTCGAGGTGTCTGTGAAGCATAACCAGAGGATCAGGGGATGATACATGTGCAGATTTTCAAGGGGAGAGGCCGAACAGCTTTAAGCTTGGGGAGGGATCAGCAAATTGGATACAACGATGGCATATAAAAACAAAAATAGAAATATAATAGCACCTATAAAAGTAATAGGAATATTTGCTTCACATGAGAAAACATGGCTGTGTTCACAGCTTTAAGCTGCAGGCCAGATATTTTCCTATTTTGATGTGTAATGAAACCAGATGTGCAGGCCGAATTTTTGGTTATACAAATAAGATTAAATGCTAGACCTCGTCGCTTATATTTATTATTTTGTACCATATTTTTTGGCTTTTGGGTGCTGCTTTGTTACTCTGTCCCCTGTCACATCTGGCTTTAAAAGGAGTTTTGGCCAAATGGAAGTTTGGTGTTGGTTAAAGTCAGCTGCATCTGTCTTTAAGGCCAATTCAAAGATTCAAAGCCAGGTTCTTTCTGTTCACTGAAAAGCTTAGATGTCTTTTATCTCTTTAACTTGGCTTACAAAGATAAAATATTAGCTTCATGGAGCTGTAACTAATGTTTTTGTTTGTTTCAGAAAACAACTTAATTTTCCTACACAAGCTTGTATGGAAATGTCTCATAAATGCATCATAAGCCTTTGATTTAAAAAAGCAAAACAAAACCTTGAGTTTTGCCAAAGAACCGAAAATCATACAATCACAGATGAAGTTGTTGCTGCAACAACATTTGTATTTTGACAGGTTTTTTTTCCCAACAAATTTCTAACGACGCTTGCCAAAGTTGAGTGTGTGTATTCTCAGATCCTAATCATCCAGCATACCTTACAAAATATTAATCATATGAGAGGAGACATGAACCGCTGAGCTACTTTCTTTTCTTCTTTCCTCTTTTTTCTCTTCGCCAACCTTTGCTGCGGTTATGCAATATTGTTTCTTGGCATGATTTTAGACCCCTGTGTCAGTGCTGCAGCTCCAGGGGAGTTGAAACTCCGGGTGGTTCAGAACGAATTTAGACTGTGCGGATTGTGTAACATCAGGTCTTCAGGTGAAGATGACTTAGCAACATATACACCCGTAGGGAAATATTTAATAACTGCACTCTACGTTCTCCTTTCAGCCTCGGGAGGTGCTCATGAACACAGTGCATATTATAAGGCATGCCAAAACCTATTCAGCACGCGTCTGACACTCCATATGTCCCACACCATAATTGTTATATAATCCTCTTTATTATTATTATCATAATCAATGGCTCCTAGTAGAGTAATGATAATGCATAGACTTATTAGCACTTCCCAGGACATTACTTTTGTGGTTGAAAGGAAAGCCTTCTTTTCCTGTACCTCCTGCCCCACTCTGACCTTCAAAGCACAGATTAACCTGTAATGGGATTAGCGCAGAGAGATGGCTTTCTCTGCTCTAACATGCCCCATCTGTCTGCAAGAGAGATGTAAGTAATGATCAATGGGGTGTTTACATCTAAAGACAAATAGCTGCAGGCCAGGCCTGTGTGTACATGTGATCTAGAGGTAAAGGTCGGCAGAAGATATTGTAATGATAAATGTTTTGCCATTATTCAAACAATTGTCGAGAGGCAGTGCAGAGAGTACGAACACATGCTGAACAGGTAAAAGTAGTGCTGAGAGTTGTGAAATCTGGCTCTTTTTAACTCGCTTGCATGACACATTTTACTGAGTTCCTGTTGCAGATTTTCCTTGCCTTGAGATTAAGTCTCTCCAAATGTCAGTAAATTCCTAAGATTAGATTTCTTTTGACTTACTGAAACATATTTAAAGGCATGTTTAGAAGGTAAAATGCATAGCAACAAATATTTTACACAATTTGTATGTTCACAAAGTATCTTTTTTACCAGCTCTGGGGGAAACAAATACAAATACAACAATACACTGTATGACAAGAGATCACTTAAATCTCTTTTTGTGTCTTCAGGTAAATGTGTCAAGTTTCACAAGAGGCCAGCTCCTCTGTCTTCATCAGACAGCGGTTTCCATAAGCAGTTTACAGCAGTCAACAACCGGAGGAACGGTGGCATGGCCACGCCGACCCAGAAGCCCTTGAGGGAGCGCATCATCCACCTGCTAGCTCTCAAACCTTACAGGAAACCGGAGCTGCTGCTGTGGCTGGAAAGAGAAAGAGCCGGCCCCAAGGACAAGGCCGAGCTGGGTGCCATACTGGAGGAGGTACGCCGAAATAATGTCTGTGTGTGTGTGTGTGTGTGTGTGTGTGTGTGTGTGTGTGTGTGTATGCACAGTCAACACATAATCATGCACAAATGGTTTCCACATATAGCTCTTGTCTTTATCTAACTTAAAAATCCTAAACACTCTTGTACAGATCTAAAGAAAACACTGCAGTTGTGTTGTTTGAGTGTGTCCGTTTGTGTCCGAGCACACACACACACACACACACACACACACACACACACACACACACTCTTTTCTGTCTGGTGGGTGTGTTGACATATATAAACACTACAATAGTGCAGTTAGAAATTAACACATTGTTAAATGCATTTAACACCAATAAAAACAAATGAATGCTTTAAATGTTCTCGAGGACGATGCATAGAACTGCATTTATGCTTAAAATAGAAGCAACTAGTCATACTTCACACCACTGTCGGCATTTAAAACATCAAACCAAGAAAAAGCTGCATTTTGGCCGGGTTGAGTAAGGTGATTTTAAAGCATATGTGTCCTAGGAGCTGAAAAGTAGAGATTAATGTTCCAGCTAGCAAACATATAATCATGTACTGAAAGAAACCAGGGGCCAGCTGTGCTTTAATTGAACTGGTTATCTAATTTAGAAACGTTTACTTTATGTGACTTTCCTGTATACATTTTTTAGTAATTCCTAAATGATGTTTGTACTGTCATCATTGGTCTGTGTGTGTGTGTGTGTGTGTGTGTGTGTGGTGGTGGTGGGGGGGGGGGGTGTGCTTGTGGTTGTTGATGTGTGTGCATGCATGAGGTTTTTGTGTCCGTGCGTGTGTGTGTGTAATTAGGTCGATGCTGTAATTGTCTCTGCAGAGACTGTGTTTGCAGTAGGGCGGGCCACTCTGTCAGGAGGCCCCCAGAAAGATAGATGTCCTCCGAGAAAGGCAGTCTGACGAGATTAGAGAGGAGGTTAAAGCCTGAGACTCTGCAGAAAGAGAGATTTTACTTTTCAAGAATATGAAAGTGCCACTTTCAGCACAACCAGGACTCCAGTGACTGTTTGACTCGCTTATTACTTCATAACGATAATTTCTATAATTATGGTGGTCAGTTTATCAGTTTGGAACTTGGGTAAATGTGATGCTTGGCAAAATAAAAGCTGGAATATATTTGGAAAAGTTTTTATCACCCATGAAATCAAGAAAATGATTCATTATAGTGCAAAATAAATGTTGGTTTGATAGCATTTTGAATATTTTTTGTTGAAATACCTGGACCTTCAAAATGTATACTGGCCCATGCATATTTGGCAAGTAATAATCTATCATTGTGCCACAATAAGAGGAAAAAAGCAAGAAGCTGTCAACCTTTATTCAAATACAGTTAAGCTCTGTGCACAGATGTGAATTAAATCAGACGTTTGAAGTAACATCATATGGTTTATTATATTCTAGGTGGCAAAAGTGAATCCCAAAGACAACAGCTACCTGCTGAGGGATGACTTCTACAAGCACGTGCAGAGGGACTGGCCAGGCTACAGTGAGGAGGAGAGGCAGCTGATCAGCAGGCTACTGGCCAGGTGGGTCAGAGGCATAAGCCAGACTAAGAGCCATCTCTGCTGTTACAACAAACTGATAATTAAATCTCATGATACAGCCTATTACTCTGTGACCTGGGCTGTTCACACAAATGGCTCCTCGCTTTTTAATACATCCAACATGATTTTTGGTGTTGATTGTTGTTGAAAACTTTATTTTACCAACTCAAGGCAGGCTGCAGTCTTTTTCTCTCTCCTCCACATCTTCTTCTCTCAGTCACACACATCTTTATGCAGGTGCTAATCAACACACTGTATCTGCTTTAACACACTACACCAAGTCTGTATTAGTCCTCCTCTAAATCCACATAAATTGCAGTGACACCAGTAAGAAGTAGTTTCAGTGGTAATGTATTTTTGTCTCATGTGCAAATTGCCTTGATCTTTCCGTCTGTTTAACAGGAAGTTGCAGCCGCATGTCAGCCACCAATCGAGGAATCTTCAAGCAAATGTGTCGATGCCGAAGATTTCAGAGGATGCAACACTACATCACAGCACAGTGAAAAATCCTGCAGTGGTAAATAGCCATATTGTTTTTCATTTAACTTGAACATCTGTTTTGAACCTGGAGCTACTTTATTAAGCTGTGTGTACTGTTTATAGTATGTAAATTAGTATAAATAAGATTTTGTCTGTAGTTTGACAGTTTGCTGATTGTTTCTGTGGTTCTCCAATAAAATATAAATGTAGGATCGAAGTTATAAGGAATGATTTTTCTCTTTTTCTTCTTCCTTTCACAGAAACGCTCTGTGCCTTTTGACTCACCAGAAAGGCTAGCTGTTAAAAGGCAAAGACTTGTGGACCAGAGGTTGCAACAGCAACCCACAGCAAACGGACTCTTGAACAATAAAGGACATGACGTTGCAACTCCTACCCTCAACCCTAGTTTCCACACAAAGACTGAGTTTCAACAGACAAGTAACCATACTGGTAACCAAAATGGCTTACCAGGGGGGCACAGTGGCTTTACTTTAATGCACAAACTGTCTAGTACCTCTGACACACCCGTTTCAGAGAGCAGAGAACAAGAACCCAAAGTAAGCAGCCACCAGCCACCGCAGGGTGACTCTGACTGCGCTCACCAGCAGCTCGCCAACAGCCAGCACAGGAAGAAGAAATCTAAAAAGCACAAAGACAAGGACCGGGAGAGGTTAAAAGACAACAAGGGCAGCGAATGGTTGGAGACAAGTCCTGATCTCAGGCAGAAAACAGACAAACTTGACAGTAAGGCCCTTTTTAATGTAGATATATCTTGTTTCTTCTACTGAAATTAGCAGAGTGTTTCTTGTCAACTTCTATGTGGCAGTCTTGTGACTTGGGGAAAGTTTGAAGATATCGCTCTCTTACTTCTCTGACTATTTTAGTATTACATCCATTATATGGCAGTGGGCCCATCTCCAGAACACTGTTGTCTCTCTTCATCAGTTGCATACAAAATAACAAGTTGACCACCCAGACTTTGAACTGATGACCACTGGTAATTATGCATGAGGTCTCTCTGAGCGACCGATTGTCCAACAGCCCACTGATGCATTTATACAGTATTATCTCATAAGCATGTGTGTGTTTGCTCCCTTAAGCTCACTCTCTTGAGTCCTCAGTGTGTTATGTGGCTGATTGACTCAACAACATCTCGAGCCGTGCTTTAGGTCTCTAAGCTGACATGTCTCCTGATACCCACAAGCTCTTAGCTAGTCTGCACTCAGGCGGGCAAGCACATACACAAAACAAAAACACATTGGAAAAAACATTCAGACGATGACAAAGTGTCATGTAGATTAATGTACTGACTGAACTTGTTCCAATGCCATTTTCTTTTATCTGCTGTTTTTACTCCAGATCCTGACATCACAAATGCTGTGGCCTCTGAGGAGAAGCCGGATTATGTGCTGTGAGTATGTCTTTAAATCATATTGTGGTTGTTTCATGTGGTATCACTTGGTATGGTTTCTGTTGAACACATATTGACTATTAAAATATGTTAAATGTTGGCTTAAAGATTGACATGACACGATCCTTGTTAGCTAATAGAGCTTACAGTGATTGTTTTTGTTTTATAGTAGACAGACATTACTTTTTTAATGTATTTTCATTGTTTAAAAACATATTTTGTTCTACTGAAATAGTGAAATAGTAAAAAATTGTTTCCCATGGTGATGAATGGGGGGGGCCTCACTGTATCACATCAGCAGGACAATGTAGCCTTATGCTGCCATCTTGTGTCGAAAAGAGTTACTACATGAAAAGAAGACCTAAGGTTAAAATTAAATTATACTGCCTGTGATGACAGCCTGTAGAACATCATTAACTCACCACGTGTATGTCTGTGCTTCTCCTTGTAGCGCGTATGGCACCATCATGAATTTGGAGCAACGTCAGAGGTACCAGGCGGATTTCTGTGCAGAGTATGATGAATATAAAGACCTCCACTCTCGCATCGCCACCATAACCCACATGTTTGTTCAGCTAGGATCCAAGATCAAAAGCTTGTCCCCTGGCACACGAGAATATAAGGTACACACACACACACACATACACACACACATATATATATATATATGATACATTGCTCACGTTGCTTGATTACAATGCATGCTTAAGTGTTATTTTATGCAGCTTAATTGATATTTCGAGTTTAATCATTTGTGTTTTATATCCTTTAGATAATGGAAGACCAAATACTAGAAAAGTACAGCAAGTATCGAAAGGTAAGTCAAATGTTTTGTTGGTTAAATTATTTTGTTGTCCGTATCACATCTAACATATTAAGAGACCTGTATTTTATTTAAGCAGAAACTTTGCAGGTTAAAAATGTTGTGTGCATGATATAACTGGACCCTGACACAGCTCTGCTCTCAGCGTCAGTGTGCTGCTAATATTCCGTTAGATCTGACAGTACATGGCATAAATATAACTGGACTTTAATATAAATCAAGTTGCACTAGAAGGACTTGCAAGAGATTAAAGGAAATGAAAGTAACCAGAGATAAAAGAGGGCAATTAACTAAACTAATAACCAATATAGGCTATAACTCAATAACCCATGACTGTATGGCTTTTTGATTATTTCATTTTGTGGTGATAGTAATGGATCAGAAAAAGTGCTAAAGAGCAGGAAGCTACTAAAAAGTCAGCAGCATGCTGTATTTAAAATGCCTCTGAAAGTAGACTAGCACATAAGGATATGTAGACATTGTCATTAAACATTAAAATTTGCAAAGATCCTGCACTTTGCTCCATTTATTTCCACCTCTGCATCATCAGTACACATATTTCTCGTCTGCATGTATTATCCATCTCTTGACTGGGGGAAAACTGTTTATTATGGTTGTGAAAAAGAGAATATCTTTGTGTAAGAAGAAGTGTGGAAATCCTTTTATTCCAAGGCTTTCTCTTCCCTCCACAGAAGTTTCCAGGCTACAGGGAAGAGAAGAAACGCTGTGAATATCTTCACGAGAAACTGTCCTACATCAAACAGCTCATCATGGACTATGACGTCTCTCAGGCCTCTTTATAGCATTGGCTCTTCTTATCAGAGTTTCTATATGGGACCCCCGTCTTTGGATCAATAACATAGGTGTCAAATGAAGCATTTTTATTGAGAGTGATTCTAAAAGGTTTTGGATGAACAAGGACTGCTTCTGCTGGGACCTCGGAAGATGCTGTGACCACCTATGATATAAATCAAAATCAGATTTATCTCTGGTATTTGTACATTTGTTTTAAAGTTATCATCTTTTAAAGAGATGTCTTGGTGAAAAGTCCAAGGAAAAGGCAAAAACAGTTTCCCTCATAGTTTTTGCCAGCCTTGTGAAGACCAGTGTCAGTGTATGCCATTTTGTAAAAGGTAGCAAATGTGACTTTAACTTATTCACTTTGTTTTTTACACTTGTTAAGTCAAACCGTGCTCCGGGCAAGTTTCCCTTTTCCCTTTTTATGAAGTTCAATATGCAGCGTGACAAAAAAGTGTACTTTTCAATTCCACATCAAAGTTATCTTATTCGTGATAAATGATTGAAGCAGCCCTTTGCAAAAAAATGCAAATATTTCAAGTCATTTGATCTCAGATTTAGCCTTCATGTCTTATTATGCAAATGTGGTGAGATAATTCCACTTATTCCCAGTTCAGTTTCCCTTAATGTTTCAGGCATTTATCTTCATGCAAGACTAGTTTTTAAAGTAGTTGCTGCATTAGGATGGAAACATAGAAATTAGATTTTTAACAAAATATTTTGAAAGCAGCTGAATCCAATGAGAAAAAAATGGGAAATATCAAAACTCACAGGACAAAGAATGACATGTAACAATACACTGAGGTATATGCTGTCTCAGAATGCACTTGTCTTTAAAGTATTTATTTGGCACACCCCTTTCTTTCTTTTGAATGACTAGTAAAGGGACCAAAATGCTTTGGCTTTTATGGCTGTTGCAATAATTTGGTGAGGAGAAAAAACACTCTCCTCCCTAAAGCTGTTACTGACATTGTTAATAAGGCATCACGTCTAGGTTCAAGTATTTTAACCCACTGGAAAAAAAGTGTCTTTCTTTCTTTTTTTTTTCTTTTTCTTTCTTAGAACTACTGATGTATTTATTTTAAGCCACCTTCCTCCGCTCTCTGTGTCAGTGTCAGGTCTTGTTATATCAAAGTGTTTGTATCCAAGCAGCTGGGGGAGCAAGGTGGGAGAGGTTGTGAGTAGATCAAAGGTTTGTGTTGTATATTTTGTCTGACAGAGTTGTGGAAAGTGACTGTGTTAAATCTGCCCCAAAGTCCTCTAAATATTAACATTGACGTGGGAACAAAAAGGCCTCAGGTGGGAGGATAGCAGCCCCTTCACCCAACACTTAAGCTGGGTCGTAAATTAATGCACACAAAGCATTAGTTGGTACATTACATTTTCCATTCACATTGTTGGTTAAACTGAGAATTTACAAAATGGGAGACGACACTAGACTTTGTAGTGGACACTTAATGAATTCAGAATTAGCCTTAGATATTTGGTCTTCAGGAAATATGGAGCCATATCGGTAAAAAGTGTACGTTTCATAACCAGCTGTGGTACGTTTTAAAATATTTTAAAAACTAGCCTGCAGGGTTTTATATCCTTCAGTTTCCAGTTAATAATCAGTGCCCATTCAGTTTTGCACAAACCCAGTTTAAACAAAAAGACGGAAGGGGATGAAGGAGTAAAATTTCCACTCAAGATTGTACTTGTTCACCGTGGTTGCAGTTTTTGTACTGAATGTTATCACGCAGTCAATGACGTAGAAGCCTTAAGATTACACTTTTATAGGACAAAACCTTCAAACTGCCAATATCAACAAGGAGTCATCATCCACACACATCTGTTTTCTGCCTTATATTACTGCTAGCTGTTACATTTAAACCTGTCTTAGACATTTCACTGTTCAAATGAACGCCGACTGTGGCTTTCTCACACCTTTTTGAATATTACTTTCTGGAGGAAATGTTTGATAATGTAATTAAAAAAAAAAAAAGTTTAGTGCACAGTTTTGATTGGCTATGATGACATAGCTTACTCATAACTTGCTTTTGTAATCCCTCTGGTACTTTCTTTCTCGTAATCTTCATTGAGAGATATACGGTCAGGTATTTATCATTAGGAATATCGCTTTGGTTTTTACTGCAGCTGATTTTCCTATTGACATCCCATCTGACTCTGCTCTGAGCACACGGAGCAGTTTGATTGGATGACTGTCTTCAGTGATTTTTGTGATATTTCAAGCACAAAAGAGATCCATTGTTAATAACAGTAGTCAATCATTTTCAGGTAGTGGGTGGCAATTGTGAGAAGGTTTTAGGAGGGAAATGAAATGGTGTCGAGTGCTTGATTAAAGACCATAATTATATGTGGGTTATTGGGTTTGATGGAAACCATAATTATCTGCGGGTTATTGGGTTTGATGAAAGAATCACTGATCTTGAAGACAGACTATTTCTTACAAAATCATTAAATGAATTTATTTATCTGTGTAAGTCTTAATCACAAGCTACAATAAAAAGTTCATGAGGTGTTTTGTTTTTGGACTGGTGCTGATTATTTACAAGGCACCAGTATATACAACGCAGTAGGTGTTTTTGTGTACTACATACCTGCTGGAGGAAGAAAAGCCTCATCTTAGTCAGGAGTCAGAGAGTATGCACCATGAACTACATTTTACAAATGTATACTTTCTCTTTTTCAAGTTGTGCAAAGTTCAAAAGAATAAAAACATCAAAGTGATTTTTGCCTTGAGATTTGATTGTGTTACGAGCCTTTCTCTTTGAATCTCCTGTGCAGGTAATCTGCATCCCTCACTGATCATCATTCATTTTGTCTTTGATCACACTGTCAAGCTGTGCAGTCATCATCAAATCTACCGGACTGTGATGTTTGTATGCATTAGCTATTGATTATTTTTGTCAGCCCGATGAAAGTGTCTAGCTCGAGGGATTATTATGATGTAGACACAAAATACAAACAAAAATGGCACTGCTAGTGAAAGGTAAGTAAGAATATTGTAAATGATGACTTAATGAAGTAATTTATGAATGCCTTATACACCAACCAGCCACTTCATTGGGTACACTTATCTTTCAATATAATGCAGTCCAGTTTAACACTGCTGCATACTACAACCTTAATGGCAAACACACACACAAGCCAACATTTATAAATAATTTATGAAAAGGATAAAGGGAAAAGGCCAGAGGGATTTTATCAGTCTGACAGCCCAAGTTTTTCTTATTAATGGCTTTTAATGGTTCTATACAGTAAATTACCTCATTAACTGTAATAATACAATTTAAAGGTACAGTGTGTAGAATTTAGTTGCATTTAGTGATCCAATCACTACATTGTAATCTCCTCACATCACCCTCACCTTCCTAATGTAAAGTAAAAACAACACTTTAAGGACCCTGTTTAGAGTCAGTATTTAATTTGTCTGTTCTGGACTACTGTATAAATAAGGTGTTTCAACATGGCGGCCTCCATGAAAGGGGACACTCTCCCTATGTAGATATAAAAGGATAATTTTTAAGTAACAAAAATAAAAAGATTCTTATTTTCAGGTGATTATACATGCATGAAAACATAGTTATGAATATTATATTCCATGTTTGCCTTATTCTGAAAATAGAGGCCCCAAATCTTACACACTGGACCTTTAACAAGTCCTGTCTCTTTTGCTGTTTTGGAGATAATCCACAAGAAATGAATGAGATTTAGAGCTTTTCAGGGCTTTCAGGGGGGGCAGATTGTGCCATCTCTCCCTATTGATATCACTGAATTTTTGAAGGGGTTGTAAGCTGAGAAACAAGGCCTCAAATTGTGTATATCGACGGTCCCTAAGCAGGCGGTGTTTGAGCAGATATCGAAAGCCGTTTATTATCCGTGACAGCAGCCTGACCGCAGCGACTTAAACGGCGTGGTGGAATAATTAACAGCGTGCTGCCTCTCGAGAGTGACCGTCAAATGAACGATTGATTATTATTGGCATGGAGTTGTTGACTGGTCCGGCTGTATTTTAAACCTTTACAGTACTTTAGCAACGGGGTAGGTGCTCCGCAGGTGTACTGCGTCTCCATGGAGGCACTGTTGCCATGACAACCGCGAAACAATTAGCACCCTCCGGGGCTGGACTGCTGTGCTAAACTCTGTCCACACTAAGGTAAGAAAGCTGGCCAGGGAAATGACATTTAAAATATATATAATAATTATTATATAGTATATATATTTTTTTATATCACAGCTAACCAAAGTCACCTTGTTGTTAGCCTACGTTGCCCAACGTTAACGCTAACAGCTCATTAGCTTTGTTGTTAGCTTTGTTTTGCTGTCTCAGACCCGGACACTAACAAACCATGTTTATCCCTTGTGTTTAACCATGTAATATGTATGCTATAACGTTAGCTATATTAACAGATGTGCAGTGTTACTTATGTACAACTAGTACTGTAAGTACTGTACTTTTCATGGCTCTGTACAGTTTTGCAGCTTCACTTAAGCTGATAAAATATAATGTATTGTTAAAGATTAAACCACCCAATGGACCTTTTTCATAGCAGCCATTTTGACATGTAATATGTTCAAGGTAATCTTTGTTATCACTTTGTGGTGCAGTAGCAGTAACAGCACAAACATAAATAAACATAAACAACCAATAAATGAAGAATAAATACATGCCATAAAACAATTGTGTGTACACCTCATGTGGGTCTGTTAAGGAGGCCAATGACAGCAGGAACAAAAGAGTTTTTGTGTCCATTAGTCCTGTATCTTGGCAGACTATGATGATAATAACTCAAACTCAGAGTCCAGGGGGTGGCTGGGGTCAGACAGGACTGACTGAGCCTTCTTCAGGGTCCTAGTTATGTACAGACTGTTGAGGTCGTTCAGAGAGTAGTGGACAAAAAGTACTTAGAATGAGCTCAGATAACACTAAACTGCTTCCTACTCAGTTCTGATACTTTCAGTGCATTTTGGTGATAATAGCTACTTCTGTCCTTTTACAATTACAAGTACAATTATGAATGGTAGACCTTTACTTGATGATGGGGTATTATTATGAACTGACCCCAACTTAAACTAAGATCTCAGTCCTTCTCACACCACTGCACATACAGTATGTCTGCATGGTTAGACATATTAATGATGCTACAAAGAAAACAAAACAGTTTCTATAAATTGAGTATTGTTTTGGTCACAGGATGTCCATGTACAGCAGAAAAAGCACCCCAGACCCAGAAATGGAAACAGCTTACAATTCAGAGACATCCAGAAAGACAATACCTACGTTGGAACCGTCCGCTGCGACACAGGTACGGAAATTAGTTCGTGAAAGGAATGTTAAACATCAAATACTTGACTATTACTAATACATGTTGACTAACTATGTATTATTCAATGTCAAATCAAGTCAAGATTATTTGTGTAGCCTAATATTAAATGTGTCCAAAAGACTCTACAGCCACACAACTTCTTTTCGAAAGAGAATAAAAGGTCATTTCTTTCCAAAAGAAAATGTGGGTATTAATTTTTAACTGTTGTAACTTATCTGTCAGCTTCCAGAGAGTACCAACTGTCTAACGTGCTCAGATGATGGCAGGTACCTCAGTTTGGGTCACTCTCAGGGCTTGTCTGTGTGGGATGCATCTTCTCTGATCTGTGCTGCAGAGTGGCTCGAGGACAGATTGGAAATTACATTTATTCAGATGACCAGGATGGCTGAGACGGGTTATCTGCTTGCCACTGTTGATGACATGGGTGGGTAGTACATCTCTGATCCTGAAGTCATGGACTGTTACTGCACTGAACTGAGACAATGATGTCTAAGAATTAGAGGAAATAAAAGTTAAATAGAAGTTTTACAAAAAGTGTCAAACTGATATAAGCTGTTATCATCTTCCACTGCAGGTGTTGCCCGAGTCTTTGCATATCACTGTGAAGGCATTCACCTCCTCAGTGTTATAAACATCATGGTGCGTATTGTCTGTGTAATTTCTTAATCACCACAAGACAAAAATGTGTTTATGTGTGTTAATGATAAAGGAACTTTATCATATCAAGCTGTGTTTGCCTTTTTGTAACTGTTTTGCAAAATGTCATGTGCATATTAATAGGATATAGTTTTATAGGTCTCTAATTTCTTTAGGAAAAGGAAACATATAATATAACGTCTTTTTAATTATCAGGAAAATATCAACACAAGGAGCATTTGCTTGACATTTGAATTATCTGCATGGGGAGATTATGGAGCTGCATCAATCAGATGTAAGTAAAGACTTAACTTTCTGTTTGAGCTTCATAATTTTAACTTAACTTAATTATTCATTTCACACCTCCTGTCAGGTAATGGTGCTCTTTGGCTCGAGATCTATCACTTCCCCACAGAAGCATGGCTGAAAGAGTTAGACTTGGCATTATCACAAAAACAGGTATTGTACTTTCCTTTGAAGATGATCATGAATTAGGCTTACATTAGGTGTCTTACTGAACAGTGACATTTGATCCGACTACCATTTGAATCTGAGCTTATTTGGGGGTTTTAAATTGAAGACAAAGAGAGGAAGATGGGTTGTTGACACTTGAAAAGATGCTTAATGTGCATAAATACACATAATGGCATAAAGAACACAATAGGGCTTGGACCTGATGCTGCCTGAGAAGGGGCACTGAGCTTGAAATGTGGTTAAAAATCCAGCTGCTAGTCAGTTTCTGGTCTTTTTAAGTGCCTATCATCATGCACATGTTTAGAATAATACATTTCCCATGTCTTCTTTGTTATTACTGACCTGACTGAGAAGCATTTTTCCACTGGTTTATGGGAACTAGTCTTAAATAGAGCATATACCATTTTAAATGCTGCCTGATTTTTTGAAGGGTTCATTTGCAAAAACAGATTTTTTTATTTATTTTCATAAATCGTTTTTTTGTTTTGGAGCCGTACAAAGAATATCAATCAAACAGGAGTTGGTTTGTTTTGACAAGATATCTCATTTATTTTCACTGATCATATTTTTTTATTGTGCGCTCAGGAGAAATAAAATCAATCAAACTGGTCTTGGTTTATTTATTTTAAGAATGCTGTTTATCTGTTTTTGCAAGTGAACTCCTCATATCATTGAATTACAAGTTCTTAATAAAAATAACTTTTTACTTATTTTGAGAAAAACTTTCTCTCTTCATCAGGACTCAAACTCATCTGAAGATGTGGGTGTGAAATGGTCTCCGGTTGCTCTGCTGATTAAAATCAAGCCACCCAAAATTCCAGCAGGTATAATTTTAATTTTATCTAGAGCTTCTTTAAAGGGCGGGGGGTCACTGACCAATAGGAGGTCCTCAGAGTTACTACAACAATTTATTGTTTGGTCATATTTTGAAAGTTTTTATTAAAAAGAAATATATGTCTGAAAATACAATAAAAAATATGATCAATGAAAATAAACTATATGTAGAAAAAAAGTACATTTAGTATGAGGTCCCTGCTCTGAGGTTCTTGGCCTGAAAAACATTAAAGACCCCTGATCTGTGTATGTGATAGTGTGGTTTGCGGTTTGTTTGCTGTTATTGCAAATAGAAGTAAAAGAATAAGCATGAACATGCAGAATACAGTCAATATCTCACCCTGTTTTTGCTGTTTTGCAGGGACGGCATTGGATGGTCCACTTGAGGTCTTGCAGATGACGGACTTTTTAACACACTGTTTGGCTCTGGACGAAGACACGAGCAGCACCCATCAACAGGAGGAACAATCTTTGGACACAGATGCAGGAAAAACAAAGGAAACAAATGAAAGCCCGAGGTTAAAGTTAACACAAATACTATCAATATTTCACAGCTGATCTGCTATGATAGCTCTGTTGTTGACCAATTGACTCCATCCCCACATCTTATCCAAAAATTGTGGCCTTGGTTCAGCCCTCTTCCTGTCTCATATAAGTTACATGTCAAATTTTTTTCCAGATGTTGCACCCACCATTTTCTTCTGCCTTGTGGTCAGTTTCCTAGTGACAGCAAATCAAAGTCTCAGCCAGGTTTGTAACCAAGGAGTATTTGAAATTTGAGTAATGAATATGTGAATTTTCTATGATAAAGAATAATCTAAATTGGTTCACTAATACAGTTTCAAAGGCCATTCCACTAAAAACCATTTGTCAGTTTCTAAAATAATACGTTATAAACAGGGTCTTTGTGCCTTAATGAATAACTGATTCCTATTGATTTTATCCGTCATATGACAGGTTTTGCTCCTAATAATGTCATCTTTAATCTCTGACCTTTTCTCTGCAGGATTGCCTGTTGTTGTCTGTGTGTGGTGGAGTGGCAGCCATAATCTTCTTCAGTATTTGCTGCAAAGAACACCAAAGAAAAAAACAGGTGGGATATTAATCTGCCGGATGTTCACAATCACATCTTTAAAATGTGCTGCCTTCTTTTCTCTTTGCATTAGAGAGGACATCAGGCATGACCTTTCTCTTCTTTGAAGCAGATGTGGAACCCATGCCAGATATGTTGTGGCCACATGCAAAGGAAATCCTCTGCTCTGCTGTTAGCAGATGCACCTGTTACATAGCGCTCGGGCTCAGTGATGGTGTGGTGTGTGTCTGGGATAGGCAATCTGGTGAGCAAATCTTATGATGAGGTATTAATCGATTGTTATGGTGTAGAGAAAGCCACACTTAGACATATCATAATAAACAACAAACATAATAGTCTTGCCTATACAGAGAATATTAGGAGCAGTTACAGGATATCATTATTAACCACGTGGTAAGGACATGATGAAAAGAAAGAATGAGTGAAGGAAAAAGTTCATCACATGACCTATTTTAACAATTTATTCAAGCAATGCTTATTACTTTTAAACCTCTAACTATGTCTCCAAACCACTTTATTGTTGTTGAACAGCTGCATAGTGGCTGCTTTTCAGCAAAAGATCCACAGTAAAAGTGAAAACCGTCATACACACATGCAGGGCCAAGTAAAGCCTGATCTCAAGTTGGTTTTGTTTTGTAATGTTAATTGCCTGTTGTGTGTTACAGTGGCAATTAAGTTAAAAAATCAAATCCTCACACAAAGCTTGAGATTATGACAAAAGTCAATTATTTTCCACCATTATGTATTTTACCTCTCGCTATAGCAACCACAGCTGACGAAAAAACAGGCCATCTTCCTCTTGCAAGTCAGCTCCACTGACATCTTTGAGAACATAGTCTGCATTTCTGTGTCTGTCTGTAATCAAATACCCCCCCCCCCCCCCCCCAACTACGCATATTAAAGCATGATTCAGTGAATTTGAGCTTATCGCCTCAGTTAGTTTGGAGATATATTTAGGATTTCCCTAAAAGGAACTTTACTGATGTGCGATAATGAGGATGAATCAGTTTGTGGAAAGCTGCAACAACACTTCTGTCTGTGTGTGTGAGTGACTGACAAGCTAACAGCCATTTCAGAGGTTCTCAATGCATGTTCTCATTTTCTTCTCTGTCCCTCAGGGTCTCCATTGTCTGTTGTCTTAGTGTCAGCAGCAGACAGTGCCTTCTCCAGGATGCAGTTCGTGGATTTCAGTCCTGTGTCTGCTAATGATTTCCAGACTTTTACCACAGCAAAAGTCCATCTATTGGTGGTGTGTAAAAGTGGAGAAATTCATACAGTTACCACAGGACGAGGAACACAGTCCTGCATAAAGCAGGTCGCTGAAAGGTTACCTGAGTTTTATATGTTTTAATATTTAATGTATGCATCTAACTTTTTTCCAGATGAACAGCACTCATAATATATCGGACATTATACATTATACAATACATTATTTTCTACATTTCCAATAGGCCGAAACACAGCGGAGCCCTCCCAACTGTCATTACATCAGTGCCGTTCCTACAGAGCTTGGTAAAAAACATAAAAGGAATTTCTACAGAACTTACAGTATTAGAGGTTTTGACTATTGGGGTCCTGCTGTCTTATTTTTCCTTTCTCAACTAGTCGCTTGTGGTCCAAAGAAATGGAAATATGTTCCTCCAGGATGTCATCAACCAAACTACTGTGTGCTTCTTGATTT
This sequence comes from Sciaenops ocellatus, assembly GCA_033000465.1. Taxonomy (NCBI): domain Eukaryota; kingdom Metazoa; phylum Chordata; class Actinopteri; family Sciaenidae; genus Sciaenops; species Sciaenops ocellatus. The sequence goes on from CP136888.1 coordinate 16,019,130, forward strand.
CTCCTACAACTCATCTGATTGCTACTCCTTGCAACCCTGTTCATGCTCTGAACACCAAACAGCAAACTCTCTTTATAAAGGGTAAACCCAAAGCCAAATATCTGTTTTGTTTTTGTCAGTTTCAGAAGAAAGAAATTGACAAAGAGTATGATATTCACTAAATTCATATAATAACATGGGTATGTAAGAAGAAAAGCTGCAGAAGCAAAGTTACATAAACTGCTGCAACTAAAGGCTTTCATGTCTCAGCAGGTGACCCGGACACCAGCTGCAGTGTGTCTTCTGAAGAAGGAAGCCAGAGTCAGCTTTTCATGTTCAATTTTGGAGAATCTGACATTTTCAAGCAGTACATTGTTTCACTTCCAGACACTCCACAACAATTACAGACACTGAGCTGTGCTACTCTAGAGGAAACCTGTGATGTCTCCCTTCAGCAAAGGTTATTTTCTTGGTGTATTAATGCCACTATAATCTGAACGTGTTGTGTCCTATTCGTGTACAAAGCGCTGAATGAAAGTTAAAGTAGTGTCGTGTCATGTGTTTCTTATGTTTGTATGTGAAGAGCGCTGTCTGTGGATGAAAGGAACAAAGCTAGAGCAGAGACCTGGAAGCAGCTACAGGAAACTGCAGTGATGGTACAGCAGAGAGCAGAGCGATACAAAAGAGCTGCAGTCAGCTGAACAACTGCAATCAATTATTTTTTACAGAGGTACTATTGCATATGTAGTGTTTATGTTTATCAGATATATAGTGCTTGTGTACATTTTTCACTTTATGTCGTTTTTAAGCTTCTTCTAATTCCCACCAGCTTCACTGCACTATTCTCCATGACCCACTGTGCTCATTTGCATACAGGTGTAGTATGTCTCATGTGAAATTACTGCAATTAGTGTTTCTTTTTTTAAACAAATGTACAGGCATAATTTTCCTCTAAACCATAGATGTTTGGGGTAGCATAGGATCCAGTAACCGGTGTTTACTGTTGCAAGTTTGCTTTATTGATTTCTGTTATATTGCCTGGTGTACGGGCAAACACACAACACTGTTGAAAAAGTGCATTATATACTGTACATCCCTTTGATACCTAATGAATATCAAAATAGTATAGTTATGTACCATTTATTCAATAAATAAATTGACGCCAACAGCAAAAGTTCATTTATTTTAAGACCAACAGATTCTGAATTTGTCTTTCTGTACAAAAGATTTATGACATTGTTGTTTGTGTTGAGTTAGGCAACATTTCTTATATCTGTGGTGCTGGTAGGTGATCTCTAACATGTATTTTAAAAGGATGAGTGTATTCAGACTGATTATGACTGGGCACGTTGGCATTATGTTGCCTTTGAGTTCAATGTTTCATGTGTCATGTTTTAAATGTCAGAAGACAAACAAACAGGGTGCTGAAGATTTGCTTATTTTAGTTAGTTTAAGGCTTTTGACTCTCTAGCATGTGGAGTTTAGGTTTTGGTTGAAACAGTAACAAAAGAAGAGTTTCTTGTGCACCTAAACAGTCTTTTAATAGTTTTTATTATTATTTGACCCATGACTTCAAGTCAATGCAGCGTAATGTACAAAGAAAAATAGAACAATGGAGATTAGTGGGCAACTTCAGTAGCTGAGTGCTCTAGTTTTCTGTCTGGCAAACTGACAAATTCAGCTTCATGGAGCATAATCAGCTACTAAATGTCCATATTTATTGAGCACCAGGGCAACAGCAAATTAGATGAAAATGGGTGAGATGGATTTACAGAGTCAGAAGATCTTAATCTATCAAAGACCTTGTTCATCAGTGTAGCTGGATAATTAAACCGGATTGGTCTGTTGGAGGTTAGATTGGTTGGCAAAAAAATAATGTGAATTCTTGTGTCAGCGTGGTATCTATTTCACTGAGAGCTTTTTTGGATCAGTTGCCTAGCTGCAGAAACATTTATCTACATTGTTTCATCATTTGTACTCCATCTTCACCAGTGGTATCAGATCACTGTGTGGTCTCAAAGGCTTTCCTCAAGTGTAGTACCAAAGGGCCACACGTCATTGAGTCTATTCAGAAAGCTTTGAATGTGTTACTGTCCATATCAGATATTTTATACTGTTTATTTTCCTTATGTTATTGTTCTAGTAAGTTGCTTGTGACATTTTTGCTTTCTCAACATTTTCTTTTACCAAACATACAAAAAGAAAACTGCATCGTCATTCCTAAATCACTTTAGGTGTGTGTTCCCTTTTCCAGAGACATCCAATTAACCATAATATTAGCCTTTTTTACATATTTAATTACTTGTTGACAAAAGCTAAGGTACAGTATATTAAGGCTTAAACTTATGCATAATAACAGCATGGCCGCTTTGATTGACAGGTGGGTGCTGTTACAGATGGCTGATGATCCACATCTTTGCTGACTTTTAGATTAGCCGGGAAGCGTAAGAGTCAGGACTGCCAGCATGGCGTCTACCAGCTTCAAAGCGGTTCTTCGAAAACCTATGGGTGACGTGACGCATACGGTGTCCATTCTTTATACTGTCAGTGATGTTGAACAGTTAAGAGAGAGTAAAGCGCCAGCTATCAGCCAGTTAACTTAGTTTAGCATAAATAATCATAACAATAAGCCTCCATAAAACCACAATGTGTTGTCTTTACCCTTTGTTTTTTGTACTAATTAAAGAAAATATAACATGTTGAATAATAAGCTTCTGGTTGGTGGATTTTGTTACATTTGCACAGAATCATGCTGGCTGTCTCTCCATTTCTCTAAGCTTAGTTAATCAGTCATGGGCAGTATCTTCATATTTAACAGACAGATAAGAGAGTAGTATCGATCTTCTCATCTCATCTAACTTTTGGCAAGAAAACAAATAACCACGTTGAAAAAAAAAATGTTGATTTCTTCCAGTGAATGTATTAATGAATGACAGAAAATAATTCAGTAAGAATGCTGATGGATTTGACAAAGGCTTTTCTAAGCAACAATGTGAAGCTGAATATTTATTATTATATTACTATCTTAGTTTCAGTTTATGTTTGATTGTAAGCTGAATGACTTTGTATGGTTGATCAACAAACAATCTTAAGACGTGACCTTGGGGTCTGGAAACGAACGTGATAGACCATGCAATTAATTGGTCAAAAATTGATCATGATACAGTATCTTGACAAATGAATAAATAATGAAGATTATGAGTCGTTGAAAAAGTTTCGTCCAAGGTCACATTTAAAATCAGGACCATTTTTCCAGGTCCTGTTGGCACAACAAATTTATCCTTAAATTATTTCAACTTGATCACATTCAGGAAAATTAAATACATGCAGAAAAAGATTAAATGAAAGATGAGCGATTCTGGCAATTAAGATAATGACTCTTGGTTTTAAAATTTTATGGCTTGTAGCTGCAGTAGAAAGTGACCCACATAATCTTCCACATGAAATACAGCAGCTATATTTCACAAACTGTTCACAGCAAGCGGAAGTTGCTAAGATTTCTTTTGAGACACTATCTTCTAAAATTGCATGTTATGACAACCCACTTGTCTGCATTTGAGGTTCCTCTAATTATCAAGGACTGGATGAAATGATACAGCCGCTTCACGTGAACCCACCTGTGTCAATATTTCATTGTTCTGAACAAAAGAAGAAAAAAACGTATTCTTTCCACAGAGCGGAGGATAATTTTAAAGTTCTTTGTCACATATCAATTTGTCACAATTCAGGGGCTAGAAATGGCCTTTCCATTTGGACTCTGAGTCATAACTGATTATAGGCAGTAGTCCCCTCAGGGGTCCTTCTGCTACACATCACCACAAACACTGGAGAGTGTTTGCATAAGAGATCTGCACAGAAATTGCCCAGCATTGCTGTGCAACAAAATTACATAGGTGTGATTTTTTTCTTCTTTTCCAACAGGGCTTTGTAATTTCACCTGAAAATCGCTTTCAATAGCAACTGATACACAATAGACACTGCAAATTACAGTAAATACATTTAATTCAAGATGAACAACACAAGTTACAATTTACAAAACAACATTTCTTTGTAACAAGAGCCCATTGAGTTGGTGTAGTGTAATCAGTGTATTTATTTTATGAAGCTTGCCCTCTTCAAGGATATTTTCTGTATTTTCCAAACAACCACCATTGTGTTTTACACATAAGCATGTTACGATTTGTGAAGATACAATACAGAACCCCACACATCAGACACTGAATAAATAAAACAGTACTATTACAACATTATGCAAAGTAGTAAAAACTGTCAAGGAACCTCCACCCATCCTCATATAATGGACTGATTTGGATCTGTCTCTGCGCCAATGTCTGCTGTTAAAAAGCTGCTTCTCGGTGACGTTGACTCTGCTTTGCTGCAGTTATCACTGCACAGGATGAACATCTCCTGGTTACCGGGGCTCACATGTCTTTTCAGTGGAAAAGAGTTGGCAGTGCAAGAGAAAGATCCAGTTATAACCGTGTTATTATCCAGGTCGGACACCGTGGTGGCATTGCAGTAATACCTCCGGAGCCCCTTTCGGAAGTGAATGGTGAACAGGCCATAGATGACTGGGTCCAGGCAGGCGTTGACAAGCCCAAAGATGAACAGGATGTGCGTCAGGGAGTGGGAAACCTTCCCCTCCAGGTCATCAGGGAAGAACCAGTACCACAGGCCCAGAAGGTAGTATGGAGTCCAGCAGATAATGAAAGACGAGACGATCACAATACTCATTTTTAGAGTTCTCATCCGAGCTCTAGGGATGTTATTCTTTGAACGACGCAAATGTACTTCATTGGAGGGCACTGGGAGCAGAACAAATGACAGAAACAAAACGTTGTATACATTATAAGACAATAAAATAGATTATTTAATATGTGAACTCATAATGCAGATAGTTTTATTGGGCCAGGTTTTAAGGTTTCTGTCTGATATTTCTACTACACAATGAAAAAATACATTTAAACAGCTAACAAACAGTCTTCAGCCACAGCAGTGCTGCTTTGAGCTAAATGTTAACATCAGCTGCTGACATGCTCACACTAACAATGTTGACACGCTGATGTTAAGCAGGTAAAATATTTACCTTGTCCACTATTACATTTGCTAATTTTGCAGTGTGCTCAGGAGCTAGTGTGGGTCATTCACTAATCAGATGACCGGTGATTTGTTCCCAGGCTCCTCCAGTCTGCATGTCCAAGTGTTCATGGGTAAGATACTACTACTCAGTGTGTGAATGTGTATGAATAATTAACTCCCAAAAACACTGATGAGCAGTTGGCACCTTGGTAGCCAATGCCATCAGTGCATGAATGTGTGAATGAGATATGTAAAGGCGACTTGAGTGATCAGAAGACTAGAAAGGTGCTCTATAAGTACAGTCCATGTATCATTTAATTCACAGTAAACATGCAGCTGAGGCTGAAACAAATTATTTATGTAAGTATTTAGTCAAAAATCAAGTATATTATAAGATATGGGATCGTCAGTGTTGTTAAAGTTCGGCCTCTGACCGCCATGTGTACCAAATTTCATGGAAATTCATCCGATAGTTGTCAAGACATATCACTAAAATCCAAAAACGTCATAGGGGTGCTGGAGAGGAAAAGCCACCAAAGTCAGTAGGATTCATGCTCTGGGGAACATAAATTTCACAGGAATCCATCAGATAGTTGTTGAGATATTTCAGTCTGGAACAACCAACAGACAGCATTGCCAAATATCTTGTTACCTGGTGTATGGATTGACCAAGAGTGGGAAAAGGTATTATTGAATTTTAAAAAAGTATTTTCCAATGCTGCTCACATCAATACATTTAATGTAACGAGTCATATCCATTGTGTTGGGGAGGAAGTAGAATCTCAGAGGAATATATATCCAAACTTAGATAAAACAAAATATATGTTCTGTGTTTAATGTGAGTGAGCCAAACATTTAATCACTAATGCACTAATTAAACCACTGCTGTTTGTTTTTTCACCTCAGCTCTACAGCTCTATGTGGGTTGAAGAACAAAAAGCATTAAATAACCAAAGACCAAACACAGGCTTTTATCAATGTTTGTCTACTAATAAAAGGTTCAAACTGTGGAGCAGTAATTACGTTATATAAATCACTGACGTAAACGGAGAACTTCACACTCGATTTGAACTCACAATTGTCCTTATTCAGTCGTTTGGAGATCTCACAGAAGATCCTGGTGTAGCAGGTGATCATGATGATCAGCGGCAGCAGGAACAGGCAGGAAAAAGTGAACATGTTGTAGGCCGTTTCATGCCAGTGAGTGACGAAACTTCCACGCGTGGTGCACTGAGTGAAGTCCTCGGGATGGATGATGGTCACATTGTGGAAAAGGAATATCTGAGGAGGAAAAGGAGCCACAATTAGAAGGACGTTTTCAGTCATCTGATATAACATCAATGTGTTTTGGTATCATCCAGTGATATCTTCCGATGCTCTGGTTGGACTGCCCGGGATAGAGGCTGTCTCAGGACATGAAATGTAGTAACCCATTAAATAATAGTAAATAATGTACTCTACAGACCCCCTGTCTGGAGTATTTCTATAGTTATTTGCATGTCAGGATACCACTTGATGAGAAAATTCATATTTTTTTGTCATAATCCTTTAAGCAATCAAACTGCTTACTTCATTACTTTACAAAATAATCCTTTTAAGTAGTTCACACTTCATCAACTGGAGAAGAAAACACCCAGTTTACATGATTTTTATTTGTTGACATGAAGTGGATCTCTTAAAGCAACTCCCATGTCTCATGACCCACAAAGCTATATCTACAGTCATCCTCTCACTCTTTTAGATAAGCACTTCAACTAGCAAAAGTGATGGTCCTTTCTAAGATTGTGTCATTGATTCGTCTGTTGAGGCGTTAGAGGTAACGCAGTCTGATTAAAATTTAAAATAAATTAAATCTGTTCACGATGATCCTCGTCTGCACAACCTCCCACATAGCAAGTAATACATTTTCATGTTAACTAAACATGTTGGCAAGACTCTCCTGGCTAATGGGATCAACATTTCTTTCAAACTTATGTTGGGAGGGCAGTTTTTGTAGAAATGATTATTTAGGGACATAAATTATAAATTATAGAAACATAAAATATTTGTTTAACAACTTAAACCAAAGTAAGATTTATGTTATAGTATAGAAAGTGTCCATGTCCTCCTTGGACCGGATATGTTTAATGAAAACCTGTTTCTAACTTAATCAAATGAAAATAAGTGATGACCTCGGGCTCACATGGTCAGCTGGCCTTACCTGAGGGACTGACAGCGCAACACTCATGCCCCACGCCACAGTCAGCATGACTCTGTTCCTCTTTCTTGCCTTATTGATGGCCAGAGGGTTGAGGATGGCATACTGCCTATCCAGACTGATCACCACGGTGACAAAGGCGCAGGAGTACATCGCCTGCAGCTTAAGAAACATCAGTAGCCTGCAGGCAAAGTCCCCAGCAAGCCACTGGACTGTGATGTTCCACACGGCATCCACAGGCATCACGATGAAGGTCACCAGCAGATCAGCCACCGTCAGGTTGATTATGAGCACCCTGACGTGGGATTTGCGCTTCCCATCGATGTGTGCTGCCCACAGCACAGCCAGGTTGCAAAAAGCCGATATGCCGCAGAGAATGCAGGTGATGATCACTCTGACTTTGGCTGCTGTGGTGAATGTGGGCAGCTGCAGGGCGCCGCCGCCTGCTGACCAGTTGGAAGTGGGCGAGGAGTAGTTGCAGCTGGCATTCAGTTGGTGGTCTGTCATCAGGTGATACATGGTCGCTTCAGAGTCACACAGAGTGGTGTTCATTTTCTGACCTTCGCAGAAGAAGAACCATTCTGCTCATCCACCATGAAGATCAGCACTGGTTAATGAGACTGAAGAAAGAGGTTAATAAGGTACAAGATGGATGAGTCACGGGCCTGAAGTGGGTGCAGGTCATCCAAACACATTTGTGTAACGAGAGAAATACAAATATCCCATGAATGAATAATACGATGGCTCATCAAGAGGAAGTAATATATATATATAAATGTATGGATATATGGAAGAGTCATCCGCCTTGCAGTTAAATGAGGTGGAAATATGGAGCTAACTAACTGTGAGGAACATGGAACTTATGGATACAGTACATTTAGCTAATATTATGTGCTGTAAACATGTTTTCCTAGAGTGCATGTACTGTAATACTGTTAACAAATTGCATCTGATGTTTAATAATCATAACATGGGAACAGGATAGACACATTTATTAATAAATGTAATAAATAAAGGTGGTTATGACAATCAATCAACAGCCATTTAGAAATAAAAACTCCACTCACTCACTTATTCAAACACAATTGTGTTCCAATAAACTGTAACAAGGAAAAATAAACAATCCTTATATATTTTTTTACTTGTGATTTGAAACAGAAAACACATGCAGATGGATTTATGTCAACCTTGTTCAGTGTCCTGGTTTATTTAACAAGTTGTTGCCAGCCTCTATGTTATCAGGTAGTATTGTAGAGAGCAAACATCTGCAAAACAAAACTGAGCTGCATCCCTGACATCAGAATAATCCTGTGTGACTCAGTTATGACGAGGTTGCCTTGAATGTTTACTATTTACTTTATGTTAAATTTAATAAAAGAGGAGCTATGATCATAAATGAGGAATCACATTGTGGTAGAATATATATAGACATATGCATGTCATGTAAACTTATTCAGTAGGTCATTTAAGCACAATTAAACATAAAGGCATGCACACACGCTTATTACTCATCCAGTCTGTGTCTTTCTTCTGTCTTTTTTCTTTTATGCGAATTTTAAAAAATAATTATTTATTAAATTAAATCTTTTTTTCTGTTAAAAATCGAGTCATACACACACTGAAATATCAAGAATATGCGGATAACTACAGACGGTCGGAACATTTCATGAATCATTTTCTTGTCCTGCAGTCAGAAACTGTTCGCCTGCACCGCAGATGGTTTTGATGACTTTGATTTAATTTGAAATACACCCTGATTAAGTCAATGAAACAGTCCACATCTGCAAGAAATACTAATAAATAATTCAAATTAAAATTAAAAAATAATAAACTTACGTTCATCTGCAGAGGAGTGGTCTGTGGGTCTTGCCTTTTGCGCACTTGTGTGAGGAGTACGAAAGCGTCGTGTTGAATAGAAGTGCCCGTTTGTTTTGCAGCTGAAGGCTGCTGGAAGTTTTGCAAGCCTGCAGATTCACTGACACCTTCTACAAACATCCAGCTCCTCTACCAAGCAGTGCGTCCTGTGTGCGCCTCCAGCCGCTCCACCTTTATCCATACAAATTACCAATCAGAGCTGTGCAACATAAACCTCCGGGGTTTGGTCTGACCTCAACTCCGGATTCATTGTTAGAAAAAAGAAAGAAACACGTGATTATGAGTTATCTGGTTTACGATCAAGAGCCCCAAAGAACACCAATCATATTTAGTTTTTGTTTAAGATCATTACCGTTTGGGATGTGCCTGTGTTATGAGATCCTCCAGTAAGATCCACACTATTACATAACATATGATTCATGAGCTCAGACTCTGGATTGCAGGAAAAATAAAATTCTCTTTGACCATGAAAAAACAAACAACAGGAACATCCAAGTCTGACAGCTGTAGATTGTAGATGTGGGTGTAGAAGTTGAAGCGTCTCATGTCATTTAAAGGAATAATTTAACATTTCACATAATCTAACATTAGCCTGGCTCTGTCCAAAGACAACAAAATCTGCCTACCATCACTATTGTGTAACCATAAAATAACAGATTTAAATCAATGTGCTGCTGTACTGACTTCATTCACACTGCACCCCATACACCTGCACTTTGACATTTAGGTCCGATCACCCACGACAAGTATGTGATGTTTTATGGCAGCAAGTCAAACGCTAACAACTATGTCACTGATTTTGGTGAAACTGGATCATATTTTATGGAGAAAATATTTTCTGTTTTCCCTCTGATGTCCTCTGGCTGTTTCACACTAACTCTTGGTGATTTACAGAGTTTCATAATGGACAGTAAAGTAAACTTCTGGGAACTATAGCTGCTTTTAGCTGCTGACTGTGAGGTCAGAGCACTGGGGCAAGTGTTAGTGTTTGTACCACAGGCATTTTGGACCACCAGGAGGAGGAGGTCTTCAGCAGCCAGTGTCATGCCAGAACCAGAGCTGGGCAAGCAGGCAGTGTAACCGGGATCAGCAGCTTCTATGGACATAAAGACAGAGGCTAAAAGACCGAAGGTAACTTTGACAGAGGAAGCTAAGAAGAGAAAATGACAAAGAGACTGAACAAGTGGCCACCAGACAAGAGTAAATCTGGGAATTTTAGTCGCTGGCTAGAGCTTCGTAAAATAAAAGACTGAAAGACAGACGCCAAGCTGGCCTTGTGTTGTTGCACTTGCTTGATGTTTGGCTATTAGCAAAGTTGCCGACTTGTTAGTTTTTGATCATAAGTAATGTAATCATAACAAATACACGTGTACAGCTGTCCATATTTATCATAGCCATATAACTATACATCCTATATTTCACACACTTGACCTTTAAGTACAAAAAATATGTCAGTTCTATGATGATATGGCAGTGTTATATATTATAAGTTTGCCTTCTGACAGATATCTAATTTATCTAATAAGATTATAACAGAGAAAGTAAATCAAAGTAAATCTACAGTAAGTACTGGGCTCTGTTTCCAAGGTAATGTCTCACTGAAGGCTGAACACAGGTCACGGCAAAGAGGAGAGGTGACAGGGATTAATTAAAGCACTCTCTGAACTTCCAACACCACATTCCTCCTCCTTCTTTACATTCCAGTTTAAAAACATGTAAAGACAGAAAGAATGAGGGCCACCATCGGCCCATAATTACATAATAAGGTCCATTATGTGGCAGTGCTGCATGAGAAATTGAAACGAAGCGAGCAAGGGTGATAAATTGTAGCTTTGTCTTCAGTCTGTATTATTGTTATTGTTTATTTCAGGTGGAATATTTTTCCCTTTCAAGCAAATGTAACCTTGATTTCAGTTGGAAGTAAAACTATACCACATATGTAAATAAAATACCACAAAATTAAATTTTGTGTTTGCAGTAGTGTGGAAAGAACTGAATCTACCTTTATGTTGCATAAAAACTGTATATTTTTTCTGCTTTCCTACTCCATGATCCCTCATAATTTATCTTGTGTCCCCCAGGTTTGGATCCACTGCTGTACAACATGGCTAATAACTTACAGTACAGTGTACAGTAAGATTACTGTTTGCTCAACCCAGTCACATTTTCTCAACTATAAACTTTGCCTCAGTTTCTATATTTTCCACTCAGGTTGTGGGTTGAAATGTCAGCATGAGTCATTACATCTAGGCTGTCAGTGTGAGCCAACATGTCGTTAACATTTTTCTTACAAGCTATACAAACTTGTACACGATACCTGCGGAGTACGCAAGAGACTTATTCTGTTCTCCTATTTTGTCTTTTGTTTGGCATTATATATTTTCCTATTTGTGTAATTATTGTCACTTGTACACTATTATATTTATTTAATGATGATTATCTGGTGATATTTTCTCAACAGAGTACCAACATCCTCTGAATAACATGCACGGTGTAATATGGACTGGAGTTTGCCTGGAGATGTCTCTATACACGCTCAACATGCTCTGGTGGAAAGTAACTGTGGCTGGATTGTAAGTACTGAGGTGGTAGACCTGTGTACACTTGTTCAGTGTAGTGGTGTATATTGATGTCTGTATTTACAGTCTAAAGACGATAACTGAAAAAATCTCAAAAAGAGATGTCTACAAGCTTCTACATAGTATGATCTGAAAGTTTTTCATACCAACCAGACTTCACCAGGTGATGAAAATAGCTGTTCAAGCAGAGAGGACAAACTAATTAATCAATCAAGAAATGCTAACAGCTTCATTATGCACTTACAATCAGGGTGTGATATATACAGTACATATACATATATACTACTTGCTGCCTATATTTCCAGCTGGCATTCATTTGAGCCTTTCTGACTGGTCATTAATAATAGCTAAATATGCAAGTAAGTAAGTAAGCAAAACAAGAAACTCTGACATTTGCAAACTTAATATCTACCTAAAAGGGACTGGCAAAGCTGGATATGGTCCTCTGTCTTTGTGTTGTCCTTGTATACATGTTGCAGCATCTGTTTTGATTTATTAAGATGGATTAATTTCCCTGGTTTAGAAAAGATAGGTGTGTGGTGTTCAACTCATGGCCAGGAAGGAAGGGAACATGCTGACCCAAAACATGTTGTTATTTGTCATCCCAGTCTTCCGGCTTCACTCATGAGCTCTTAAAGGGATACTGTGTCACAATACAAACTCAACACTCGATTCATACTGAGTTGTGTTTTTAACCTTTAAAGGTGTGTATTTTCAGAATAGCTCAACTATATTCCCGGTCTCCAGTCTACTGAGTAACAGTCTTCTGGCCAGCCAGAATTTTATACACAACCAAAACGCACTTTTAAATTTTAACCTTGTGGTTTATTTATAACACTCTTCATTTCCAGACAGGCTAAACTTAATACTGTGGCCTCTTTGCAACTTTTTCTTCAGATATTGATGCTAAATATCTCACAGAAGAGTAGTTGTCCTTTTATATCATAACCCTAAATTCATCAACTGATGTACTGATCAAGATGTATTTAAAAGAACTTTAAATGCAAACTTGTGAATGACAGAAATGTTTATGGGCATTTAAAGTATAATTTGACATGGAGAGGGACAATATGATGAAAACATCACTTTTTTTTCAATTCACGTGAGGAGATATAACCATTTTCATTTCCATTTGTCAGGACATACACCAATTTAAGCATTGCTGTTAGTTGTTATATTCATGTGGTCTATTTTGTCTGGCCTTGAAGGTTATAAAATTCAGTCTCAAGTGGAAATAACTTTCAGTCTTAAGTGCCATGATGTTGATTAGACAGAGGTTTGTTTGTTTCTCGCATCTCAGTGGTATTTTGATACACGTTATTATCATACAAATAAACAGGAACAGAATTTATGTTCTGTTTCCTGAATCAAAGCCATTCATTTGTCTGAGCATTTCTTCCTTGCCCCATGGATCGCCAGTTGCAAATGGTTTTCCATATCATGCTGCCATCAATTAATTTGATCAAGTCCACATAAATCCTGCTCATTCATATATTACTGCAAAAGAAACGCAGGTGTCATCAGCAAAAATAGTTTAACCTAGCTCAACTTGCTGCAAGGCAAGGCAACGTTATACGACTACAACTAGTGGATTACTTCAGTTTTAACCTCACAATCATTGAGATGGTTAAAGATGGACTTTCCAGAGATGTAAAACCCTAAACCGAGCAGCCTTCAAACTCATGAATGTGTCGTCGCAACTTTCTGAATTTTATTCAAACAAATTGAACTCTGTGTGTCAGATTTCATCTTCTTGCTTGCAAGCAACAGAATATAACTCAATGTTGCAATAACTCAAGTGTAGAAAAACTCTTCCTGAAAGAAAATCATGCATTGTGTCCTTCAATAACATGATGCTGAAACACAGTGCTAAAGTGTTAGATGAACAAACATCATGCTTGGGCTTTATGCCTTCTGGGCAATTAGGGTATTTCAACGTAATCTTTCTCTTAATCCATAATAGGTAGACAAAGTTATTATTTTCACCAGGGGGTACCTTGATAAAACCTTATGAAAGCTGAGTACCATTTCAGGGGTTGCCTCCTCTGAGGTCTGCATTCCCAGAGTGAATAATGGGTCGACATCCCTGAAGCTCCTCCACAGTGAGACATTATTTGAGTTGACTCACAGGAAGCTCTGTTCCCTCTTTGTAAGCCTCACCTTGTTTTTAACTTACCCTGTTAAAGAGATGAGATGATTAAATCTATTTGATCCTTTTAAGATTTCCTCCTTCCTGGTACTTTCTTACTTTCTTTAGACCAAAAATGTGTATTTTTTAAAACCTCCTAGGCTGGTTTTCACATTACGTACCACAATTATATCAAGTACATCACACAAGTTTTACATTTCAGGTACCACTCTTAGATATTTCAGACAAATCCACTGCATGTTTTACCACACAACAGTAACGTAAACTTGAAAAAACAAAGCCAAATATGTTCACTGTGATGGTTTAACATTTAAAAGCAAGTCTAACGACAATATTTTATTCTGTTTTACATTTGAGGTATCATAGGTCATCATTGCAAACGACAAAAGAATAATTTTAATAGCATGGTAATACATTCAGTTACGCAAAATGTGGATGGAAAAAGGGGCTTCACTGTTGCATGTAAACAACTTGACTGGACTGATTTTACAATCAATGAAAAGGCAATCAGTAGACTAACACATGCATGAAAGTGCAGTGGGTGACTCCCTGCTGCACATGGGCAAGTCAAGCTGACACTCAACCATCTTGACTGGAGTAGCATGTAATTTTCTGAACTGGAGCTAAAGACTTCATTACAGTCTTCTCAGCTTGAAATTCCTGTACTTTCTCATTACATAGAACGCATACAGCTGAATAATGACTGACCATTAGTTTAAAAGGAACATTCCTTCTATTCTCTCACAGCGGAGATTTGACATGGGAGAAAGCTCTGACAAGCATTGATCCTTGACCAGCATGTGGACTACATCACTCTCTACACTGCTTAATTTCCACTTTTCCACTTTCTCTGGTACCACCTGAGGCTCTCCATCACACCACAGTGAAGGAAAAAAAAACATTTCCCAGAAACAGCTTAAATATTGTTATATTAATTAATATTATTTTATTCTTATAAATTAAATGTTTTATGGTGCTATGTCCAAAAAAGAGTCACAATAACCATACCCACAATTAAAAATGTCTTTTTAAACACTTTAGTTTTTAAACAGATATAATAAATAAGATATAATGTGTTTACTAGTGAACTTTGTAGGTGCTGGTTGGGGATTTTGTTATCTTTAGATAAAGCTAAGCTAGTGGTTTCCCTCCCTGTTTCCAGTCTTTATGTATGCTAATGTAAGCTAAGCAGCTCTAGCTTCATATTTGGATTTATTGCTTGATATTCCTTTGATGCACAAGTAAATTTTCTATTTCATGTTTTTTATTGTGTTTTCACAGATGAACTTTGTTTTAAATGATCAGTGTGTAGGATTTAGTGGTAACTAGAGGTATAGTTACAACCCCATCCACTTGCCCTTTTGTTCCAAGCATGAGGGAAAAACTACGCTGGACATGAAACATTCGAAAAAGTCAGAGTCAGTGTTAAGTTTGTTCGTTCCAGGCTACTGTAGAAACATGGCAGTGCAACACGGCATCTTTAGATATCAAAGGCTCATTCTAAGCTAAAAAAAAAACATAACAGTTCTTATTTTCAGGTGATTGTACACTAATACTTAAGTAAACATACTTATCCATATTATATTACATTTTTGTCATATTCTGTAAATCTCACACACTGGACCTTAAATTTGATTTTGTTTTTCATTTGTTTGTTTGTGTTGTGTAGTTGCTTTCATTTTAACCAGTGTTCTGTAATCCCTGCAGGCTGTGGTTGCTATGAATTTCTTGAAAGAAAAACAAATATATATTATGTATATTACTGAAATAATATGGGCTATTTTAAGGGATTCAAGTAGCATTCCTCTGTACCAAGTGGTCAGTATAAAATTAAGCTTTTTGTACTACCTGTTGTTTTCCCCATCAATATAATTATTCTGTGAATAATTAGGCAATTAGACAGAGGCATGGTGTGTTCATCATTGCAAATAATATTTTTCTTCTGTAGTATTTATTTTTAGACACGCTGAAGCTGCGCCCTGAGGGAATCAGCATAAATCAATTTACACCACATGGTTCCCAAAGATTTCAGCAGGAGATATGTGTATGTGTATTAGTGTGTGTGTGTGTGTGTGTGTGTGTGTGTGTGTGTGTGTGTGTGTGTGTGTGTGTGTGTGTGTGTGTTCTGACAGTGAGCACCATCATTGTAGAACATAGATTTGCATCTATATAGACATAAAATACACAGCAGATTTACATCAGACTTTCTCCATGATATCCCAGCCGAGTATCTATGCATAGATCAGTGCACATTCGTGTCGTGGCTACTTAAATCTGAAATAGTGTACACTCAAAATGCATTGCAATCAACATGACAGTCATTATCTAAAGTGAAGGTGCAGTTACCGTGCAGTTAGAGTGTGCTTTGACAGCTTTAGTAGACTGCAGATTTGAAAGTGGCACGATTAGAGCAAAAACTCCAAGCTATATAGTTGCAGCAGCCGGGTACTCAGGTCTGGGTCATAAAAGATGAGGTCACTTCTGTGTTTATCTCAAGTTTTGCGCTGTGGGGTGAGCCAGGAAATCTCCATGTACGCTTGAAAATCCATCACCATATGGTTAGTTTTAGCTTCTCAGCCCTTCTCTGCATTGCAGCGATGGTTGTCAAGATCACATTACTCAATACAGATCCTCACTAATTCATATAAAGATGTGGGAAAATTGAAAAAGACACAAATAATATTCAAATCAATCTGTATGTTACTGCTTAATCCACATGCATCCACATACATTATCATTGGCATGGTCACTGTGGTAACTTTTAGTCCACTACTTCATATTAAACCCCACCATGGGAAATATCCTGAACCAGATCATCTCTTCTTACAAAACCTTGCAACACTGCCAATGATTGTCAAAGTGATCTGCACTTGAGCTAATTTTTTTTTTTTTTTTCCTAAATGTTTTTATTTTAAGCTATCATTGAAAAAGGCCAGTCATGTAAGTCTAAATTTGAAATATCAGGTTCAACAAGCATCTGATTACATCTTGGACGAGTGAGCAGGCTGGCTATTAACTAATTGGCAGTGAGGAGTGTAGGGGTAGATCGCTAGGCATATAAAAACATGACCACATCTTCACCCTCGGTCACGTTACACTAAATGTGTGAGTCGCTACTCAAGGAAAGCTGAAGGGACAAAGGGCATAATGTGGAGTAATCAGTGAGAGATCATAAGCTGTGCCTGCGCTGTGTGAGTACAGAAAAACATGGCATATAGATATAAAAATAATAACGTTCATGGACATGTCATGAAGTGATTCATATAGGCCCGATAACAACATGTGATCAGCACACAACAAAAATAACTCAGAGATTGAAATGTTTGTTTTTGTTTGTTAGGAAGAGAGACACAGACTATAAATATTTTTTGTGAAATGAACATTAGAAATGATTTCCAGTGAGATATATATTAAACATTTGTATTCAGGACCAAGCAAGGATCAGGCTTTAAAGGCCATCATCAATAGCGGCATCAAGCACTGTAAGGACAGAGACAAGAAATCAATATAAAAATTGAGATTCTTTGGATGTGAAACGATTTGGCGACTCTGCTTTGAGTCAATGGGTAAGAGTGAGAAGAAATGAGTGACTGGAGCATGGATAGGTGAATGCAGGATCTAGCCTGTAGGTCAATGCTTGTGCTGGTGAATTAGGCCACATTAGTTTAGTTTAACATTTAGTTTGATTGGTGGGTCAGACAGCTGCTGCCAGTGCTGTAACATTATTTAGCTTAGGATATCAGTTAGCTTAGCTAACCTGGTTAGCATGGCTAGTTCAGTCTGTCTGGATCAGCCTTGACAATCCTGTCCTATACATTCTCTTAAAAGTAGCTAATCATTGGTTTGTTGTTAAAACATGTTCTAGCTTGGTGTGTCTGTGTGTTTGTGTCCAAATGTGTCAATTTTTTGTGAGTTATCACCAGAAGATAGCTATATGCCAACCAGATGTTTCATGAGCAAAGCGGGCTGGTGGCAGATGCAGACTCTTAGCAGGTCAACACTGATCGTTTATATGATGAATGATGACTGGCAGCAATTTGAAAGATGGGCATGAAAAATAAAATTTAGATGTGTTAAAATGATTAGAAATTATATTCTATAATATACACATATCATCACACCTGACCAATCTTGTTTATTACCTCTTTCAGTGATTTTATCTAACATTATATGGAGTACACATGTTATGTAGGCCTACTGTGTCTGTGCTGGAGGTGCAGCATCCTTTGGATGTGTCAGGCTCTCTTTGGATAACTGATAAAGATTCAGCCTTCCTGTAAAGTAAATACAGGTTATGTTTTTTACATGTTCTGTAAATCATCCTGATGGAGTTCCACATTTGGTCCTTTGTTACTGGAGCACTAGCTGGCGGTTGAAGTAGGGACAGCACACTCCTCCTACAGACATTTGGTGCCGGGGAGGTAGTGTACAGGAGGTTTTCAGAGCTTTGTTGAAAATAGCTCCTTACTGCGGCCATAAAACCAAAACTAACTAGGAGTGTAGGGGTGCAGCAGCTCAGAGAGGTAAGGTGGGGCAAGGCCATTCAAGGCTTGTTGTAGTCTAAATCACATCTATAAATACCACAGTTACACAGTTCACTGATCATACAGTCTCCATAGCAACATTGATGAAAATTTCAAATATGGTTGGTTACAAAAAAGAATAAATAATGAGAGGCATAAAATGTTTTTAGTGGTGATTTTGTAACTGTATGAACAAGAAATGTAGCCCTACAGGCTGTTTTTACTGACTCTGCTGTTCTTCTAATTATTATTTGTTCCCTTCATCAGCTGTGACGCTGACATGCTTAAAATGAAGGTAATCACACAGGCTAAACAGTTAGCAGGTTTGTCCCCAAGTCTGACGTATTATGATCAGCCAATAATTTAGAGTATGTGTCAATATCCCTCTGGCTCTCATGAGGTACAGGAACGTTCTGAAAACACAGTCATATTTCATGTCAAAACTTTATTTTATACAGCTTTCATAGGTTATTTTCATGTCAATTACAAGGCAATATATTTATGTTAATAATTTATACAGTAAAATATGGAATGAAACACCAGCCTTGTTGTTTTGTTTTACAGTGCAACAAGTCAGAGGGTTTTTTATGCCCACTCTTTTGCATTTTGCAGAGAGAAGGTAAGACTTAGGCAGATTGCAGATTTGCTCATTAAATGATTTAATGTGTATGTGTATCCAGCACACCTGGAGACTGATCCAAGCATTGTAATCTACTGATTTCCATATTCATAGTTGTTTGAGTATGTGAGAGGTGAGATATTGCTGCTTCTTATACAGAGCTATATGCCTAATGTTAATGTTGTTCTTTTATACATGTTGCTATTGGTATGCAATGACAGTGTTAGATTATGTCAGTGCAAATACATCTGGTGACGTAATGAACGTAGATGCATTGGTGTTGTCAGCCAACAAATCCTTCTGCCTACATGTTAGTGTGAAGGATTTCATTAATGGAAAGTCAAAACCTGAAGGTATTTGTACAAATCTTGTTTACAACCTGTTATATTCCTACGTTTATTTATTTATTTGTTACTAATAGGCATATGTTCATTTTGTTATCCTACCTCAGTCTTATATAGGATATAAATCTGAGGACTGATTTAATAATACAAGTGGTTTAAGAACAATACATGTCAGCGTCTTGGCTTGTCTTACAACTCTTACATATTTAATTTTAAATTGAACTTTTTGTTTTCAAATTGGCAGACAGTTTGTTACCTAATCTAAACTTTCATGAAAGGGTTGCTTCGTTAGTGGCAGTGAGTCCAAAACATAAAGAAGTTAACCCCAAGAGCACATTTCACTCCGATGAGAAACACTGTGTGCTACACAGAGCATTGAAATCACACAGATACATTACCCACTCTTCTCTGTTGATCTTCAAGTGACACATCTATCAACAGCACCTCAGGCTCTTTATCAACTTCATCTAACTGGTGGGACTCACTCAGTCACTGTTTCTACTTTGTTCCAAGACACTGTTTGGCTCAGACTGAGGTAGCCAGGATGATTTCAAATGATTTGAATGCTGACTTGCAAACAGTTGGTGTATTCCCAATAATCATGTTTTTTCTTTCTAACACCACTCTGTCTGCTTATTAACAAGACTGTCGGTCCATGGATGCAAACCTTACATTGAGGTGTACCATTGGATTTAGAACATTATACAATATATACACTGCAGGCTCAATTTATCATTACACAAGGTCTGATAGTACTCCTGACTAAGTGAGTATTTAAGTAAGTATAATGAATGGCTTTGTTCAAATGTCATAGAGACTGTCCACTTTAAATGGCAACCAAAAGTGCATTCAGACATTATCATATACTGTACATAGTGTGTTAAGAGGAGGAGGTGAAGGAGGAGAGAGAAATAGAGAAAATAGACAGGAAGAAGTGAGAGTCAGGACAGTGATGGAGAGGGAGGAGCGAGAAAAGGATTAAACAGTTCCAAAGAGAGGTCAAATTTTAAAACTTAGTACACCGAAGGACCAGGTCATCATGGACTTAATAGCTGGGCTGAACAGACCAGAGCCATCCTTAAAGCAACACTATGTAGAAATGAGTATTTTTGCAATTTAGCACCCCCAGTTACAGAGTGCAGTACCACTGACATAAATACAGACAGCTGTACATGTGTATTTGTTATGATTGTACAACAGCAAGAAGCCCAGCTCGGTGTCTGTCTTTCAACCTTTTAGTTCACAAAACTCTTGCCAACAACTTAAAGTCAGTCCCAGATTACAGGGCCACAGGAAGTCACAGTCTCGGCAGCCCGGCTAACGAACTGAGCTAACATCAGCTCACAGCAGCTATAGTTTGCAGCCATAAGATGTCAATGATACCATAACAACCTTATTTCCAACCCCAAGACAGGTTGGATCTATCACACATGAGCACATTGAGGTGCTTTAGGGAGTTTAGAAAGACCAAAAGAAAGTCATGGTCAGACACACTCAGAGAGTTCAACTCAGCCAGCTACAGCTAGAGTACATAAGGTAACTACAGCTAGTGTCATGTACAGTGACACATAAAGGCCATTCCTACTAATCTGAGCAACTAAAGCTTGCCCTATTTTTTTGAGGTTACGGTACCTCTCCCGCCCTTGATTTTTCATTTACAGCTGTTTTCTGTTAACCACAAACAGTGACAGACAGGTGTCTCATATGAACGGGTACATTGCTAATTAAATGAGCATCAATACATCAGTAATTTTTTAATGCATTAGTTCAGTGTTCCTGTCTGTGCTGTTGCTGTTGCTGCTGCTTTGACATACATGTTTGTGTTCTTGTTTGTTTGTGCTCTAATAAGCCATCTGTAACAGCACCTACCTGTCAATCAAAGCGGCCACACAGTTAATTTTGCACAGATTTAAGCTTTAATATATTCTGAATGGGTGAACCAGGCTGTAAACATGTTTATTTCTGCTGTTAAGTTGAGCGCTTTAAAACGGCCGCTTATGGAGGTTGACTCACTTCTGCAGCCTGGAGGAGTTTTTAGCACTTCTGAGTTGGCTTCATTTCCCAGCCACGAAGGTTGCCTCTTGATTGAACCAACCTTGTTTCTATAGTAGCCCCAAACAGACAAACTAAACTAAGACAGGGTGTTTCACACTTTCTGTGGCCACTGTTAAAGTTGGTGGTTTTATGGTAGAGAAGTTATACATTGTTGTTTTAAAGGTCCAGTGTGTAGGATTTAGTGGCACCTAGCAGTGAAGTTACAGATTTCCCACACCTCACCCTCTCCTTGTAAAGCATGTAAAGAACAACTTTGGTTGGAAAATTCACACAAAAAGCAAAAGGCCATATTTAGATCAGAGTTTGGTTTGTCTGTTCTGGTCTACTGTAGAAAAATGGCGGTTCAACATAGCGGACTCCTTCAATTTCGTCCCTAAACATCTCTGATGTCATTTGTCCCACCTGATTCTACTTAACTTCTTGTTTTAACCAATGCAGCTCAGGGTTCACAAACTTTTGCACCTACATAAGTTGACCAAAAACTCTTTTTAATTTAGTCTTGACCACACAATTGATTTTTTTAAAGAGTATATTGAATTTATAAACATGCACCTGTTATTTTATATAAAAAAAATAATGGTTTTGATTAAATAAGGAAATCAGGGTGAAACAATAGAACTCCAAAATGCTCAAGAGGTTCACAAACTTTTGAGCAGCACTGTATAAAGTGCTCATTTCAAGACAACAAAAACACAATGATTCTTATTTTCAGGTGATCATACACTAATGGAAACATATGAATGAATATGCCAACAAGTACACACTGGACCTTTAATGTTTGTAACACCTGATGGCTATTTATTATGTCCGCTGTGAAAAAAAGCCTGTTAATAATATGTAATTAAAATGTTTATTTTTAAATTTCAGTGCATTGCTGTTTGAAATGCATTGCTTTCTTCATCATTACTTGTCAGTGCATGTGTGAGCCATGTTTGCTGTTGAGACGCCGCGCGGGTGAAACAGAAACCGGTGGGCTCAGCGCGTCATGTGTCACGCGCATCAACGATCACGAGCCAAATACGTTCCAGACAGGAAGTACCTGGCAGCTGCCGACAAGCTAAACTAGAGCGATGAAGATACGAGCGACTTAACGAAAGATAAAAGTGTCTCTGCGCCGCATAGAAGTCAATTAATGTTGATGCCACCGGACTGTGTAACAAAGCGAATGTTACCAACATGGACACAGCTGTCAGAATCGTCATTTTGTCGGTCATTCTCTTGGCGTCGGAGGTAAGTTAACGGACAAACTGAAACGGAACAGAACTGTGAGCGTTAGCTACCAGCTGAGCCCGATAGCTGAGCTTTCCATCGGTACCATGTTACTTTACACTGTCTAAATCATGTTACGAGCATGTTGTCAGTACACTGTGTTGGTGTGTGAGCAGGAGGCAGCGTGTTGTCCGCTACACAACGAGACAAATGACTGCTGTCAGGCAAGCTAGCCTTACACTGTAGCTCAAACGTTAGCCTCAGCGGACTGTAGGAAAATGAAGTTTTGTGCCTCATTTCTGTCACAAAATGGGGTCGACGTGAATTTAGATAATGTTTTATAAACCCGATATTAAATGACAGCCAACGTATGAGATGTTAAAATCTAATTTAGCCAGCTAACCTTTAGAAAAGTGTCAGCTTTAGCCGAGGGTGAATTCCCCGACTTTCCTTAAACGCGTCACCGACAAGGAAGTATTTACATATTTCACAAGTGTTCACGTTATTTAACCCACGAGGAGAGATTTATGGGTTACTGGAGCTATTTATGATCACAGTACACTTAACTCAGATGTGTTACTGCTAACCTTATTGGGCTGACATAGTTTGATTAGCGGCATATCATGGGGTAAACACAAGTCTGCTGAAAGCTAAGAGATAGCTTCAATCTACTCTCATTTAGTACATCTCAGTTTAAATGATAACATTTCACTGTAGGGCAGGTCCTAACTATGTACTATCTGTGAACCAGAAGTCTAATAACTTTAAATTGATTAAACATATCCCAGTTACAACCTAGATCAGTGGTCCACAACCTTTTTGTTTGGCTTGAGACACCTTTAAAATTAAGCAATATATATTTGTTACTAGAGATGCAAAGATTATAGATTTTGATGGTGCGATCACAGTGTCAGGAAAAATCCCAGTTTATTTATTTATGGGTGTACGAAGTCACATTTGCATTTTTATGTTTATGATGACAACAGCCATGATTAGTCTGCTAACTAACATTATCAGCTATAGTTTGCAGCAGTTTACTGTCTGTCCATATAATATGATCTAGTTAATGCATAGATAAAATAATATGTCCTGTAAAACCGATCAGTTTAACGTATAATGACTTTATTCTTCTTCTTTTTTTACTGAGATTTACTGTGCCTTGTGCACTAGTACTTTTGGTAGAGGTTTGTTTTATTTTATTGTTTATCAAAAATATGTCTATAGTACTATAACAAATTTATGTACAAGGCAATACAGTTTCAACTGTGATTTAATAGTGAAATCAGTCAATTGCATCGTGTTTGTGACACACCATCACACACAATATCCTTGGTGTGGAGCTGTAATTTGAATAGTTTTTTGACATACAAAGCATGAAACACACGCCCATGTAGATCCAGCATATATTAGCTGTATGTCAGGCCAACTACAATTAATCTGCTGCTTTCTGTTCACACCTTTAGCCAGTATAGTATGTTAAAGATATCATTTAAAAAAAAGAATAAAGAATATCATTTCTTTTCCCAACAGATAAACTGCCAAGAGGCGATCTTGCACATTACAAATGGAAATACAGACAAGGATTATTGTATTGTCCACAATCACTCCTGGACTCCACTGCCACAAAGACTTGATAATGCTGTAAGTTTTTCTTAACGTTTTAAGGCACTGCTCTGTTGTGACTTTTGAATTTGTATTTACAGTTAAGAGGTAATGATAGTGAACTTAGATTAAATACTGTGTGACTTCTTTGTTTAGTTATGATGGGAAAAGTACAGGAAAGTTTCTTTCTACACTACTTGTTAAATCATTTGTTGTCTTCTCTTTTCCAGTCGCAGTATCCACTGGTGAATTTGACCTCCACACTGCTGTGTAGTAAAGCAGGGCTCAGTCCGGATGCGTTAACGGGCAAAGCGGTGGTGGTGATGAGGGGGGACTGTAATTTCAGCCAGAAAGCTCTGGTTGCTCAGAGCCTCGGAGCTACGGCTTTGCTCATTGCCAGCAACAAAACATTGGTAAGACATTTATATCAATCTGTTTTTTGTTCAGAGGGGTGTGAACTGACATTTTCTCCAGGACTTTAGCTTGTTTTTAATTTTGATTTAACTTCCACAGACGAACTGTTATCTTCTAACATCTAAGTCTCGCATGCAGATGTGATCTAGAAATAAGGAAGTGACATACTAGTGGTAGGAAGTTGGGGATTTCCATTGAAATACGTCTACATTTTCTATGTTTCCCCCTGTCATCATTTTTTTTTTTTTTTTATTTGGGTCATCTTTTACATATTTGACAATACACCACGCATCGAAAATTTGCCAAAGGTTAAATAAAAAATGTTTCCAAGTCTTTATCTAATATTAAAGGCTAATCAACTGCATTTATAAGCATCTCTCTTGTTCTACTCGGCTCTTCAGGTCACTCCATCAGCCAATGAGTCTGAGTATGCAAAGGTACACATTCCTCTTGCTCTCATGAGG
The DNA here is from genome assembly GCA_033000465.1 of Sciaenops ocellatus. Taxonomy (NCBI): domain Eukaryota; kingdom Metazoa; phylum Chordata; class Actinopteri; family Sciaenidae; genus Sciaenops; species Sciaenops ocellatus. Next base: position 16,044,218 of record CP136888.1, read on the forward strand.
TACAGGGACTTCCTGGAAGCACAGCAGGTCAGACTGAATTTTGTCTTGCTACCACCCACTTTATCATAGTCGATTTGTTGAAGAAAGTCAAACTGGATACAAAGTTGCTCAATAAATGCTGACTCTTGTGTGTCCTCAGGTGTTTGGTGAAGATATGCAGGTGAAGCTTTATGCCCCACCTCACTCAAAACTTGATCCAAGCATTGCAGTTATGCTACTGATTGCCGTCGTCACAGTCATCTTGGGCGGTTACTGGAGCGGGGCGTGTGAGAGGTGAGATTTTGAAGCTGTACACACAAGGCTGTATATGCACATTTTAATATAATCAAATTAGAGCAGATATCAGAAGCACATAAAGTTTCATTAGCATGGAGTGGAATGTAACTGATTAACCAGATTATATCAGTGTGTAAATATTATTTACTGGTGTGTTGAACATACATTAGATGGCACTGAAATCATCAACAAGCAACATATACCATCTCAGAGGTCATGTTTATTGTAGTGTTATTGCTATAGTTTTTATTCTGCACAAACTTGTAACATTTTACAACACACATTAAAACTTGCACTTGTACCTATAGGTCAGTTTAAAACCATGATTACTCCACTGGTTATTGTCTGCTTGTTTTTCTTATTCATTTTTTTGTGTTTATTCTGTTATACCATCATCGAAAATGAAGGCATGCCCTCAATGACTTTTTAAAATGTAAATTAAGTTTGAATGAATAACAGATTGCAATAAATTGTATTGTGTATAGCTAATCATGCCTCATCTGTTTTTGTGGCAGGGACCGGTTGAATAATGTGGCAGTGGGAGGAGCAGGAGAGAGCAAAGCAGACAGCGGAGAGCTATTCCTGTACTCTCCTCTCAAAGTGGTTTTCTTTGTCGCTCTAATGTGTGGGATGCTGGTACTCATGTACTTCTTCTACAACATTCTCGGTGAGTAGGGCAAAAAAAAAAAACCCAAAAAACTCTCAACTCACTTGGATACTACTAATAATATCTGGTGTTTTGCTGATGTGTTCTGTGTTTTTCTTCTTTTCCCACCCAGTCTATGCCATTATTGCTATATTCTGCCTCGCATCCGCCTCCGCACTGTTCAGCTGTCTGGATGCAGTGATGGAAAAAATTGGTTGTGGCACAATCAGGTATAAGCATCACTCTTTCAGAAAAGATTATACACACAAACACACATACACATATATATTTCACTATATTGGGAAAATATAAACGTAACAGATGTGTATTAATATTACCTGATGAACATCTTGGCATAGGTGAATGTGTGTCAATGTTTTACTCCTTTTCAGACATTGTGGTCATGTGAATCAGAGCTGTGTGTGTCGTTTCCTTCTCTTAGCTTGTCTGTCTCTGAATCACCCAGTCTGGCAGACCAGCCTCAACCGCTGAAAGCCTTTGTATTTGCGTGTTTGTGTCTTTTTCTAGCTTCTCCATCCGGAATTGGAACTTCTCAGTGCGGTCTCTTGTACTGGCTGCTGTGTGCATTAGCATTGCTGTGGTCTGGGGAGTCTACAGGAATGAAGACAGGTACTGTGAGGGGACCCATGCACACAAAACACGCAACTGTTATCCTTCTGTGTGGTTCACTCTCACACTCAGACATGGCTTCACCACTGTCACGGAGAAGTGTTTTGATAGTGAAGCAGGAAGTGAAGCTTTCTGCTCAAAATGATCTGCTAAATAACCACATAGCTGTAGTGGTGCTTTTAACAACACCCAAATCAGTCTCACCAGCTCTCTGCATTAGTAAACTGTGAGCTGAACTCCAGAAAGATGATTTAAAGTATTTTTATTCCAGTTACCATGGTACCAGGTATGAAAGACATTATTTGTTTATGGTGGCATGGTGACATGAATTTAATTTGTGAGACATACGACTTTAGTGTCAGTTGAAGCATTATCTAAATTATATATTAATAAGCTTGTCTAATACCCTCGCTCACATAGTTTGTGATGTTCAGTGTGATGTTGCCAAGGTTATTGCAGCTCAAGTGTCTCAGTTAGAGGTTGCCCTTACTTCACTTGAAACTTATCCTTATTATAACTTCTTTGTGTTATTGTTATAAACATTTTCAGACATTTTTTGTCTGAGTTTCTGAATGTAAAGTGTTCTTGATGATTGCAAACTAATCTGTAAACGTCTCTAAAGTAACTGAATACATATCTCTGCATTCATTTGTGTTGCTTTAGGCTTTTTGTTCTGATTTTTAACTTGAGCTATTTTCTTAAGCAGAGCTCTCAATAAAGTTAAAAACACATGCCAAAAGAGTGTTTTGTCTCCTCGTAGATGGATCTGGATCTTGCAGGACCTCCTTGGCATTGCTTTCTGCCTAAACTTCATGAAGACCATCTCACTGTCTAACTTCAAGGTACCTCTCAACAGCCCCTCTCCTCTGAGAATCACACACACTCAGGATATCTTTGCTTCCTGTAGTTCAGACATAATGAGTACTGTACTGTTGTTATTTTTATTTGTATGTTTTTTATTAGTATGTCACACACTGTTGCTTTGTCCCAGATCATGTGTCTTGCATCAACAAGACAGACCTCTTTATCATTGGCAATTAATACAATTCTGATAAAACTGTTTTTAAAAAAGTCTGATTATTTTTTTTTCTCTGTAATCTCGTAGATCTGTGTGATTCTACTGAGCCTCCTGCTTGTGTATGACGTCTTCTTTGTTTTCATCACACCTTTCTTCACAAAGGTATGAGTACATTTATTCATTTATGTGTTAGTTGTTGTAGCGATATGGGTTCTTCTACATACTTAACTGCCATATTTTCTTTTTCTGCCATTCCTCAGTATTTCCTACTTTTATGTTCAAGTGTTTTGGCATTTGGATTTGCAAAGGGAACACAGCTACGTACAGATACTTAATATCATGGAATAGGAGATGTTTTTGCAGCTCTCGTGTTGCAGTGTGGTGCATGGAGGTTTTACAAATGGTATTGGAGTAACATAATATGAATGCTTTACATCTCTCTGTATGTCAACAGAATGGAGTCAGCATCATGGTGCAGGTGGCGCTGGGCCCAGATGCAACTGGAGAGAAGGTAAGTCCCTCTGCGTTGCGTCTTACCTTGAAGGGGAACTCCACCAAATTGTCTTCCAAAATATTTGTTAAAATATCAAATTCCAGATTCATTCTTTTCATTGTCTTTATGAATTTTAAGATTGGGAACGGGACAGTCTCTTTTTTTTCTCTATGCATAAAGCTCAAGGCATTTAAGAAAATTATTTAGTTTCTAAGGAGACTGAAGACTCATTCTGTGAATTAACACATTTGTGCATTAAATTTGAGTTTAAGCAATCCTGAAATGTTGAACACAAAGTTAAAAGCCAAAATTGGTGGAATTCTCTGTCAAGTTTGCTCTGGCTTTTTTAACATCCTGGCTGATCTGCACTGCTTGTTGTTGATGCCCTGAAGGGAATGACAGATTGATTTGATTGACTAACTGTGCCCTGGGGTTGGGTGGGCTCTTGTCGTAGACGCAAGGTAACATGGTGGAGGTCCCTGCTGAACCCCAGGCTCCCTCTGAGAAAGTAAGGCTTGACTTGTTACCCATCCCCTGCCTTTTTCAATGCTACATTTTGCGGTGTGTGGGAAGGGGTTGAGGTTGTAGATGTTTGGTCTCACATAGACTTTCATAAGCAGAATCCCAACTTTTATGCATCTCTCATATTAATATGTGATTCAAATATATAAAGACAAAAGTTTTATATTGGACCATTCTTTGTTTTATATACACACATGGACGCACAGATGCATCCAAACTAAAAAACCATAAAATATGTGAAAAAAATCTCTTAGTCCGCTGTTGAGTAAAATGCATTTGTTGAACTAAAGCATATGATGATATTTTCTGGGGGTTACCGTGTTGTATTGCCTGTTGTGTTGTATGGTTTGTTCTGTGTTGTGGCTCCAGCATGGGCGAATGGCCCAGAACAAGTTTTTCTCTTGGGAGACAATAAAGTTAATCTTGAATCTTGAATTTTGAATCTTAAAATGAAATACAGTACATAATAATGACATTTTTTAGTCTTTGTGTGGTTATAAATGTCCTTATGAAGACAAGGTGCTTATGTTTTCCTATCCCTTTCACAAAAATTAAAAGTAATGCCCTGGAAAGAAACGCACATGTAGACTCACATGATTGTTGGGTGGTATGTGCTGATAAGTCACTTTGTGTTTGTTCTACTCATGCAGAGTCAGTTTATGAACAGTGTTTTCATGCTGTTAATTGATTTGGCCTTCATGGAGTTTCATATTTGGTTTGTTTATAGAAAAGTTTTAGCATTTATGTTCCACAGTCAAACAGAAATACCAAAAGTTTTTTTTTTTTTTTTGCTCTAGTGTTAGCGGAGAGCCCAGATGATTCAGGAATGTTAAGCCACTGCAGGATGACTGAAGGAGTGCTACTCCCATGATCCCTCCTGCAGCAGAGCTTATCTTCCTGGATTTTCAGTTTTCTCTGGGAAATTTTGCTTAAGTGTGTTACTGTGTGAAGGTTTGCATAGTGTTTTGTGGAAACAGCAGTTTGTTGTATTTCGTTACAGCGTCAAATAACATTCCGAAAGAAAGTAAAAGTGATTTTAAACCTCTGTGGCAAAAGAAATGCCAGTAAGCACAAGACTGAAAATTCTGAGAAAAGTATTTGTTCATTGTCGACTGACACCCTCAGTAAAAAACATTAGGAGGCTATGTTAAATATTCTTTATTTTGATGTAATAATTCAACATTGTGGACCAATTCTACATATTTGACATTACTGAGAGCTGCTACATCTCTCTCACTCTTTGCTGCTAGCCTCAGTATTGTAAATCACAGTGCACAATTTTGTTTTCTGCATTATATACCAGAAGTCACCAGTCAGTTTAATAACAGTATGTCACCACAAATCAGCCCATAGATGAAAAAGAGGAAAAACAAAATACATGATGTGTACAGAAAGAACTGAGAGTTGTCTCTCTTGACTGAATTGTTTCCTGTCTGATGATTTGTCGCGTCACGAGCTGAATCTGTGCATCAACCTCCTGACTGTCTACACGGACCAGACAGACAATGGCAATAAGAAAATACAGCGAGAGATTCTAAGACAATATACGCCTACAGTATATGTCTACAGCTTTGAGAAATTAATATGAAGTAACAAATCAGATTAAACCAGTGTAACAAAGTATTTGGCTTTCACATATAAAATGTTTTATTTTCTCAGCTGCCAGTGGTCATGCGTGTCCCACGGTTCTCAGCCTGGGCTCAGAACCTGTGTGCGATGCAGTTCTCTATTCTGGGTTATGGAGATATCATTGTTCCAGGTGAGGTTGTTGAAGTGTGTTTACCTAAACTGTCTTTGGTAAAATATTTTGATTACAGACGACTGTGGCTGCTGGTCTCCAGTCAGTTTAACCACAGTATGTCAACACAAATGAAAACTAAATACATGATGTGTACAGTCTCATTTGTTTAGGCTGGATGATGTGTGTGTGTGTGTGTGTCATTCAAGTTATCTGTTGCTTGCTTTTTGCTTTTGTAATATATCTCTCTCTCTCACCCTCTTCATCCTCACTTCATCAGGTCTGTTGGTGGCCTACTGCAGCAGGTTTGATGTTTTGGTCAACAGCAGAAAGAAAGTCTACTTCGTCAGCTGCTGCATAGGTACCTCACTACGTTTTCTTCATTCATGTGTTGTAATATAAAAAGGAATTTTCCTTTTTTGTTTTATTGTATTAATCCTGTAACAATAAGTATGTCGCCATTCTTTTCATATTTTAAAATATGATAGAGTCCCTGTGTCCTTATTATCTTTGCTGCTATTTGCTGCACACACACTTCAAGCTCCATACCTTACATACCATACATCAGTTTGGAGATATTTAGTTACACATGTGCATCACAAGACCTTTAAGCAGTTCACCGACATTCACTGTCTTCAATTTCTGATTGTATGTGTGTCAGGTTTAACTAGTTTCTCTCTCTCTCTCCCTGTAGCCTATCTGCTGGGAATGATAGTGACATTTGCTGTGATGCTGCTGTCAGGGATGGGCCAGCCTGCCCTCCTCTACCTGGTACCCTTCACCCTGATAACGTCCGCTGTGGTGGCTGGTTGCAGGAGAGAGATGAGGCAGTTCTGGGCAGGAACCACCTATGAGGTGAGAGGACCAGATAATTTAGTGTTTGACACTCTGGTGGTATTTGATAACTGTGTTGGTACTCGCCAGTGTTTCACCTGTGCTTTCAGTGTATTTCTGAAGAACTACACACCTCTTGTATCTGTGATGTAAGTTAATCCTCGAGATGATTGCCCTGTTCTTTAACTGGTTCTTGTCCTGGTGTGTGGAAATTATGTGAACTTGGTTGTGACTGAGTGCATCTGTTAAAGATTTCTTGCTTTTATGTACTGCATGGTCCACAGCACAAGTCAGGTATTTTTAAAGTGTCAAGTGATCTTGAGCAAATGTGGAATACAGTCGGTCGCAATCTTTGATGTGAAGTGTATTTTCTGGCTTTAATTACTAAGCCTTAAGTTATGTTTCAAACCACTTTTGATTCTAACCTTCACTTCACATCATTCAGTGCTCTGCAGTGCTAAGTAAACACCACAGAATTACAACACATCAGTGCTCTTAATTCATGCTCAAATGTCAGAAATCTGCTACGAGTCCACTTGTAGTGTATCGACTGACTCCAATCCAGTATGTTGTGCTTTCTTTAAAGAACTGCATATACAGCAATGAGAAGACATTTTATAAATACATGCATACATGGAGAACAGGAAAGGTTTTGAGTCTGCTTTTGAATTAAATTCTTGTTGGAGCATCAGAGTATAGGTACAGCAAGGACCATAAATTCACCAGAAGTAACTAAGTAGATCAGATTAACTAAATGTATGTTACTTATCTTCCTGACAGTCACAGATAACAAGTATTGCTTGTATGGTATGAAAGTACGTGCTTACCTACCCAGCTGACATGAACTGAATGGAAGGCAGCCTGGAAGTTCTGAAATTGACTTCATATCTGTAGTATGATTTTAAAAATGGTCTGTATTAATGTAAAAAAATAGTTTGTAGTTGAAAATGTGCAAAAATACGTCCCAATATATGTCACCTAGAGGTTCTAGATAAAGTTGGATGTGTATTGATGTGTGAATATGCTGTGAGTGTGCATGTGATTTAATTCTGACCTGGCTTCATCATCACCAGGTCTTGGACTCATCCAGGGAACCTTTACTGCCAGGTGTGATTCCCTCCAACCTCTCCACTGCGTCTCTCATATCATTTTACAGTGTTGCTTACTGCAGTGCCTTATCTACTTTTTGCTCCCCTTTTTCTTTTGACATTTTAACTCCTGATTTCCAGGGTCAATGTGATATTTAACGCAACTGATGTTAACCTTTTTTAAAATACAAAGATCTTTGAGGTCCCAGGTCTGAGCAGTACAATGCATTAACTGACCACTAGGTGTCTCTAGTTGATTGAAAATAATCCTTTTTATGTGTTAGAAGAGTGCCTCTGCCACACTCCAAAGTGCTCTTGTGTTTAAGCTATGGCCCTGGAATAACATTAACTTCATCTCTTCATTTCTGCAGTTTTGTTTATCATTCTCTTTCTCCACTCATTCTCCTTTTCCAACCAAAGGGGAATACTCATATCACTCCATACTTCAACATGTTTGTGTTGCCCTCTGCACGCTGTTGCTTGCAGCTGACCTGTGAGAGCAGTGGCATGTGTTATCTGTTGTATTTGTAGAATCCATTACAAGTCTTTCTTTTTCTGTCGGTGGTATTTGGTGAACTGAGGCATTAAATAGAGGAACTACTAACTTTATGTTTCCTTGTTTGTTTAGAGGGAAGAACTGACAACTGCGTAGAAGGAGAAAAATGCTGACTTACAGTGTTGAAAATGGACCCACCTGCTGGATGCTTTACTTTTTTTTTTTTTTACATTTTAATATAACATTTGCAAAGTAAGGGAACAAGTTATTGATCAACAGATCCTTAAAATACCACAAGTTCATGTAACTGCTGTGAATGGTGGTTAGATGACATTTAGAAGGCTAATAGATATTGTGTAGGTGAAACAGTGACATGATTAAATGGCTGAAAGACTTGTTTAGTGCCTGAGAGGTCTGTTAGATACATGTTCAGAAAACTGGGATGACTTTGCCTTGGTGGTGATTGCATTCAGCAAAATGAGAACGCACTTTATAATATTTAGCTTGACGGTTGTTTCATCAGGGTTCAGGGTTTTAATTACTTGTAGCCACAATATTGATACATTTTTGATAACTGTATTGAGGTTTCTGTGTAACCTGTTTTTGATGTGATTTCTTTCATTGCCTTATAATAAAATGAACAACCTCTATTTAATGTTCTTGTACTTGTATTTCTTGCCCAGTTGAAACTCACACAGATACAGTACTTCAGTGAACATAATCCTCTTGTAGATAAACCACACATCTCTATAGAAGACTTCTTATTAAGTGTATGATCTGAGGGCAAATACTTTTCTTAAAGGACTTTAAGGGCTGATTTTTATGTTCTCTGAGGTAGCCAGGGGCCAGATAGCACCAAGCATTAATCAATAAGCTCTTAAAATTAATCCTGCAACAAAAGAAGATGCCAGTGTGAAGAGGATATAACAGAGTTGGTACAATGCCATCTCTAAAAGTAAAGGATGAATCTAAGTGCACTAAAAATGAAGGGCATCAGATCATGTCTTTCCTCTTAGACTCTAAGGTAAGGAACCTGTTTAAAATGATCTACTTTTTTTTTTTATATATATAAATGTCATGTTGAATGTCAAATGATAAAAAGATTTTATTGGCTTGAGGAGGAGCCAAATATGAACATAGTCCAACTGGTACTAAAAAAACATCTGCATATATGGTTCCCATTTTTGGGTTTATGATGAACATGTGCTTGTTTGTTTAAATGTTGTACCACTAATCTTATCATCATTTTCTCAACTTGCTGTTGTGTTGTTACAACTGCATGTATCATTCTAAATATCATTTTACTTATTCTACTTCAGGATAAACATGGAGAAAGAAACTGGCAGCTATGAAATATTCTGTATAGATTTTTTGTATCTGTGTGGTGTGACTCATTTATGACTAATGCTAACATCAGTTGACTTTGTATCTATGAAACCCCCCAATAAAACAACCTCATTTAGAACTTTCTAATGAGGCACTTGGCTTTATTGATGGTAAATGAATAATATACTAATGCTCTATTGACCGGTTAAAAGCCATGAATAACACCTTCATTGGCAGGTTAAAAAAAATCTTGTTACATGTAGTACTTTCTGTACCACTTGTATACCGATATATGTATGAATGCAAGAAAGTGTGTATGTCCGCCTTTGTTTGTTATTTTTGGGGGACCGAGGGAAGGGATGAGGATTATGAGGATACTCAGTGTACTACTATGTTTGGATGTTTACCCATTAGTGCTGGTTATTGTACACTCTTTGAAATAAAAAGATGTTAAAAGAAATGTTGGTAAGCAATAAATGTTAGCAAATATGTAGTTACATGTTACATTAACACACACCTTTTATTTAACATCTTTAGATGACTACGTTTTGATAAATATCTTGCACATTTACAATATTCTGCATACTTTTGCACATTACCTGGCAAATACTTTGTATATTCCTGCACAAACTGCACATCTTTTCATTTGAAAACATAAATAAACATATATTTATATTTTGTAGTACTTGATTTCTTATCATCTTTATATTTTTTACTTAATGTTTGTTATGCAACAGAAACACCAGGACAAATTCCTTATGTGTGAAAACCTACTTGGCAATAAACCTGATTCTGGTTAATTGGTCATTAATAGGGTGTTTACATTAATTCAGTCTGTTCATAAAAGTTGTTATATAATAAATGGATTTTGGTTGCTATCACTGGAGGGTTAGGGTCCATTGGAGAGGAACTGCTGATGGATTAGAGTCATACAGACAAAGCAAATGTAGATAGATAGAAAGATTGATAGATAGATAGATAGATAGATAGATAGATAGATAGAGAGAGAGAGAGAGAGAGACAAACGTGCAAATAGAAAACTATATAAAACGTATAAAAAGTTTTTATACAAATAAGATATAGAGGTCCAAATAGATATATAAAAAAAACTATATACAATTAAATTAAGGTGTAGACATTGAATGAAAGTCACAGCATTTAGCAGAGGAGTGCAAAATCGAGTCCAAAATGACAATGACAAAATGCTATAGTTCATAAACTATGAATATATCATTTAACCTTTAATAAAGACATTAGCTACTACTCCTTATGAGTAAGTGAACCCATGCTGTGTTATTTTAGAGCAACTCCTAAGCTCATGGCGGGTCTGTCAGCTTCATATCAGTCAGCCAGGCTAAATAAATGAGTCATGTGGGGTGAAGTTAGAATAATTGACCTTTTTGCGGGCTGTTGGTGTGTATTAGGAACTAAAACAAAGCGCACATGTGGCCGCTGGCTCCGCCTCGGCCATGTGACAGAGAGCAGGCTGAGTCAGCCGGCTCGTCACGCAGCGTCAGTTTGGAGTCGCACAATTATGAAAAAGCAACCTTCCGTTGGAGCTGCAGCCGAAACGGATCTCTCCAACGTCAACCGGGCTTTCCTTCCAAGGCTAACCGAGAGCACCGCCGATAGATGGATAAAAGCCACGACACAGCTCTTCCTGAGTCTCAACGGTGAAGAGAATGGTACGTGACCCTGTGCGATAAGGCAGCTGCTTTCCTCCGGGATTGATAGTCTTGTCAAATTGGCGCTGAGAAACGTCGTGACTGATCGGGGCTTTGAGTGGCAGGTCCCCCCCGCCTCCGATGCATGCTGCCTCCCTGCCTGTCAGGCACCCGGTCCAGATCCCCTGTTGGCATTTTTTTTATGTTCGCTAACTGTCTGGCTGTGCTGTTAAAACACGTCGACTCGGGCTTGATACGTAAAGTGTACACGGTGACACACGAGAAAGCCCCAAAATCACACACGGGCGTAACGTTAGCTGAAGCTAAACAGCTAGCTCGCTAGCGCTAAATGCTAATGGTACTTAACCTAAGCTAACTGGCTAAAGCAGCTGTGGTAGCTGGCTGATGTTAGCAGGCACAACACGGCAAAGACAGAGCTCCTCTTCAACGTACAAACGAGTGCAGTTCAGAGCAGCTGGCACTTGTTTAAGACACATTTCTGCCAGCTGTCTCAGATGTCGGACAAGACACACTGTCATTGCCAGTAACAAGTCAATGCCACCTTGAATGGCTGCCAAGTCCGTTCAAACTGAGGGCTTTTATTCCCTCCAGCGCCGGGAAAAGTTAAGTGATGTTGAAACAGTGCATTTATTATCACAGATACCCACTCACGTCTGTTTGCTGTTTGATGAGAGGGAAATATTTTAAGGCCTGCTGCTGCTGCTGCTGCTGCTGCTGCAGACATTGCTGGAGACTTGTCCCAACATTGTGTTTGTACGTTGTAATTTTTCCTCTTCCTCTTCGTGTCAAGCTCGGCCTCCTCTTTTTTTCCCCAAGAATTTCCTGTCTGGTCCCTTTTTTTTTTTTTTCTGGTGTTAGGAGACTGCTGATGAGCTCAGGGTGGAAAGAGAGGATGACTTGTAGCCAAAACTGTGAGTCAGACCTGACCACACAGTGTTGTTGGCACACTGTGTGTGAGAGAAAGAGAGCTGGGTCATGTTAACAACGTCATAATACACCCGGTACTCTGATATTAACAATGTGATGATGGCTTAGATTGAGAGCGAGCGACATGGATACAGTAATCTATCACAGTATATGTGGTTTTATATCATTATATTATAAATGTTACACATCGCATTGATGCAAAAATCATATTATTGCTGTTAATCAGTCGTGCTCATTAATTTGCAACATTACCCACAGTGCCCTCATATACTTTGAGATATTAGATAGATGACGACAAATTTATATCATCATGTCACTTAACCTCGTTTTAGTTGTGATTATGGGTACGGAGTCTGATCAACAGACAGACACACAATGTTAAGATAAGGTGAGATCAACTTTATTGATTGCGAAATCGATCCCCTCTAGTACTGTCACAGCATTTATTGCTACACCAACATGTCCTAGTCGCACTGTACTTGATTGTCTCCCTTTTTTGTAGGTCGCTTTGGATAAAAGCGTCAGCTAAATGACTGAATGTGAATGTAATATAATGTACATCTCCTCCTCGGTATCTTCCTGTAATCGCCGAGACACTGAGGGCAGCCGGTGCCTGTCTTTTGCCTCAGTGCAATATTAGTGCCTTACTTCCCGGCTGCCAACCCAAAGCCGGTCACATGCTCCAGCTTACCCCTGGATGAGGCACACTCCTGTGCTCCTCCTCTGAGTTGTGTGATGAGCAGTAGGCATGGTTTAATATCACGAATCATTAATGTAGCTTTATTATTGCAAGTCACAGTCTCTTGTGTAATGCTGGGTGGCAGAGCTGGTCATCAGCTCGGGCTTTAGAGCTCTGCCAGCTGGTAGAAAATGGCCTTGCATCACTTTGTTGTGCTCCAGAATAAACTCTAGCACTACTAATATGTGTGTGTGTGCATGTTTCAGCCTGTGGCATGCCTCTCTGAGCTTTGTTATCTCGTGCTCTTAATCCATTTGCACCACACACACAAGACCATTTGAAGATGACAGATTAGTTTTTTTTTTTTTCCACTGGCCCTGGACTGTGTTTTCACAAAAAAATTGGTCACAGTGTCAGTTTGTTGATTTTATGAATGGAGGGCTCCCCTGTAGTCGTTATCCAGCTGACCCCTCCACCCCCACTGCTTCCATCTCGCTGTGCAGAGCTGCAGCTCCTGGTCAAACACGGACCAGCTGAGTTGCGTGCGCTGTGTGTTAACCAAAGATCACTGGAGGGACTTGGTGTATAAATGTGCAAAGAGAGAACTGCATGTTAATGCTTTTATTAGTGTGTTCCTTTGTTATTTAAGCTGAGTAACTCGACACTGTCTCTACTGATAACCCAAGACTGGTTTAACCCGCGCTTTTATCAGCTCACATGAATCAGAGCACCAGATGTTGAGAAGAATAGCCATCACATGCCTTACATTACTAGGTTATACAGCTGCTTGGAGGTAGGACTCGGGGTGGCATGCAAGCATGATGTCAGCCTCTGCTGTGTAGTCTTTCAGAGCTATGCCCGGGGGGTACAAGCGTGAGAGCTGGAGAGCCATTACATTTTGGTCTCATGACTGTATAAACCGACTTTACTTCTGTGAGCAGTCTTCCAGGAATCTTATCTGAAGGTTGAAGTGAACTTGTTCCCTTCATTTAGCTTTTTTTATAGGCCTGGAGCTGGCAACAAACTACTGCAAGATGTGGCAAGGATTGCCAATTGATAAGGCACGTCTGTGTTTAAATGTCTCTTAGTGTGTGATATAGGCTTACCTCTTTTAATTATGCCAAGATAAAGACATATTTTTACCCTGCTTTGAACCTCTCAAAGGAAAAGGAATATTTGAGCACACTATATCATATCAGAAATTGAACACAGGCACTTTACCTGTAAACTTGAAACTTGGATGTGAGCCACACACTGTTACTAAAGTCAGGACTTTAGATCTGACTTTGACTTGCCGGCTGTGAGATGAGATGTACTGGAAAGATTTTAGACTTGTAAAAAATGCTAAACATTTCGATTAAACTTATGATTGTGCCTTACAGGATTAGGCACATGGGATCATCTTGAAACATCTCGATCTGAGCTCCTCTGACCTTCCTGCGTTCAAAGAAGAACAATTAGGAACACTCATTGATTGCTTTTTGGAGCACGAGTTAGTAGCACAGCCTTTTTATCAAATAAGAGGTCTATTAAAACACGGCCTCAGCCATTCAAAAAACTATTAAAACAACTTTGAAAGCAAAAAATGTTCAAATCCTTTAGAGCTGCCACGTTAATGTGGTCATAATGGTCATTAATCAGAGACACGATAAAGTTGAGTTGTGACTTCCAGGAAAACTTGACTTGAGGCGTGCTCTGGCAGACGAAAGACTTGACTGAACTGGTCTTGAATACTTTTAGATTCGACTTGATCCTCCTCCAAAAGACTTGAAAACAACTCTGATACCAGCATGTTTGTTGCTACTCTTTGTCTTTCTGTGTAATTGATTGTAGTGCTGCAGCTACCTTTCAGTTATCATCAGATTACTGTCTCGATTCATTGTTTGGACTATAAAATGTCATAAAAAATGACAAATAGGTCAAGCTTGTGCTCTTAAAGGGACTCTGATAGCAGTGGCTCTCACATCTGAGATCCTCTCAGGCAACGCCACAGAGATTGACTCACGTTTCAGAACAGCATTGATTTCTGAAATAAAGGATAGTTTGTGTTATTTTTGTCATTTAAAAACCTTTCCTGACAAGGATTCCCGCTAAGCCTGCACTGTTATAGAGGTACACATTTCCTAAAATCCAAGGTGACATCCTCTAATGTCTCGTTTTGTTTGACCAGCAGTCCAAAAAAATATTCAATTTATTTCTAATGTTCCTGTCATATAAAACAAGAAACCATCATTCATGATGGAGGACGTCTATATCCAGATTTTTATTAACCTCTTGCGGGTATGTGTTGGGTATAACTGTATTTTCCCTTGTGATGTGACTTCATGCTTCATGCAAAGAGAAACAGCGTTGAGGAATTAAGGTTATGTCATAAAAAAAAAAAAAAACAACTCATGACAGGAGCCTTAGCTCACTGTACCGTGGAGGATGCCCCAGTTCTGCATCCATGCTTATAACTACAGTCATATATACGAGTGGGTCCACTGTAATTCTTGTTGCTGCTCCTTTTCATTTGATTTTTCTGGTAAATCTCTTTGACCCCAAACTTCATTTCTGTCCTCCTTTAGGAGGAAAGAGGAAACCCTTGAAAGACATAAAGCAGCCTCTGATAGCGCTTTCTCAAAGTAAATGGAGGAGGGGGGAATAAAACCACAAAAATTAGTTGGTTCTCTGAGAACCGCTCTTCTCTTTGGCTGCTGCTCGCACTAAAGTGCTGACCCCATATCCTCCAGTCTTTCTAATGGGTAATAGCTTTTGCCAAGCCAGATGTTATCTCTCTCTGTATTACGTCAGGCAGGGCCAGAGGAATGATGGGTTGACCAGCCAGCCTTGTTACATTGTTGGGAAAAAGGAGGAGGAAGGAAGAGCTCAGTTGGCAAGGTTTCTGGGTTCACTGTGTGTGTGTGTGTGTGTGTGTAGATAGCAGGAAGATAAAGTGATCAGATTTGTGTCCCTCTATACAAACGTGTGTTGGTGCAGATGAACGTGACCACCACACACACACACACCCGCACAAGTGCACGCTTGCCCCATAAACAAAACTGACAGCATCCTACATAGTTGAAACCAGAGAGATGGAAAGGTGGTGGGTTATATTTCCTACAGGAACAGAGTAATCATAAAACTTGTAGCATAGAGAAAGAAGCCAGAGAGGAAGAGGGAGGGAGTGAGGACGTAGGAGAGTGTATGTGTGTGTTTTTGGCAGGAGCTCTGAAGTGTTCAAGTCTTTTGTGGCCTGACATTTTCAGGTGCCATGGTTACAGGTTAGCAGGGTTACAGCCCGGCTTTATCTGCTCCATTAACACTTTGTTAGATCGCGTTGGATGGAGACGACGCCGGTGTTTTTGTTGAACGCATTCGTTCTTCCACGACGCATCACTGAGACCCTCCTTAAGTCGCAGGGTGTGTCTGACGTCTGTCAATAGTTCAACAGGTTGCGAATCACTATACGGGGTATTACATTTCAGACACTGATTAGGACAGTAATTCAATGAACAAGGGGGCAATGAGGAGTCAATGACCTGCAGTATACAATTAAAAGGAAGCACATGGTAATGACATTACATTACATCAACGATATAACTCTGCAAATGTTCGACACACATAAATACAGCTCTGAGTTTGATTTAAGTAAGAAGAAATGACAATAGTACTTCTGTCTGCACTCGCTAATCCACTAATTAATGTTATTAGATGAAGCTATCCTTGTTTATCCTGCTGTGCCACTAGCTGCTTTGTAATTACACACTCTGTACCAGTGGTATAAAGTTTACACTACGTGCAGATCTTCGTATTTTATTGTTGACTGTAATGATAGTTTACAAGAAATTAATGTAATGAGTAACAGGAAATGATCATATACTTGATGTGCGTTGTCAGATTCAAGTTTTAAATATTCAAAGTTGACGTTTGTATTCAGAGTAGACTTAAATGAGAAGATTGCTCCCACTTATGTCTGGAGAATGTTAACTTAGCTTGGCATGAAGACTGGAAACAGCTAGGTTTCAGAGCTTTACAGGTGCTGGTAGGTCAGATTTTATTTCCAGTCTCTATGCTAAGCTATTCTAACATCGGACATCAACAAGTGTGATCTTAAATCTCGATGGGAAAGTAATGAACATATTTTCCAAAATTTTTTTGGATTTATTTTTTTTGGATTTAGGGATTATTATCAATCTTCCAGTTGCTCTAACATCTAAATAAGTGGATATAACTAAACTGAAGGTTTGTCTCTACACTGCAGTTAGCCAAATGTTCAGCTCATGTTCATCTTTCAGCCCAAACATAAATCGATATTGAAAGGAATAATAATTCCCTCCGCCAAGATAATAATTCACACCTATAAAAAAACACCATACTTATCAGGTTATCAGCCAGGTCACAATAAATTTAAACTTTCAGGCATTTCAGCTGCTTGCACGATGAAAATTGAGCCTTGAGACACTTTTAGATAGGGCTGCAGAATACTGTGATACGACGATTGTGATATGATTCATGAGTGGTAAATGATCATATTTACATCACAATATTCATTTTCATTCAGAAAACTATTAGAATCATGTTGATGTGACCTGTTTTCTTACATCTGGAGAATGAGATTCATTTACCTTTTATCAAAACATTGCAGCTTCTACAATTTGGATATTGTGCTTGATTAAATTGTGATTTCCATAATATTTAAATGAATTGTTCATCCCTGATCTGAGGCCAACTCAAAAGTGTTCTGCACTGTTGTGTAAAGAAAAGGCTGAATCTATCAGGAGTGCTCATGTCAAGTGTCTAAGAGATCTAATGTGATGTCAATGCCACTGCCTTATGGAAATACATGAACCCATGTTGTGACTTGAGTTTTTTAATAATGTTCACTTGGAAATTATTGTCAAAGGTACTATTTTTATCTTTTTATTAGTACTTGATGTTTAATCTTTCTACTTGATGTTTGTTATGCAGCTAAACACCAAGGCAGACTCTTTGTATGTGAACACCTACTTGACAATATACTGTACCTGATTGTGATTTTTCTGATCCTGAAGTGTGGGGCCTGGGTTGTTGGGAGAGTTGTTTTGTGTGCATTGCATGAATCACAGTTAGTGGTGTGTCTTCAGTAGACAACTAGGTATATATCATTGAGGCCTCTGCCCATCCACTAATCCTCTCCCACACCCCCGCCTCCCTCGTCTCTTTCTCCCGAGCCTAAGTATAATATCTAGTTGGTCTCAGACACATTCATCTGCCCCCTGAGTGGCTTCTTACAGATTAACAGTGGATGGAGTTTAGAGTCTGCAGCCTCTCACTGATCACTCAGCTTTTAACTCAGGCCGGATCTGTATGGTAACAGCATCGTTGTAGACTTTGAGACCTGTGTGGAAATTTGGTTCAGATCTTCTGAGAGACGGAGCGTGCAAGAAGTGATTTGCTGCTGATGATCCGGTGCTCAGGGGAGGCTGTGGTGACTGTGGTTTGTTCAGGAGATGCATGAAGGAGCCTTGGTATGTTCCTGTACAAAGCCCTTAAACACAGAGATGAAGAGGAGGACATCCAGGTACACGCTCCGTGGCTCGGTGTCACTGGTCAAGCGGCGGCACGGCCTGTTTGTTTAGATGTTTCCATAAAACCGCCATTTGTTGTAAGCAGCGTAGAACCACGTGCACTGCGGACGGGACTGTTGGCACCAGAGATCGTTGCCTTCAGCGATAGATAAAATCATTGTTTTGATTCAAATTTAAGCACTATTCCTTTTTGCTAAGTCACTTCTGTTTCTGTGCTGTCTGTCTGTATTTAACTACATAAAAACAATGACTAGTGAGGATAATTTGCTGCTTGCTCCGGCAGACGATGACTTGCTTGTAACTGCCTGGTTCACAACATTTTCCATCCAAGTTGGTTGTAATACTATTGTTTGAGTTTCAGGAATAGTTTAAACGCTTTGGTGTATAGCAGGTGACGGTGTTTGCAGGTTTCCCTCTTTGTGCTGGGAGGGATTAATGGTGCTAATCGCTCATGGGTCCCTCTGAGCTGTACTGGAGGAACAATAATGCACAAGGCATTAATTGAAAATTCCTCTGGCATAAATCCTTGTTTTTAAAAGAACAGCAACACGGGATGAGATCGTTTTATTGCAGTTCATAACATTGGCAGACTGTAGCTAATGTGCCTTGTGAACTGTTTTGGTCCTAATTTTATAAGTAACTTTTTATTTTTCATTCATTAAACCTTCTAATCCCTTTTATTTTCATAGACTTAATCCTGGATTAAGAGTTACAAGCTCCCTTTTAGGATGTTTGGAGTTTATTATTTTCAGAGAAAATCATTCTGACAGAAGTAAAACAGACAACTTTTGATTTATGTCTAGTTGTTTTCTTTCTTTGTGAAACTACAATAGATATAATGTCAGCACTGTCTGCACAAGTGCTCATTTACTGTACAGAGGAGCCTTGTTTTTAATGTCCTCAGGAAACAATTTGCTCAGCAGCTTGAAATTATTAAATGTAAACATAATAAAGCTTTAAACACAAACAGGAGGATCATCGCTGCTGTTCACTGCTCACGATATGTTTCTCTTTGTTCACAGTCCCAGAAATCCTGGATAGAAAGCACTTTCACCAAGAGGGAATGTGTGTACATACTTCCAGTGTCAAAGGACCCCCACAGGTATGTGCTTAGACAGACTGCCATGGAAACGGTGTAATTGCATGGTGTGTGTTAAAGTAGGCCCAAGCCCTAACCACTACTCTCCAAAGACTAAATGGGTCTGTTTCTACATAATTTTAATGTTTATGTCTGTCACTATGATTACAGTGTTAAGTGAGAGGGAAGACCAGCGATGAACCTGTGTATCATATCTTCTTGGAGTCTTAGGGATGGGATTTTGTACTCATTTATCATCAATCTGCCACTTAAGGAGTTTGGATTTCATCATGTGGATGACTTATTAGATTGAGTGAAATCCAAATCCCATTTCAAATCATTTATTTCCTCGGATACTGTTATTTTAATTGAAAAAAATCAATATCTGTGTACCTGGAGAACTGCAGAGGTCAAATGCAGAAGAGTTTTTTTTTCTGCAGACTTACTGGAATCTTACAAAGCAGTGTTAAAACTGTATGCAAGGCTTCTTCTTGGCTTGGCATGCAGGACAGTCACTCACCATGTGTCATGTGTGCACGAGAAGCACACACAAAATAACTCGATTAACGGTAGAGCAGCTGGTATAAAAGCTATGTTATCTGTACGTTTTGTCTGTAAAGTTCTTGGTTATGTATTTACTCTTTAACCACCTCCTTATATGTTGTTTTTAGTTACACTTTCAAGAATTCCTTCCTTTCTTCTTGTAAACTCACGATGATACCGGGTTACTCTTTTCCCTGTGTTTTCTATCACATCAATTATTTGCCACTGGCTTTTCTCCACTAACTACAGTATGCGCCACAGCTCCAAGATTATTCAAAGGTGTTAGTGAACACAGACCCATTTAACATTGGGCCAAAGGCCTGCATGTGACTGTGATCAAAGTGAGAGTCCCCCTTAACAGGTTTCATAACACTCTCTTGGTTAAAGGCCAATCTAACCGGGCTGCCTGCCCAGCTGACAGATAACCTTCCTAAATGTCCTCAAACGTCTACCGAGAACTTCCTTCACACAAGGAGGAATGAGAACATCAAAATGTCTTTGTGTCTTTGCAAATGTCTAATTTATTTAAATATAAATCAGTGATTAATTATGTTGCTGTGAAACTCCTTCCAGATGCCTTCCAGGATGTCAGATTTGCCAACAGCTAGTCCGGTAAGTTTTTATTTGGTCTTTGTTTCACTCGTTCTTTGTTACCTGACAGGATTAGCCTGAGAGAAATCATACTAACCAGTCACTTCACAACAGAGACGGCCTGCAGGCAAATTCTTTTACAATGTAACTCCACTGCACAGCAACAATCCTCAGGAAACAATTAACTTCCAGGCTTTGTGTGTCAGGATGCATGCGCTGCCTTAAGGTAATTAAAGGAGGTGAAGAAAGAAAGAAGCTTAGGTTGGTCGTTATTTGTAATAATAATAATATTTTATGAAGTTAAAAGTAAGTCACTCAGGTTTTTGGGATAAAAGTTTTATTTACTTTTAGTTTTTTTACATTCTTGCGTACATAAGCAGTTTATATTGTAATAATAAGGAAAAATGTACCCTTTTGAATTTCTGTCTTTTATTTCAGACAGAAACCAAAGTAGGCTTCTTATTTCAAGCCAGTGATCATTGATGATATCAGCTGAACTAAACAACTGTTGCTAGCTAGCTACTGTAATGAAGTCAACATTAGCTCCATCAGTTGGTTGAAAGCAGCGTCTCCAGCTTTTTTCAGTGTACCAGTTGAGTTATTTTAAAATGATAACCCTGTGAAATGGTCTTAAATATGTACTTGATATGTTAACGGGATAACAGACTGAAGCGAAGGCCGCATGTCCCTGGCAAAAGGTTGGCATGGATACCAGCTGATGTAATTAAGAAACAGCATTCTTCTTGTATTACGTAGTATGGCTAGTTAGCCCAAATATTATTAAATATGACAAGGTGAAATGTTACATATGACTGTTCTTTCTTACGCAACCCTGTTTGCCTGCTTTGCTCACATACTTGGACAAACAAGACATACACGTGTGCTATTGTTAGCCTAAACTCTGCTCAAGTAGCATTCAGGACCTCTTCCACACCGTGGGCAAATACAACCCAGTGGTTGTGCTATTATGAACATAGTAGAATTTATTTTTATGTATTTGTTTTTTAACGTCTAACCCATAAAACCACAAACTATACTTAGCTAGTAAACTGCTTTTTGGTAGGTTACTACTGTAGGTAGCTAACATTTAGCATCTTATGCTAGAGAGCAAATAAACACAATGTTTGATCAATGTTGGCTTTTTTGGGGTAAGAAAAGATCATGAAATAAGATAGTGCCCTCCAAACTGAGTACTGAGTATACAGAAGCTACCACAGCTCAGTGAGCATTGTTACGGCAGGTGGAGAAAAGCTCAACAGGCCTGCTGTGACTGGTTACAGTTGCTCCGTTGTGATTGGACAATTGCAGTTGTTGACAACCATCATGAGTCCACATGGAAAATGTATTTTTGAAGTGTTTTCTGAAGAATATAAAATGCTAGTGTACATGAGGTGTGGCATGGATTTTCGGTTCTTGTGCCTTGTATAATTATTACCCTGTATTTTGAATATATGTTTCTTACAGCATTTATAAATATGTCTTGAATTAGGCATCATTTAAATTTACGATTGTTAATATTCAGTTTTATCTGCTGTGTTCTCTCTGCAACATTACTGCTAAGATAGGTTGAGTACGTTTGTTATTGCACCATCACTTAAAGAGTTATTCTGTTCACTGTCAAGGTGCTGCTGTGGGCGGCTGGTGCGGCAGCATGTTGGCTTCACAGCCAGCTTGGCCACAAAGTACTCGGATGTGAAGCTGGGTGAAAACCCGCTGCCCGCGGTGGAGGAGTGGTCGGTGGAAAAACACACAGAGGCGAGCCCCTCCGACGCCTATGGAGTCATCAACTTCCAGGGAGGGTCTCACTCGTACAGAGCCAAGGTAGGAGGGCAAATTCTTCACCCTTGGAGGGCATGTTTTTCATGTAGACTGACAGCATGTGACTTTTGATCGCTGTGATGTGGATTGCCAGAAAAAAGAAGGTACTTTTAGGTGCTTTCCTAGTGCTGAAATGATGAATCAGTCAGTTATTTAGTAAATTGACAGCCAGCACCAAATATTTTTTGTTTTCTGCATCTAAAATGTGAGGTTATATTGTGTTTCTCTGCTTCACGTGCTAATGTGAACATGCTTTTCCTCGTGTCTGTGCAAACGTTGGACAGTATGTGCGTCTGTCCTACGACTCGCGGCCGGAGAGCATCCTGCGGCTGATGCTGAAGGAGTGGCAAATGGAGCTTCCTAAAATCCTCATCTCTGTCCATGGAGGAGTTCAGAACTTTGAGCTGCACCCACGCATCAAGCAGGTGGTGGGCAAGGGCCTCATCAAAGCTGCCGTCACCACCGGGGCCTGGATTCTCACCGGCGGGGTCAACACAGGTATGAAGTCAGCGAGTGGTCAGTTTAGTCATCCTGTGGATATTCAAGGGGCCTCCCTGTAGGATGTGTAATTGAGAGAGGTTCCAGTGTATTCCTGACACGGAGAGTCATAAGATTTATTATTTAAAGTCAGATGATTTTACTGTTTTTTTTGTTTGTTTTTGTTTTTTTTTAAAAGAAGATGCCAAACACACAAACTAATGAATAAATGTTATTTCATGGGAAAATTAGAGCAAACCTGTCGATGTTAAACTGCTTTCTGAGTCAAGAATTGGTATTCTTGTTCTTGAATATATGGCAGCTAAAGAACTAATTACCCTTCCACCCTGCTCTCTTGCAGATTCACTAAATGAGCACTCACTCACACTTACATTGTACACAAACCAGCACAAACACACAGCCACCATCAGTATGATGCGCTGATGTAGCAGAAGTTGTAATACCGGGCTCTAAGCGTGTCATTTGGCTGTGTGTCGTGGCCGAGGTGTGTCTGCAGCCACAGCACGGCGTTAAGGTGGTGTGGTCTGATCATAGTGTTTAAATCATTACTCACAGGGTCAATTACCCAGACCAGTGATTACTTTTAATACCTCTCTGGCACCCTGGCCAGTTGGGATGGTCTCCTGGCTCACAAATTACTGCTGAATCCATGAGATCCATTAGCTGAGGATTGTGGTTCACAAACAACCCCAGAAATAATGTACTTGATGTGGGCTTGCCCCACTGTGTGGCATTTTGGTCACAGAAGCTTCAGTTGTCTTTGCTCTTTCTTTTCACATGCATGGTCAATGGGTTCACTTTTTCCTGGTCACACATTTGTAATGGGGTCAGTTTTATTATTTAATTGTAGTTAGACACTGAAGTGAGCTAAGGCAAAAGTTAAGTAGCAATAAAAACTTTATACTCCTGTCCAAGAAATGATAAAAGTTTATTGATTGTTTAATGCATCTTTCCCAAAGGTGTGGCAAAGCATGTGGGAGATGCTCTCAAAGAGCACTGTTCAAGATCGTCAAAGAAAATTTGCACTATCGGGATCGCACCCTGGGGAGTCATTGAAAACAGGAACGATCTCATCGGTAGAGACGTAAGACACAACTCTTAACATCTCATCTGAAATTGATGTACTTTGGTGTCAGTTTGGATTGTTTTATGAAAGTACAGAAATCATTTTTCTTCCTCCCCTTCCCGTTTCACTGCAGATCATCGCTCCGTATCAGACGCTGCTGAACCCTCTCAGCAAACTTAACGTTCTCAACAATCTGCATTCCCATTTCCTCCTGGTGGACGATGGGACAGTGGGCAAATACGGCGCTGAGGTCAACCTGCGGCGGGACCTGGAGAAGCACATCAACCTCCAAAGAATACATGCACGTGAGTAAAACCAGAAACTTAAACTTCAGTTTTCTTTGCTTAGATTCCTGAGAAACAAGAGATTATACGGGATCACTTTAGATCTGCAAAAGCAGTCTGGGGATGTTCGTCTGAGGTAATGCAGTGACATAGTTTTTGTGTCTTAGAAAGCCAAAAACAAAGCCAATCGCCCTGCTCATGTACTCAGCTCCTCTTAGTCAAAATACCACGTTTGGCCCATAAAATTACTGAAATCCATAACGTCATAAAAAAAACATTGGCCAGCTGAGTTTATTTTTATCCACAGGATTATTCTTTAATTGTCGTTCTGTTGTTCGGGGGATTTGAAGTTGGACATCTGAAAGATTTAACTCCACACTGTGTTGACTGATGTGATTTTAAATTTGTGCCAGTGCCTGAAATCAAAGCTAACAGAGTGCCGCCTTCTGACAAGAAAAAACTAACTGAAACTCTGTCTCAGACATCTCAGACACGAGGTTGCTTGGAAAATAATTAATTAGCAGCTATTACGAGTCAGATCTGGCCAACAAGATACTGTATGAGATAATCTTTGTGTTGATTATAATTTGTAACTAAATACAGCAGGTTAATAAGGTAATAAAACAACCTAAAATGTCTCACATTTTGTAAATATTTTCACATAGATTAAAAGAAATCTAAATAATCATTTCTACAGTTCTTTCACTTTTATCATCATTTAGGTTATGGTTGTTTACTTTAGGAAGTTGGGGCTCAGGAATTGCAGCCAATAAAACAAACAAAAGCAGTTATCGAGCAGCTCACATCATTAATTCCTAAGTTAGACAATGGGTCGTCATGAAATACCCTTCAGAGGAAACTCTAAGGTGTGACCATTATGATGTCAGTTTGTCTTTGCCTGGTGAAAACTAGCTGATAACAGTGAGCTAGCCATTATCATCTCGACCAAACTTGGGTGGAGCTCCATAATGTCAATCACATCGTAGCTGTAGAGAATGATGGAGCCTGAAAACTTTAAGCACGCTGTTTTCTCTTCTTTCTTGTAGGAATCGGTCAGGGTGTTCCTGTTGTGGCCCTGATCTTTGAGGGAGGTCCCAATGTGATCCTGACTGTGCTGGAGTACCTTCAGGAGAGCCCCCCTGTCCCAGTGGTGGTGTGTGAGGGGACGGGCCGTGCTGCTGACATACTAGCCTACGTCCACAAGCAGACCGAGGAGGGAGGGTATGAGACGCACACAAAAAAAATGGAGAGGGGTGGGCGGGTGAAAGAAAATGCTGTGGTTGGTATACCAAACAAATACAGATTTTAGTGTAATCACAACTAAAATGATGGATAAACAATCAGAAAGGAGGAGATGAATTAAATATGAGGTATCCTACAGAGAAATTAAAGAAAATTCAGTAAAGTTTTATTAAACATGAAGTGTGGCTTAAAAATAGTCTTCAGTGTGAATCATGAATGAATCATTCAGTGACAGTGATGTTCCTTTTTTCTCCCCCCGATTTCTTTGATGGCAGCGTCGTTGGTGGCTTTCATCTATTTCTGTCTCAGAAGGATTGCTAACAACAATTTCTGTATTTTGTTTGACTGTGATCCAGTTTCTCTACCGATTTCTGTGCTGCTCATATTTAAAATGAGAGATTTGTTACAGCAGGAAACATGCACAGATCCAGAGCAGTCGTGCTAAGATAAGATTGAGGTTTAATTTTTAAATGCACTTAATTACATTTAAATACACTGAGTTGCTGGAAAAACATGCTGTTTTGTATTGTGGACAGAATATTGAGATTTTTATGTCTTTTTATGTTCTTATCAAGACAAAATTAAGCGTGGTCAGTAAGGAGTTTACTGTGTTGTTGATGTATATTTAGACAGGATACGAGCAGCGATCAAACCTCTACTTTAAGTGTTTTATAGCCGTGTGGGTTTGAGCAGCGTGACTGTGACCATGTTGTGCTGTAATTCTTCTCCAGTCGTCTTCCTGACGGAGTGGAGACTGACATCATCGCGACCATCAAGAAAACCTTCAACTTCAGCCAGAGTGATGCCATCCATCTGTTTCAGACTCTGATGGAGTGCATGAAGAGCAAAGAACTGGTACATTCCCGCACATCACATATTGTTATATCTTTCATGCACTTCTTATCATTTATGTACCGTTTTTTTAAATTTCCATTTCAATGGCACTGATTGCAGAAATAAAATTATCTTACAGAGGTCAGAGTCATTTCATAAAGTGCCTTAAAAACAAACACAAAAGCTTCAGCAGAAGAGACAACAGAGTATTTTTGAGCTGCAGTTTAAGCACTACCACGACGACGACTGTGAATTTCTCTGCTCTTTTACTGACACATCAGTGACATCAGCTGATGGTCCCGCTGTTTGTTTTTACAAATTGATATATCACATATCACAAGCTCTTGAAACATCTGGAGAATGTCTGTGGGAACATGTTAATAAGTGCTATCTTGTTTCCTGGAAAACAGATCACTGTGTTTCACATCAGCTCCGAGGAGCACCAGGACATTGACGTTGCCATTCTAAGGGCTTTACTCCAAGGTTAGTGGATGACTTCTTTCTGAACTGTGTCCCCCCCCACCTCCTCTCGACTTCTATAAGAGAGTAAAAGTCACATAAAGTTGATTCGGTCTATTCATATGCTGAAGTTGTTGGCATTGCGAGATTAAGATTTCAAGACTTTGTGATGTTTTCATTCTGATATAGATATGCTTTGAGAACAGAGCTCGCCCCCTGTGTGCCCTTCTTCTTTGTGTTCCTCAGGAGATCATGTTGCTCACATTCACAGGGCCTCTTTATTCCAACACAGTCAGTGCCTGAGCTGAGCTGCGTTGCTCAGTCTTATTCTTCTTCACCTCCACAGTCTGTTAGAGAAAAAGTTCAACATTCACCTGAGCATTTCTTACTTTGTTGTCATTATGCTGCAGAGGGAAGAAAAAGAAGATAAATACCCGCTTTATGCTTGTTTTAACTCGTCGTGTGAACAGGCATTCATTCATTTCAAGTATGGAACAAAAGGTTTAACTGAAAGAGGGAGAGGGGTGTTGTACTGACGCGTAGGAAGGTGCAGCACATCAGTGCTGGTTGTTCACCCTCATTCAAGCTTATTTAGACAAAAGCAAAGAATCTGAGTGAGCTGATCGATAGTCTGGAGAAACAAGCTCAGATGCTCAAAAGACAATCCGCCCACGCAGGCAAATATTTGTCGGCGTAAGGCTCGGTCATCTTAGTGAAACAGTAACTCATCCTCAATAGGACCCTGGACTACACAAGCTCTCAAGCCTCTTGAAGAATATTGAGTGCTGCTCTTTCTCTCTTCCATTATGCTTCAATTCATTTAGCAGGATATTAAATGGGAAGTTTGAATGAGTCACTGGAAATGCCATAACTGTGGTTTAAAGCTGAAAATATACTGCAGACTGTGTGTGGATTTTTAAGCAGACAAACCACCTGCAAGCTCGGGTTATTTGGACATCAATTTAGTGATTTTAATCCACTCAAAGTCCGATTTGATATTTTTATTTGACATCCAGACAATCGATTCTGTGCACAGTGATTATGATCGTTTCGTTCGGATGGCTCCTAGAGGACAATACGGCAGATTACTGTGGAAGAGAGCTGTAGACTGAAGAGGGATTTACTTTGTAGTCTAATCTGCTCTGTTGCTGTATTAGTGTGTAATTGACTGTATTACTGCCCTAGCTCTGCTCTACTAACCCCCTCTAATCCTGCTAGCTGGCTAACAGGAAATACACAGTTAATAAGGCTTTACGTGGCTGGGAATTCATATCTGTTTATGTTTGTGTGTACGTGTGTGTGTGCGTGCTTACTCACGGCTGTACCTGTGTATTTCAGGCACAAACGCGTCTGCCTTCGATCAGCTGGTCCTGACTCTGGCCTGGGACCGCGTAGACATTGCCAAGAATCATGTGTTTGTGTACGGGCAGCAGCTCCTGGTACGTCTGAATGTTTGTTTGTCTGTTTTTTTTGTGTGTGAGCCACAGCTTCCAGGGATGTTTGCTTAGCTCAGCATTAGCTTCAAACCTTTGGACTTGCCCAGAATGACCCAGAATCTCTGCTGACCACAATCTGCAGTCTGAAGAGTCAGGGACTGAAGTCGGGCAGGCTGCCATGAAGTGCTTGTCTTGACTGTAACATGAACCCTTTTACAGTTGTCTTCATAAGCTGCCCTCAGTGCTCATGTTTGTTTTAAAACTCGGGGAATCCTGGCTGTTTGAGTGAATGAGAGGATTAATAATATTTATTTATGTTTCTTGTGTGTTTTTTTTTTTCTTTTTTTCCTCCCTCATTGTGTTTGTTTTATAAATAATGATTTGCTATAAAAATATGCCTAATGACAGCATCTCTGTTTGCTTGTATAGGTGAGCTCTCTGGAGCAAGCAATGCTGGATGCACTCGTGATGGACAGGGTAGATTTTGTCAAGCTGCTCATAGAAAACGGTGTGAGCATGCACCGTTTCCTGACAATCAGCCGGTTGGAGGAGCTCTACAACACGGTAACAATATAAAACCTGTACCAGTCAATGAATATAAGAGATGGCCTGTTAATAAAGAAATATATATAAATGTTTGAGTGTCATGAAGCCTTTTATATCTTCTGCTTTAGAAACAACCTACCAGCAACCCAACTTTACTCCACCTGGTTAGAGATGTTAAACAGGTAGATGTTCACTTCATGTCATTTTTATCTGATAACGTGAGTCCATTCAGTCTCATTCACCGTTTTGTTTCTGCGCCTTCTTGCAGAGTCATCTGCCTCCAAACTATAAGATCACTTTGATTGATGTCGGCCTGGTTATTGAGTACCTGATGGGCGGGACTTACAGGTGCAACTACACCAGGAAACGCTTCCGAATCATTTACAACAATCTCCATGGCAACAATAGGGTGAGTTTGAACTGTTAAAATTCCTGGAGTGTCTGTAGTGATGTCCAAAATGTCTTTTATGGCGTTGAAACCTTTTTATTTAACTTTTGAATTTTTTATTTAAATTTTAAAGTGATATAATGCACTGGAGTTGAAACCTGGCATGTCGTGTGGTTGTAGAATAAAAACGAAACTTTAAATACAACATTTTATGTGTTGTGTTAATAATATTAGGTCATAAACTGTGATTAAATGTATGTCTGAAAATGTTTTCATGTGCTCCACAGAGGTCTGGGCGCCACACAGCAGGTCCTGGTTCTCATTTGAGGAAAAATCACGAGTCTTTTAGCATGCAGGCTGACAAGAAGGAGAAAACAAGGCACAATCACTTCATCAAAACTGCGCAACCATACAAACCTAAGGTAAACTCCTGTGATTCACTAAAACCAACAAGGCTTCTTCTACACTGAAGCATCCCACATGCCTAAAAATGAAAACCTCTACTGACAAAAATCACTGTTAAATGTGGAAAAATAAATGTCTCCTTCCCTCTCCTTCTAGCTTGAGTCCACCACCGAACAGAACAAAAAGAGAAGCAAAGAAGAGATTGTGGATATAGACGATCCAGAGACACGGCGGTTTCCTTACCCCTTCAATGAGCTGCTGGTGTGGGCTGTGCTGATGAAGAGACAGAAAATGTCACTTTTCTTCTGGCAGCACGGCGAGGAAAACATGGCAAAGGCACTGGTGGCCTGCAAGCTTTGCCGATCGATGGGCTACGAGGCCAAGAAGAGCGACGTGGTGGACGACACCTCAGAGGAGCTCAAGGAGTACTCAAAGTAAGTCTCTCTGTAACTTTGATACATCACATATCTGTAAAATTACTCACATAAAAGTGAAGGTACGAACTAAATCAACTGTGCTGATGTATTTCAGTGAGTTTGGGACGTTAGCGGTGGACCTGCTGGAGCAGTCGTTCAGGCAGGATGAGACCATGGCCATGAAGCTGCTCACCTACGAGCTGAAGAACTGGAGCAACTCCACCTGTTTGAAGTTGGCTGTCTCTTCCCACCTACGGCCCTTTGTGGCTCATACCTGCACCCAGATGCTGCTGTCAGACATGTGGATGGGACGCCTGAACATGCGCAAGAACTCCTGGTACAAGGTTCATGTTCCATTTAGATTTTATTTTTGGTAACGAAACGCTGGGGGGAATAGAAGTGCTTGCATCAGTTTATGTACAGCTAAATACAAATATTAAACCATGCAGTAATGGTTTAATATTTGTGTTTGCTGCAGTGTTCCTAAGTCTGCTTTCATATCTAATCCCAAACTCTGTTCAGAGGTGTTAAAATGCCACTTAGTTGGATGATTCATGGACACAGTTCATCTTGGGAATACTATTCTTTACTTGCATGAAATGAACATGCTGTCATTTCGTTATTTGGTGTAATAATATGAAGTCTTTGCATCAGTGTGGGAACTTTTACAGAAGAGCTTGCCCTGGCTTACACTGTTTCTGTCACCAGTACTGTTAAATTATTGAAAAGCCACAAAACTCTTGACAGTGCTGTGTGCCGTGTTCGTGCGGTTAGGCAATAAAACACTTGGGATTTCATTAGCGCGTGTAATTCAACAAATTGTTCGACAAATATAGAAACATCCACCCACATGAGTGTGTATTTGTCTCCAGGTGATTCTGAGTATGTTGGTGCCTCCTGCCATCCTACTGTTGGAGTACAAATCCAAGGCTGAGATGGCTCACATCCCTCAGAGTCAGGATGACCACCAGATGACCATGGAGGACAGCGAGCACAACTTCCAGAACATAGCTGAAGACATCCAGATGGTTAGATTTACTAGGACTAGTTTTTTTTTTTTTCTTTCTTTTAAAAATATGGTATCGTCTCAGCTTCAAAGCAGTTTGATAGTCTTACGATGAAATAAATGATTGAAAATGTCATATCCAAATTTATCGCCCTAAATATCAAAATCATTCATAGTTTACATGGTGTTCATGAGCACTGATCATGTTGTATGTTTGTTGAGTAAGAAATAAAAGTTTGTTAAATACTTTTTTTGGCATATTTGCCCTAAAATTCCTTCATTATGCGTTTGTTTTTACTTTGTTCATTTATTTGCTTACTTTCTTTCTCTCACATTCTCTTCTTTGCTCTGTTGTTTCTCCACACTGTGATCTGCTGCTGTCTAATCTGGGCCCTTTTAACATCTCTGCAGGATGTGTTCAAGGAGGCCAGATCCCACGACCACGTGGAGGTTAAGAATGACATGGACACGCACATTCGCTCTAGGAAGCTGCCCTTAACCAGGAAGATTTATGCCTTCTACCACGCTCCAATTGTCAAGTTCTGGTCCAACACGGTATGTAGATTACAGAAGAGTGCAAACACACACGCATGCAGTCATCTACCCATCCATCTACCCATCCAACCATCTATTATATGGTGGTTTATCTCGGTCGGATTCTGGGTAACAGCATCTACAAAGAGAGGATGTTGTTATCCAGTGGCAGTCACTTTAACACATTGTTTTTGTTTTTGCTCTTAAAAAAGAGTTACACCCAGCGGAGATGCAGAGATAAAGATGTGTTTTTAACTTTATTACTTCTAGGGTGTTTCCATCACAGGAACTTTCCCAGAGGACCAAAAACCTTTTTAGGAGACTAAATTTAGTTCTTGTAGAAAAAAAGTTGCCGTGCTGAACGTTGCTCAAATTCAGGCCAGGCTGCTGCTTTAATTTGTGTTTTAGCTTCATTCACAAAACAAAGAAGCACTGGTATCAATACACAACAATAAATGTCCACACTTCGTCCTAATATTAAGTTAAAAAATAAATGTAGGTTGTCCTATCCAGTTTAAAAGCAGAGCTAAAGAGAGTGAGCACGAATGGGCTGAGAGGAGTGAAGAAGAGCGATGAGAAGGCAGTTTAGGGCAAATTAATTCTCCAGAGTTCTCACCTCTGGTTGCCACACTTGCATCTTTCATTATATGCTATTCAAATAATAATAAATAAAAATAACAGGCTGACTGAGTTTCTTTCGGTTAAAATTGGATCTCAAACACTGCCGTCGTATATGAACCAACCGTTTGGCTAATCTTCATGGTCGTTCAGATGTGTTAGAAATAAATTGCACAAAAGGGACTTTACTACCTCGCTTTGTTCCTCAGTATCCAGGATAGTTTGGTCAAAAACTATTAGACACGTGCCATCTGTCATGTTTAGAATAAAGATCAACAAGAAACTGAGAGCTTTACTTTATGCTAAAGGGTCTTTCCACCAACATGCTTTGACAAAAACCCTGCAGACTGGCTGTGATTGACAATCAATACCACAAACAGGAGAGGGGACAAGGTGCAACCTTGTCTTATCAGACACCCACACGGAAAATAGCAAGACGGCAAGACACGAACAATGAAAAACTCTCTCACCCTATTGATTTTAGCACTGAATAGGTGGACAGATATTCCCACAGCACTACCCACAGGAAAGTTCAGGGAACACAAGCTGACATTTCCTAATCTACAGCAAACATTTAATAAAGCCTTCTCAATTATTTGTGAAAAGTATTTGCTCAGCACTGTGGCTCAGTTGCACGCTTCTTCACCTCAGTAGAGGCTTTCCCAGAGTGACATAGCTGTGTGATTCTTGGCTAGTTGCACACTGTTATGTTCCTCATTTCTTTGCAGAATTAAAGCCAATACCTTGTTTCTGCTCCATAAAACCTAATTGGTAGTTTTCACAAGTATGAGGCAAACAAGACCAATGATTTCCTTCATGGTACACTAGTACTTTTACTGGTTGTGGAGTGAATGGGAATCGAGATCAACCCGCATGCGTTATACCCTTTCACTTAATTTTTAAACACTGATTTAAGGAAACCTGTCAAGAAAGGGCAGAGGTTCCAGTTAACGCGAATACATGAATACACACTCATGCACAGGATTATCATTCATCTTTTCTCACCTTCTCTGATGTTTATTTATAAACACAAGCCTGAGGCTGGTTCTCAGGAGCCTGGGAGTCCTCATTGAGGGTTTTATTTGCATGGACAGGGCTGTTTTACAGGCTGTTCAAGACTGAGAGGAGCTGATACCATCACTGAAACCACTAGCCTGTGCCTAAGCTTATCTACATCTGCTGTACCTGCTTCCATCCTGATATTAACACATCAGCGCAGCACTCAGCAGTGACTTACCCATCTGTTAGGAGTGTTAATGGCTGATTTTCCAACAGTTCACACCTGGCATGTTCATGGGTCAGCGATTTTTGAAACCGTAGACCTGATCCAAATTGTACCAACAAACTGGGCGTGTGTGTACGTGTGACTTACCTGCCTACATGAACGTTTCAAACTTTCCCACGAGCTGCAGTATGTTTGACTCGTGCTTCAAGCAAAAAGGAGCTCTTCTGCACACTGGGAGACAGTCATGTGGCTTGTACTTGTTTTTGTACAGGTGTTAAGAAGATCAGCTCGATTTATTAAACATTAAAAACCCTAGTAAATAACACAATGTGTAATGTTTCATTGTGTTTATTTCTGTAAATAGTCTTAGTTTAACTGAAATTGATCTGATTATGGTGCTTGTGTGTGTGTGTGTGTGTGTGTGTGTGTGTGTGTCAGATTTCATGGTAACCCATCCAATAGTAGTTGAGATATTTCACTTAAAACCACACGGCAACCTCATGGTGACACTAGAGGAAAACTCAGGGGATCACTGAGGTCTGTAGGATTTATCCTCTGGGGACCCTGAATGTCATGGCATGCTGCTCAAATGCTGTTAGCATGGCTAAATACGAACAGGCAATAAACTTATATAAAGTGGCTTTATTTGTTACTTATTTCATTGCAGTTATTTATTAAAACAGGACAAAGAGGCAGAGAAAATATGTTCAGCGGACGCAAAGGTAGTTGGCAGTTGTAGTTTTTGATGTTGGCTAGTATGACGCCTGTTTTAAAAGTGCAATAATTAATTTGTGGCCAGCAGGGGGCTGAAGTACTCCAACACAGACACACGGCACTATATAGGATATCACCAAATAATAGTAGAAGTTGCACTAACTAGCATGGGGTTAATGAGATCAGTAATCAGTCCAATGACATACAATAGATTATTTCAGTGTTCAATGAGGAGTTGGTTAAAAATTCCCATCACCTTTTCTTATGTAACCGTCCCCCTCACCCTCCCGTCTGAGAGCAGACTTAGTCGGGAACTGTGAATTTCACTTGAGACATAGAATCTGAAGTTTTCTCTCACAAGGTCCTTATCCACACAGCTAACCGCCAGCGGAGCTCTGAGGCCTCAGAGGCCTCCATCAAAATGGCAGTCACGACTATTTGCTCACGACTCAAAGTGCCATGATGAGGTTCAGCCCCTTCAGAGGGCCTCAACTGACCTCGTCTCTAAATTCAGACAGGGGGATTCCTCGCTCTGAAATATTTTGAGGCTCTTTGTCAACACAGGCCAGTTATCATGTCCGTCCAACAAACCTTATGCACAGTATATCTACATTTACCACGTTTGTGACAGATGTAGTTAATAAAACACTTCTTCAAATGTAAAGGATGCGTTTCTTTGAATGTTTTTGGAGTTCTTATTGTTTTGTGTCTCCCTTTGTCAGCTCTTCTACCTCTGCTTCTTGATGTTCTACTCGTATGTGGTCCTGGTGAAAATGCCCGAATGGCCTTCTCCTCAAGAGTGGGTGGTCATCCTCTACATATTCACCTCTGCCATTGAGAAAATTCGAGAGGTATGTGGAACACAAGTGTTTGACGTGTGTTGTCAGGCTCTATAATATAAAACAATGATTATGGTAATCATTCATATAGCAGCAGCACACAGACAAGCTTTTAATACCAGTGTTTTGGCTTGTATGTGTTCTCTATCTTCTTTTCTTCCAGATGTTTATGTCTGAAGCAGGCAAAATAAGCCAGAAGATAAAGGTGTGGTTCAGTGACTATTTCAATGTGTCCGACTTTCTGGCCATTATGACTTTCTTTATCGGCTTCGGCCTGAGGTTGGGCGGAGGCGAAGCCTTCGTTCCTGGGAGGACAGTGTATTGTCTCAATATCATCTTCTGGTACGTGCGACTCCTGGATATCCTGGCTGTCAACCAGCAAGCTGGGCCGTACGTCATGATGATCGCTAAAATGGTGAGTTCTTGCATGATGAAGAACATGCAGACGTGAATGTTTGTGTACACAGTGAATAAAAGCTGTCATTATTTTTCAATCTATGCTTTTTTTCTGAAGGTGCTCTCAGATTTACATTACACAGGACATAAAATCAATTGAAATTCTGCTTTATATTCATAATGATTAATAGTGATCATAGTATGATACATAAGGCCATGACAACTTTAAGTAAAATTAACAGACAGTCACAAAGTGCTTTACAAGGCCAATGTACAGCATACAAGTCATATTATCATAAAACACATGATAAAAATACACATTAAATACATAAAACACAGACCTGGTGCATACAGGTTACCCAAACTCTTGTATGGTAAGTCTTTTAGCTGCTCTAAAGAATCCCCATAATTAGCAGACCATGAGGATGTGGGCAAAACATTCCTTAGTTTAGGTGCTCCGGCCTCAGAAGCACGATCACCACGGGTCTTAAAGCGGCAAAAAATTAGAGTTTTTGATCTTAGAGAGCGAGCTGTGAGTGTGGGTGAAATAGTTCAGCCACATATGCAGGAGCCTAAACGTGCAATGGTCTGTAAGTAAGAGAGGATTTTAAACTCGATCCCACACGCAACATGGAGCCGGCAAATAGATCTAAGTATAGGGGTAATGTGAGACGGTCTGTTTGACCCAGTGATTAGTCGTCCTTTAAATGGTTGGCTTCATTTGTTTTGTAGCTTTTTAGCTTCTAGTCTGAACGTCCTGTGAGAGAGTTGTTGCTCTGTTTTTGTGCATTCACAAATTGTTCATATTAATATTCATGTTTTTATTTCATCAATTTGAACATTCGTATTTAAACAGCATTAATCATCTACATGATGTTACCAGGTATTGTAACCTACGGTAATTTCCCGAGCAGCCCCTTCAGATTAGAACAGACCAGTCCTACTATTACTATTTTCATTTAGTATTTGTATAAACTTAAAAAGATATTCCACCTTCAACAGAATATGTGATGAAATGATGTTAAGATCATGTGAAAAAATGGTTGATTTAATTTTCTTAAGTTTAATATTTTTTTAAATATACTTGTAATTTGCATTCTTGCAGAGCTATGCTAATTATGAAGCTAGTAGTTTAGCTTTGACTGGAAGTGGGGAAATGGTTAGCCTGGCTCTGTCCGCTAAAAAAAAATCTGTTTACCAAGCAACAAGTTTTATTTCATTAGTTTTATCCGCACATAACCAGGAGTGCAAAAATAACAAGTTGAGGTTCTTAAGGTTTCTTTAAGTGGGCTTTCGACCCTTAGACACAGCCACGTTAGCCGTTTTCCCCTGCCTCAAGTCTCGATGCTAGTCTAAGCTAACCGGCTGCTAGCTGTGGCTTCATATTAAGTGTACAGATATGAGAGTAGCATCGTTTGATCGATACAAGAAAGCAAATAAGTGTATTTCCCACAATATTGAACTCATCCCTTTAAGAGAAAGTAGATTTAATTAGAACATTAACAGATTTCCATCATTTACACCTTCATAGCTGTTGAGTAGTCCCTTCAAGATCACTGTCTGCTCTGGGGATTTCAATACAGACATTATAAGGATTTATTTACAGCTGCAATCAATAATTGGTTTGAAACAGGCAAATCACCAAATCAAACAGAACATTGTTTTTATTTTTCTTTATTTAACAAACCTTTATATAAAAAGTGAAGTGTCAATCAAATAGTGTTGATTTTGGATCCCCAGAGTAGTACTTGTTGTCAGATATTATTTCAAATACTGAGAGTACCATCAATGTTCAGTATTCAGTGTGTGTGACTGTGTGACATCTCTTTTCAGGTGGCCAACATGTTTTATATTGTGGTAATAATGGCCATAGTCCTGCTGAGCTATGGCGTCCCCAGGAAAGCCATTCTGTACCCTCAAGAGGAGCCCAGCTGGACGCTGGCCAAAGATGTGGTCTTCCAGCCGTATTGGATGATGTACGGGGAAGTGTATGCTTATGAAATCGACGGTAAGGACGATGAGGATGGTAGGGGAGATTATGAGGGTAAGGACATTTTTGTTCAAAGCTTCTTACCACAGAACGATTGCTGATTGTCACTCAAAACAAGCACTGGAAATCAAACCCACGACGGCCTAATCATTGCTCCCCCCTCACATCCTCTTTTCACACAACACGGTTCACACACAGAAGCAGCCAACGGCGGTCTCTTTTGAGGGAGGGCAGGGCATTTTGCTTCACTGCAGCATTGACTGCCTCGACTCTGCTAAAAATGGTCCTGGATAAAAGACAACGATTAAGTAATCGTCACTTGAGTCGGGCGCATTTGAAGCTCAGGTGGAACAAAACACCTGACTGTGCTCTGTGACCTGAGTTGGCATCTCAAGGTTTCACACACCTTTTTGAAATTTATCACATGTTTTATCGCGGTTGTCATCACCTTGTTGTGGAAATGGAGGAAGTGAATAGTCAGATGTCAATTTCATAGTGTAGTAGTAGTAGTAGTTGGTAGTAAAGTAACACTAGTAAAGGGAAGTAAAAAAAAAAAATGTATTCAAATTATACCTCTGAACAATTTTGGTCATATCTCAAGTTTGTACCAACACGGCACCAAAAAGAAGCTAATTTCTTGCACCTGTTTCCAGTAAATCAGCTTTTTTTTGTATTTAGATAATTACAGCAAATATATCAATTAATGTACAGGGACTATGTTACCAACAGATGTAGCCAAGAGTGCAATTTAGCTATTTATTTAGTTTAAACATCCCAGTTAATACACTGAATAAAAATATGAATGGTTTTATGTTAAAATAATTAGTATTTTAATGTAATTTCAAGGTAGCATTGAGCCAAGTTTGGACCCGCACAGGACAGACACAGTTAGTTACAAATTGAACAATCCGAATGGGTTGAGCAAATATATCTTAAATATATTTGGCGGCTTTATGTGCGTGCATATCCTGAAATACTCCTTCTCTTCACAGTGTGTGCCAATAACAGTGAGCTATCGGTAAAGCCCCTGTGTGCAGCAGGAGTGTGGCTGACCCCTCTCCTACAAGCAGTCTACCTCTTTGTACAGTATATACTAATGGTCAACCTCCTCATCGCCTTCTTCAAGTAAGTGCCAAATGCTTCACTGAATCCAGCCGTGTTCCCAGAATACTGTGCGTACTCATTCTCCACAACATCATCAGCATCGTCCTCAGTGTCATTTCTGTGCTCTCTGTTTTCCAGCAACGTGTACCTGCAAGTGAAGTCCATTTCTAATCTGGTGTGGAAGTACCAGCGCTACCACTTCATTATGGCCTACCATGAGAAGCCTGTCCTCCCACCTCCATTCATCCTCCTCTGCCATATCTACTCTCTCTTCTGCATGTGTAGAAAGAGGAAGAAGGAGAATACCTACGGACCAAGTACGACCACACTGCTGTCATTTTCTGACATATTTAAATGTTTAATGTGTAGAAAACAACTCAGTGTTTATGCTTAACTGGAAGGTTTGAGGAAAGTTTCCAGCACTAACAAATCTGTTTTCTTTCTTTCTTTCTTTCTTTCTTTCTTTCTTTCAGAGCTGTTTCTCACAGAGGAAGACCAAAAGAAGCTTCATGATTTTGAGGAGCAGTGTGTGGAGACGTACTTTCATGAAAAGGATGATCAGTTTCACTCGGGGAGCGAGGAGCGCATACGTCTAACCTCAGAAAGGTGAGTCCGTTATTTGCCTTCTTAATGGTGCCCTGTTATCTTTACAGCGTCTGTTACTCACTAAAATGCAGCGTGTGTATCCTTAAGTCTGAACGTGGTGAATGTATTTCCTTCTTCATAAAACATGTACATACTAAGTTTTTTTAAATCCACCATATTTTTACTTCCCTGTCTTTGTGGTGCATTGTTGTGTCCTCCTGTAAGTCAGAGGAATAATATGAAACCATTGGCTGGCCTGTGTTACGTCACCCCCACGTGAATGTTCGTCCTTGTGCACAAGACAAACAAAACAATGACCCACTCCTAAAAGCCTGCTTGATAACAGTATATTAGAGGTCAAAAACGACACAGGGTACGGTGTAAAGTTAGATAATATTAACATTTCTATAACCTGACCTAACCGAAGCTACTGTTTGTCATTTTAGGGTTGAGACGATGTGCATGCAGCTGAGAGAGGTTGGGAACAAGGTCAACTTTATAAAACGCTCTTTGCACACACTGGACTCTCAGATCGGACACCTGCAGGACCTCTCAGCTCTGACTGTGGACACTCTGAAGACCCTCACTGCTCAGAGGGCATCGGAGGCCAGCAAGGTCCACAATCAGATCACCCGGGAGCTCAGCCTCTCTAAGAACGTGGTCCCCAGCATCGCCCCTGTGGCAACAGACACTGGCCCCCACTCTAAATCCTCCGTGATAGGCAAACGCAGTGTGGGGGCCTACTTTGGCTCCTCTTTTCCCCAGACAGGAGCCAACATTGCAGATTCTCTCTTTGGGATTGGTGTAGGGGCTGGGACGGAAAGTAGCCGAAGAATCGGGCCCAGCCCTGGAATGGGACTGGGGCTGGACCCCGGCCTGAATCCAGCACTGAGTCCGGAGAGGAGGGGAGTGATCGGGCTCGGGCACCTTTCTGCAGAGGCTGGCTCCTCAGGCAGTGCCGGCCCCAGTGCCTTTGTCCAAAGTGCTGTGGCCATTTCCCCTCCGGAGCTGCGACTCCGAGGGCACTCTCTCACCCAGAGTAAGCTGACCCGTCCACAAGAGCCGGGCCTTTCCGACTCCCCATCCAGCCTGCCCAATGTGCCCTCTACCGGGGCTCAGTTCCACATCAGCAGCACCCCTTCCCAGCCCAGTGGCTCCAGCCACCCAGAACTCGCCCTAGCTGGGCTTTACCAGCAACCTCATGAGCCAGACAGCGCCATTGTAGAGTTTGGGGCGTTTGTGGGTAAGTATGATACTGAGCGTGAAGCTTGTGTTGATGAGGAGATAAAAGAGGAGGATGAGAACTGTGTGTGTGTGTATCCCACTGTTGTTATAGTCTCTAAGACTTCTGGCTCTGCTCGGCCTGTCTGCTTGCCTGCTTGCACTGCAAAGCCTGAGAACACAGAGGGGTTAGGAAGAGGTGAGGGGGGGAGGGAGGTGAGTTT
Source organism: Sciaenops ocellatus (assembly GCA_033000465.1). Classification (NCBI taxonomy): domain Eukaryota; kingdom Metazoa; phylum Chordata; class Actinopteri; family Sciaenidae; genus Sciaenops; species Sciaenops ocellatus. Next base: position 16,084,185 of record CP136888.1, read on the forward strand.
GGGGTACGTGAACGAGGCGTTCTGCGACGACGAGGGCAGATCAGGCTCTGTTAGTGGACAGAGTACAAGCCCTGAAGCCCCCCTGGCTGAGGCTACGTCATCACCGGGTGACACCCACGGAGACAGCAACCTGCCTGGTTGTGCCCATGCCCCTGTTGCGGCACACAGGAGACCCCACAGACGAAGGAGCAGGGAATGGAATATGTCTGGAGTGCCTTCCCCTATAGCGTCCTGCTCCGAGGGTCAAAGTGAGTCAGAAGTCCCGCCTGACAAGAGGAACACGTCAAGAGAATCGAACACAGCGAGAGGTTTGAGCTTAAGTGGAGGGCTGTGACTGCTGGGTGCTTGGGCCTGTCCAAATCCAGATCAGGATCCCAGTAGACCTTTAACTGGTGCCTTTTCCTTTCTCTGCTCTGTCTGGACCGCTTGTTTCACTGGTTTATTCTCTGTTCCTGGGTGGTGCTGAGGTGTTCATGTATGATGTGACTGGAGCATGAATGATTGGTTGACTGGTTAAAGTTTTGAGTCCTATCTATGATTGATAAAAGGTTTGTTTTGCAGGTGGAGGTGAGGGCAGGATCAGATGTTTAATCTGTAAACATTTAAAACAAATCTGTCAAATACTTCTGATCTGTGTTGGGACATTGTTACAGGAGTCAAAAATGAATTAGTAGAAAAAAAAGAAAAGATTTTTATTCATTTTGATTACATGACATACTGCCAGGGCAATTTAAATGACCCTGATGTGGGCTGACAGTATCTTCTTTGTTTCAGGACATAAAGACAGTATGGACCTCCAGCACTCGACACCCAAAGACACCTACACCTCCAGCAGACAGCAAAGCCCGGCCACACAGACCAGATCCCAGGTGTGTGTGCATTGCTGTCATATTTGTCCTTATGTGAACACGTATTAGCTTATTGATGATCAGTCAAACTCTTGTTTTAAAGGTCCCACATGGACATTTTCTGATGTTCACGTAACAAATTGTGCCTCCTTGTTAAGGTGACACCCTAAGCCCTCTCAGTGTTCACCATCATTTGCCAGTTAGAGTCAAAACGTGTTGCATCCAAATGAACCACATCGTTACTCCCAGGAAACTTTGTAATAAACTTCAACTCAATGCAGACTCTGATTTCTAAAATGTATCAAACTGATGATGATCAAACTTAAGACTGGTGTTTGACCTGCAGTGACACTGAGTGAGGGCTGTTAGTCTTTACTTTTCCTACGTTGTAAAAACTCACCTGTTGAGCTGAATCGTATAAATACTGATGAATCACATCTCATAATTGTATTCACTCACTGAATATGTAGTCTTTGTTATGTGATGTGGCACCACTATTTGTTTTTTCTGATGTTTTATAAGAATGTAATAATCTATTTATTATTTCAGAAGAGGCGAGGCGGCCCTAAACCGTGACGTTGTGTGTTTCAGAATAATATTTACCCTCTCCCACCTCTTTGTGTCTGTGTCTCCGTCTGTTTTTGTGGCCACAGGCTCAGCCTGAGAGTCACGGTCACATCAGAGCGGTCAACTCCTACGCTGGCTTCACAGAGTTCGACAGAAACCCGGCTTTTCTCCATCCTGACTCCAGTAAGCTCACAAAAACAACACAAATGATACCAAGGAAATATCTGCTGAGAACGATATCCTCAAATTTTTTTGTGATCATCTCAATTCGCTGCAGCCCAAAAACCTGCCAGCAGCTGCATCCGTTCACGCTGTTATTCTTAAATCTTCAGTATCTATAACTCTCTCTAACACATTGTGGTCGGTGATTGTTCATTGTGTTTCTGCAGCTCTTACGAAGAAGGACAGGAGCAGAGTGTCAGCTGAAGACATCCTCATCCACGAGGACCCCAGGACTGCAGTACTGGTAAGAACGTGTGTCTATGTGGGTAAAAAAAAACACAATCCTGCATAGTTAAACTCTTGTTAATTTATTTAACGCCAGTTTCTGTCATTGTTTCATTGTTTAACGACTTCCCGTTTCTCCACCAGGAAAGAGTTCAGGTCAAATCAGCCCAAGCCAGCAGCTTGTAAGTGTCTGACCAGATTGTCTAATTAAAGTTGATTTCTGATGCATGTTTGTCAGCACACACTGATGCATACCTATTCAAACCGCCTTGCATGAATGCATCATTACGTAAGCTCCTGTGTGGATTCATGAACTCTGTTGTTTGTCTGTTATCTCTCTGTCAGACGAGCACCTGGGGAAGACACACTAAATGGTAAGATGTGGTTTCACTGTCGAGCCTTCATCTGTTGGGTCAGACTCGCTCTTCTGGTCCAGCAGCATTTACACAAACGTTGCTATCAAAATGACATTTGACCTCTTCTCTTCATTTGCATGTACTGTGTGCTGGTGTATGAGACAACAGGCATCACTATTTTTCTCGCATAAATACCTCATTATTCCAGTATTTTTGTCGTGTTTACAAGTAATTTCACATTGTTAACGTTGTTAAAGTCACACAAAGTGACTTCACATTACATGTGAACTCTGTGTACAATACTGAATGTATGTTTTGCTCTTGTTTCTTGATGAAAGCTTCACTGTGCTTTTCTTCTTCTGTGGTTACAGCCGCAGTTTCTCTGTACACGCCACGGCACACCCACCTTGGAGCCAGAAAGGACTGTGAGTAACCCAGAATGACTGAGCAAGCAGCAGCACTGACTCAGAGCCATATATCAAGGATTTTAAATACCACGACAGCTAAAATGATTAGTGTGTTAATCGATTAGTTGATCAAGAGAAAATTAATCTACAACTATTTTGATAATTCATTAAACATTTAAGTCATTTTTACAATCAAAAATGCCAAATGCCAGTTCTAGTTTCTCACATGTTGCTCATTTTCTGTTTTTATATTGCTGTAAATTGACAATCTCTGGATTTTAGATTGTTGTCTGGACCCTTTGAATGTGTCCTCTTGGGCTCTGGGAAATTGTGACAGTTTTTCACCATTTCTTCACAATTAGTGAACTAGGCAATTAAACAAATAATCAAGACAGTAATCAGCAGATTAATCGATGATGAAAATGGTCTCTAACTGCAGCCCCACTCCCAAATTTCTTGCCAAAAAGACCAACAAACTGATTTAAAATGATACTTGCAGAGATATGAATGGTCGATTTTACTTGTGTTTCAGATAAAGTTGGTTTTATTATTTATAAGAAAACAGGAATATCCAAGAAGATTTTGGATATAAAATCATATAAAGATCAACTTCCTATACCATATATACATCTCCTGACTTTAACTTGCATAGGGAATTATAAATTCTTTATCCAGCTTACAAAAACAAAACCACAAAGAATTGTTTTTCAGTTTTTACTTTAGTTTTAGAAATCACTTAAAGGAAATAAAAGTTTGTTTTTGTGCTTCTGTTGTTGTGAAGTAGTACAGAGACATCTGCTGGTGGGTGCAGGAACAGCTCAGGGTATTTTTGTTGAATTAATATTAACAAATTATTTGTGTGCTGGCATGTTCCTTAAATATATCATAGTTTTCCAAAAAGATTAACAGTATTCTTCTTTTTCTCTGCAGCTATTGGCTCACCTTTCAAGCCCATGGAAAGCTACCAGTACTCAGGTGAGACGTGGAGAATAAGTATCATCATATTTTCATCCATTATTTTAGTTTCCAGAATCAGTGATTGTCCTCTACTGAAATATCAAATTTAATTTAGAGTGCGGCCTGTAAGTGAAACTGAGATGAAGCGCAGCAGTTTTATCTCTGTTCACTCCTCTTCTGCTGTCATGTTAACCTCTTTGTGTATTTGTGTGTGTTTGTGCTCACACACGTATATCTCCTCCTGCAGCCGTGGAGCGCAACAACTTGATGAGGCTGTCCCAGAGTATCCCCTTCACCCCCGTGCCCCCCAGAGGTAAGTCTGGATCACGGTGCATTCCCAGACAAGCTGGGTCAGGTTCTGCGGAACAGCAACTGGTTGTTGGAGAATGAGGAAGTGTGGAGCCAGATAAGAGATGTGGTTTCTGCGTTGTTTTCACCCTCCCACACACCTGCAGCTGTTTGCCTCACTGTCAAACTATTGATGAGCAAAGTATAGCTGCTGTCTGTCTCTGTGGGTGTGTATGGACTGTTTACTGTTTTGTGTGACTGCTGCCATGCTGTTGATACTGTGAATGTCTTGAAGTGTAAATGCACATGAGTCATGTGATCCAGGCAGTTTTCTAGTCATTTCATCATGGTGGTGTTAGGAGGTGATTATACTGTGAACTTGCAACCAGTGCATCATGTAGTTATGGTAAGAAACTGGCAGCAACATGGCACCAGTATTATCTTAAAACGCCATGAAGCAATATTTTAATTATAAGCATTTAATCTAAAGAATTATGTAATGGTACCAGTACTGCTACAGTCTGTAGCTTTCTGCAGCATTCAGCTTTTTTTGCTGAACAAAGTTTGAGAAAGCTCATGAAGGAAATTCATGTATATACAAAGAAAGAGAGGAGTAACTAAAGACAACACCAAACTGTAACTGATCTCAGTTTTGTGCCTTTTTAGGCTGATTGATATACTTTGTCACAGATGTTACATTAAACTGAAATCTGCACGTTTGGACCATCTAAAGGGCACAGACACAAGTTAGCCTTAGATTAAGTACATTTACATCACACGTTATTTAAAAGTAGATCAGTGGAAAAGAATCAGAGGCTGCAGAGGAGACCGTTACTGCAACTCTGCTAAGCTACACTAGTTACCTTTTAGCCAGACTACTTTATCTGGTGTTAGCCTACTTTTTTAATTCCTCATGATTAGGTTTAGCTGCTGCCTTATTAATTGTGATAAATCAAACTCAGTGACTAATGCTGCATTACACATCTCGGATCTCGAAAATTTCTGACTCAAAGATGGCATTCCTGCCTGTAAACTCGGGGCACACACTTCTCTTGCAGATTTGAATCAATAGAAGAGTGTATTTGTAGACTACTGTATTTCTATTAGGCTCATGAATGTAAGTATAAATGTCCTGTAAAATGTAACTTTTATATATTTATGCAAGGCTGCACTGCTGAGAGTTCACTTGTGTGTACACTTCCCAAAGAAACATCAGTTTGTCATGGTCAGACATGTTTTTTTGTTTGACATTGTGCATCTGCAACGCTTTGAGGTCGGAGGTGGAAAACTGTTGCTTGTATGTCAAATAGACTTGTGCCAAAGAGTTAATGGATCAAGTAACTACTAAAACACGAGCAAATATTACGACACAGGTGAACATTAGAGCTACTATGCAAAGATTGAAAGCCGTTACAGTCTTCATGTCTGCAGAACCCGTCAGCAGGCCAATATTTGCTAACATGTCTCTTGATAAACAGCTAGTGTATCTGTGTTCTGCTGCTGTGTCTGTTTGTCTGCCTCCCAGTGGACAAAATCTGTAAAGCAGTAGAATATAAAGTGCGTCCGTAACCCTCACCTGCTGCTCTGCGCTCCTTCAGGGGAGCCGGTGACTGTTTACCGTCTGGAGGAGAGCTCCCCGAACACCATCAACAACAGCATGTCTTCCTGGGCCCAGCGGGGCCTCTGTGCCAAAATAGAGTTTCTCAGCAAGGAGGAGATGGGCGGAGGACTCAGACGGGCCCTCAAGGTGCTCTGCACTTGGTCAGAGTACGACATCCTGAAACCAGGACATCTGTATATAGTCAAATCCTTCCTTCCTGAGGTGGTCCAAACCTGGCAGAGCATCTACAAGGAGGACACTGTGTTGCACCTTTGTCTCAGGGTAAGGAGCACAGACACACCCACTGTGCGCCTCACTGTGCTGCCAGGCTCACTACATTTTGTTAAATACAGTGTGCAGGATGTGATGCTTTTGTTTGAACTCTTTGCAGCTTTTAAAACATGTCAAATAATTAGCATCTGACTGAAGATGATAACTTATCATATCTCAAAATGCACAGATGTCCTTGCTTCCTGCTATAAAGTCAAACGGTGATTACTATAAAAGCTAGAAAACAAATGTCAAAAACATTTGAACCACGAAAATCATAAGGCGTCTCTGTCTGTGGCCTTTATTCTGGTATAATTCCAGTGTCTTGTTAAAAACTGTCAAACTAGATGAATGTATGTTCAACTTTGTGTCTATTATAATTTTTTTTTTTGTGTGTGTGTGTGTGTGTGTGTGTAATTCCAGGAAATTCAACAACAGCGAGCTGCTCAGAAGCTGACATTTGCCTTCAACCAAATCAGGCCAAAGACTATACCTTACTCACCGAGGTAACACACATGCAGGCATAGACACAATCGAGCTTTTCAGCCTCCTTTTCATACCTTGATATGTTTGTTGTTTTGATTTTTGCTTTTGTGCATGTTTATAGATGATGATTTGTTAAAATCAGAACAGAATTGGCTCAGTCATGTCACACAGGCTGTACAACAGACCATTTATACCACCACGAACCCTTCCTTTACCCAGCTTCCTGAGCATGCCTCTCACTGTGTTGCCATAGCTCTTTGTGCTAAGCTAACTTACAGCTGGCTGAAGCCTTAGCCTCAATAGACAGACGTGAGCAAGAAAGCCAACAAGTTACTCTAAAGAAGACTTTTGTAAATCTGTGACATTATCTGATAAAGAAATTTGATCATTATGTTTTCAAATCTTATTAATCACATTTACCTTTATACATGATAGGTAGATGCAGTGACGTTTGTCTAATAACCGCTGTGTGTTCAGGTTTCTGGAGGTGTTTCTGCTCTACTGTCACTCTGCCGGACAGTGGTTTGCTATAGAAGAGTGCATTACTGGGGAGTTCAGGAAGTTCAACAACAATAACGGAGATGAGATCATCCCCACTAATCTCCTGGAGGAAACCATGCTGGCCTTCAGCCACTGGACCTACGAGTACACCCGCGGAGAGCTGCTGGTGCTCGACCTGCAGGGTAAAAACTCACCACACTCAACCCTTTAAAAGTTTTATGTTGTTTGTTTCAAATTCAATTAATGTCCTTCCTCCATTTACTTTCTTTGCACTTTACAAAGTCGTTTTATAGTTGATGTGTTTGTGTGCGTCTCTCTGTAGGCGTCGGGGAGATTCTGACAGATCCATCAGTTATTAAAAGTGGAGAGAAGGGGTGAGTCTTTCTTGAATTCATTCTTTGAGCTTTTTATGGCTCAACATTTAAAGCTGAAACAATTCACTGATTAGTAAGGGAGCAGAGAATGACGTTTATTTTTTAATGCCGTTATTTCGAGATTAATGTTGTCCACGTGTTTAAAACAATGCAGTCTCTATTAATTATACATTCAGTAGTATTGAAGGTAAATAAGTTATTAAAAAGCAGATTTACAATCAAATGTCGCCATCTGCAATTGATTAATTAAAAGAAAATGTCTGTGTCCTCCTGTGTGGTTCACTGATAATCACACAGCTCTGATCTCTTATCTGGTGTTGTGTTGAAGACGTGGACACATTATTTTAGAGGCATGGACCAAAATCAACAGTGAACACTGTTCGTTTTGTTTTTTTGTTTTTTATAAAAAGAAATTGCAAGCACGGCCATTATCAGCTTCCGTAGATTAGTTGATTAATCAGCAACTATTTTTTCTATTTCTTTTTTTTTGTGTGTGTTTTGTTATCATGATCATGAAGTGATCATGCGCTGGATTTTTCAGGGGATTTTGGTCTGTTGCTTAGTCATAAAAAACAATTTGACAAAGTCAACTTGGACTTTAAGAAACATGATGTTTTTCACTATTTTGACGTTTTCTACTGTAACACCTGCATGACAAAACAATTGTCAGATTAATTAACAATGAAAATAATCTTTAAGATGAGCAATAATACACCATTGACTAAAGTTTCCACTTCTCCAGCTACTTTTCCAGTAGTCTTGCATTAAACAACATCTGCGTGACTCTTGCAGATCTTACGATATGATATTTGGACCTGCCAACCTGGGGGATGATGCCATTAGAAACTTCCGAGCAAAACACCACTGCAACTCCTGCTGTCGGAAACTCAAGCTTCCCGGTAAGAACTATTGCACATCACATCCGCTGGTCAGTTACTAAATTACATCGCTGTGCTCGAAATCTCCAAGCTGTGAGGCGGCAGATCGCCTCCAGATGTTAGACAGATAATACTCTGCTTTGAATAATAATTATGTCTGATATGGTTGAATTAAGTAGTTAAAATGTTTTTAAATAACATCTACTCCTCCCTTGTTGAAGAATTTATAACTATGCAAATTCCTTTTAAAAGTTTGAACCGGACACAAGATGTCTCCTACTTCACTGTGAAGTCCATCCATAGTAAATGTGCACTGGAAGCTTAAGGAGGAGTTGTGGTGTCGCAAAAATCTTGCTCATACACATCTGAAGTCTAACACAGAGAAACTTTCCCTCTTCAGCAGATTCTCAACTCTTTTTTTTAACTCTTTGCCAACGTGGTTGTGTTAAATGCAGTGAGGGAGAGATCACTTTAAGCCAAATAATGAAAAGGTAGGGAGAGAGATGATCAAACCAACTATTTAAATGTGTACCAGATAAAACCATCCATTTACATATTTACAATAGGTGGATGCTAATCCAGAGAAAGACAACAACTCTGCTCAGACACAGCACACCTACTGCTGGAAGAGGGAGTGAGAGAGACCCCAGCGCTCTTGGCAAAGAGTTGTGAAACATGCGTTGGATGAATTACAATATAATATTTTGATATACAGTATTTCTCACCTTTTCCATGATGGTCTAAATTTGTCACTAGTCGCTTACCGTGTTAAACTTTACACATACATCCTTCTGGAGGTCAAGCAAAGGAACAGTAGCGCACATTTTTGCCTGGAGGAGTTTAATTCAGCGTGTTTGTGCAGTGATACAAAGTCGTGAGGTTTACAATCACAAATCTAAGACCTAATCCGTTGTTTCTTCTTCATCAGATCTGAAGCGGAATGACTACACGCCAGATAAGGTGACGTTCCCACAAGAAGACCCTCCAAACCCGGGGGGCGGCGTCAAAGAGTCCCGCCAATCAATGAGGCTGATGCTGTGATTGGTTCAAACTGGGGAGAGCGAGCACGAGAGAGTGAACGATCACAAGGCGACACTACTCTGATCAGTCAAAGCCAAGGAGCAGAGAGGTGCACCCAGTCAACTGGAAGAATCACACCTGTGTTTCCATGGAAACCAGTGCATGCAGGCTGTGTCATGTTTGTGTTGGTCCTGCCAAAAACGCTGTGTCGGACACAATTCAACCATCTTAACCTTTTTATTTCTTTAGTACATAAACGAGGGGGAAAAGTTTTGTTATTTTATACAAGTTTATATATATATCTAAGTGTGTGTGTGTGTATATAAACTTGTATATCTATATAAAAAAAGTAGTGTACAGGTACATTATCATTGCAGAGGGTTTATTATTTATTGACGTTTGAGAAGTTGCCTTGTTTTAACAAAAAGAAAAAAAGAACACATCTAAGTGCATTGTACATCTGTTACAGCAGCTTCAGAGAGGACGGCCTGCTGAGATTGAGTCACTGCGACACTGCAGTTTGCCACCAGATCATTTTTATACATGTATAAAGACTTGTATCACAACTTTTTGTCTCTTAGCTAATGAAAAGATATACATGAATTTGAAAATCTTGTAAAATATGGGCAGATTGCAATGCAACTTTTACAGAACAATGTATGTAATTTTATTGTATTGAAAGTGTGTCCACCAAAATATTGCTGATAGTTTTTATTGTTATAAAGGTACTATTGCTATTTGCTATATCTTTGTCATCAACTATTGTGTGAGCAAATTACAACCTAGTGTATCTTATAGATACTTCTCCGGCATGAGCTGAACAGATTAAAATATTTTATTCAGGGGAACTGACAAACGTAAGGGTATTACTGTATACATTTTGTACTGGATATCATTTTAAACAAATAAAAAAAGCTTTAGCAACATTACCCAAGTCTTCAAAGAATGACTGTGTTTCAATGCATCTTCACATTAAAATCAATTCTCCCTGCAGCTTCTAAGAAACAATACTAGTTACTCATATCTGAAAGATTTTATTCCAAAGTTTTGATATTCAGCATGGTTAAAAATAGAGCTGTTAATTGAAAAGGGCAAAAAATGAAGTATGTGAGTCGCCTGAGCAGCCAGGAGGTAAATTCAGAAGAAACACTTTCCCAGATTGTGTTGACCAGTCTGTTTATTAAACAACCGACTCCAATAATCTCCAACTCTCAACAACTAACACATACTTCCTGCCCTCCTTATATACCCATCTTATTAGTCACGCGACTAATTAGGTTATACCAACTGACAGGTTTTCTCACATATTTACATACATAATAATCTATAAACACGTATTTATTAACCCAATTAAACACCCCAAAACAAATGTACATAAACACTTCAAATCCAAATGACCCTCTTCCCACCAGAACTAGTCTTAAAGTCTGTAAGATTTAATGGCATCTAATGGTGAAGTTCCAGGTGTCAAACAACTGAAGACCACTTGCCTCACCCTCCTGTTCCAAACATGAAAGAGAAACTATATAAAATCCGCAAAAAAAACACAAAAGGTCCTATCATGGCGGACTCTGTGGAAGAGGACCCGCTCCCTCTGTAGATATAAAAGGTTCATTCTATGGTAACAAAAACATACGATACATGATTTTTATTTTCAGGTTACGGTACACTAATGAAAACATAGTTATGATTATTATATTCCATTTATGCTAATAGCTCCTCATAAATGTTACAGACTGGACCTTTAAAGTGTGACAAAGTACTTTGATCATCTTTTCACTAACTGTTTCACATGTGAGGATTGCTACTTTTTTTTTTTCTTATGATAGTAAATTATTTTGTTTTGTTGACCAAATAAATAAAACACCAATAAATCAATTTGCATGTTATACACCGACTAGCCACTTTATTAGTTACACTTGTAATGTGATCCAATACAACAACCCTGACATTAATTCTACTTTTCCAAAGCTTATAATGTTTTAGTTTTTGTTGACAGTGTCAGAGAGGTGCTGTTGTTGTACAGGACTGCATTATATTTAAAGGTGTTTCTAATATTATGGCCCTCTCATGTACGTAAATGGTCAAAATATTAGAAACACCTCTCAACATATTGCAGTCCAGTTTAACACTGCTGTAAACTCAATAAAAGCACAATAGTTAAATTAATAGCTCTCTGACAGTGTCAACAAAAACTGAAACATTATAAGCTTCAGTATGAGTTCATGCATGCAAATGTTTTCAGAAGATATCTTTGTCAAGTATTTTAATTCTAAAATGTTGCCATCACACTGAGCCCATCATCCATAGAGAAATCCAGCCCTGCAGACAGATAAAAGGTAAATTCTTGAATGTTTGCCTGCAGAAGGAGACAGTGGGTCTCCTTGTTTGAACAGAGGCCTCAGATTCTTCAGTTGGACGGCAGCTGCTCGTATTTGAAGCCACACACAATAAACCTTGTTCAGGTGCCTCTGCTCACCTGTGCACCTGTGTTGTTATCTGAAAGATGGAATATTAGTGTGTGAATTTGCATTTGTCACTTCCTCTTTAACCTTCAATGAGAGGTTCACATTTTCTATCTGTTGTATCTTTACATAATTCTTACTTTATTACACTTTTTTATGTCTGTCTGTAAAGAATGTTTTATAATGTTCAGCTGAAGCAGCCTGAGTTCATCAAATCAAGTCGATATTCTTCCAAAGTTAGTTATTTTGGTGTGACTTTCCCTCTTTATGGATCATGTTTGTCTGCAGCAGGTGACTGACAACTTGTGTTAAAATGATGTTGTCCTCCTCTCTTCATCAGAATAGCAGGTAGGAGGAAGCAGCTCTAAACTAATTATACTGTAGGTAAGGGAGAAATGAATTTCTGATGTAGGGCAACTGGGCAGACTGGTTTACCCTCCCACTGGGTGTGGTTTGGTCCTTTATAATAGCGCACTAATCATGAATCTGCATTATGCACGTTATCTTCAGAGTGAAAGTTTACAGCTCTACATCAACTACAGCCTAAAACCATGGCGACAATCATGATTGAATACTGGTAAGTTAATAACTTCTGCTGATTCTTCTTGTAGTTAGTACAGACTGCAATAAAAGTTAAGTTAAACCATAAAAGTGGACCAATTGGAGAATTAAAGAAGTAGAAATAAACTTGTGTAGACTCACTTGTGTAGGCCTACAAATTTTATTTCATCATAGTCATGTTGGTTACAAATGCAGAAGTACTTTGCATAGACACTGTCACACCCACAGGATTTCTCAGCAATAAGCATAATTTGAGTTCAGCCTCCATAAGTATTCATGAGTTTTATCATTTGTGTTGTTGTTTTCTGTCACAGTAAAACATGAAGTTATGCGTACCGCTACCAGGAACTAGCCGCTCTGCTCAGGCAGGTTCCTGGTGTGGATGTGAAGGGAGTCAAAGGGAGACGAGGTAAGGGTCTCCACTCATACAGTCTGCTATGGAGGCCCATTACTGCCAGGAAAATAAACAAAACAAAAAAAGAAGAAGAACATTGAAAACTATGAGTTAATAAGTCAACACAGTGCTAGATCTGCCCCAAATTCTTTTTTTTTCTTTTTTTTTTACTTTAAATGTGGACAATATTCACATAATTTTCATGAGACAAAATAATTCATAAATCATGCTATAGCAGCCTTGCATAAATTCTGTGCAGTACATTAGAGATCATGCAACACATATCCTGCAGCTGACAGCTACAGGTATGAGCTGATTAGGAATAAAGGAATTTATACTGTGCAGTACAGTAAGATCTTCTAAAGTTTTAAATGCTCTGTTTTGACGTCAAAACAAATTTATCAAAGTGAAAGTGGTAAAACCCTTTCTTTAAACTCTTCTAACGTTTCATCCCTTCTTTTTTTCATTTCATTTGTTTTTCTGGCAGAAATGGTCTTATGTATTTCAATCACACAGTGTCAGTTTACATCTTCTGCTTCTATGGTATCAGTTTCAACAGAAGCTACATGCAGTTGCACAATATACCGCAGTTATATGAGATGAACATAAGCTATGTGTATTTTTAACTTTACACATTTTGTAAAAAGTAATTTTGTTCACGGGAATCTGCAATCTTTTTTCTTGTTTATAAATGCAGTATTCTTTGTATGTTTATGATTTTAAACTGTGTTTTTAAAGAGTAAAAATGTGACAAAATTTTACAGATTACAAACACAATGTATGATTCTCAGTTCAGTTTGTGGTTGTAAAACACCAAATGTTAGCTTCTGAAAATAAATGAACCCAGATTAAAGCACTTAAAAACAATAAAAAGTAAATCATTACTAATAAAAATGTACCTCTTTGTGTTGTTGTTTCCTTGGCATTGCAGGATCAGTTGTGAAAAAACACATCATGAACTTCTTTATGTGGAATTGATTTGGATGTAATTTGTCTCATTTTTCACCCCACAGACAGCTTTGAGGTGACAATGAATGGTCAGCTGATCTACTCCAAGCTTGAGACGGGAACGTTTCCTGTTCCTGAAAAGGTAGATAGATATCTATTTTTTCCATCATTTTTAATAGATTGTTTTATATTTTAGTGTTCTTTAACAACAAAAAACAGCTAATGACATTTCACGTAAGTGATAATTGTTGAAAAGTTGAACTGCTCATAATATATTACATCGCACAATATAACCTCTTTGGTACAAAAACTGTGAAGCAGTCATCCAATACTTTCCGTAAGGCGTTATACCTGACTGCGTTTTTCACAGCAGTGAGTCAAGTGCTGTGGCTTGAACTCCCACACCCACATACTTTAGTTTTTAGAAAATGTAGTTTCTGTTTTGGTATCACATGGTTACTGTTTTGCAACTGAATTTCCTGTAAAGACAAAAAGGGGAAATACCAGGAGTCTCTTTAGTCACAGATCTGGTTATTGATTTCACAGGATAAGGAAGGATAAAGAAGTTATGGAATCAAATAAACATATTAATTGTCCCACACAGAACTACAAAATGACGTTGAATTTCATGTGACCAGGTGATGGAGATGGTGAAGGAGGAAGTCCCTGAGGAAAAAATGGTGAAACCTTCAAAGTCAAAGTGGTGGAAACAGAAATGCACTCAACATTAGGAGGGTAAAATAACAGCTGTTTTCTGTGGCTACATCCCCTCAGAAACCACTTACATACAGATATATAAAAATTAATCCAAACATTAAAATGTGAAATTTTGACCAATATATATTGTCTTTACTGTGAATACAGACAAGGACAAGATGGTGATGAGAGTAAATCTGAGGAGCCAGCCACTGATCTGCACTTCTGTTCATGAATGTACGCATTAAAAATCATGTGGTGTGTGCACGATGCAAGTCTAGAAGCTTTTCAGCCGACTGGAGCCTGAGGAACTGATCTCATCACGTCATCACCACCGTATATTTCAGCTTTTCTCAATTTAGATAAGAAATGATTGGGCACAAATTTCTAAGAATTTTTTTTTTTTTTTTTTTTTTTAATTTTAAACTTTTTTGTCAAGAGCGACCCACATGAGAAGATCGACACCACTCTCTTTGTATTCACCCATAAAGACTGGATACAGGGAGGAACAGCTAGCCTGGCTCTGTCCTGTCAGTAAGTCAACCCAAGTGTCAAAATGCAGGCATGCTGTTTGAAAGGAGGTTATGTGCCAGACTGTTTCTTGGCTGGGACCAGTAACTTCCTGGAGTTTCCACTACTGGTCTAGGCCAAGAAATAGTCCGGCACACAACTCTCCTGTAAGATGCCAAATTGTCATTTTTACACTTTGGTTTTTGTATCAAACAAAGATATAACATAGGCAGGTTTGTTACCTTTGGACAGAATCAGGCTGTTTCCCCCTGTACGCTGTCTTTATGCTAAGCTAACTGGCCATATAACGGCAGGATCTTCTCATCTAACTCTCAGAAAGAAAGCGAATAAGCATAGTGAGTCTTACATCAGCTTTAAGATGTGCATTCCCTGTATGTGTGATATGTGACTGACCACCCTGTTCAGCTCTGGATGTCTATATACTCTGATGTACATTATGAACACAGACTTTTCCAACATATCAGGCTTATTTTATATTCATACCTGGCATATTTTCTCCAAATATATACCTGAACTATTACCTGGATAGTATTCCGTAGGGCATTATAGTGTATGTGCTGCCATCTCTGTCACTATTCAGTTGTTAAAATAAATACTATATCAAAGACAAATGTTACATTATACAGTATATATTTGAACTTGCTGTATTGTTATACTGTTGAAACATAAAATCTAATCAATTCCAACAATAAACCTGCAATAAAATATTGCTACATAATCAATGGTCTGCTCTTTTCAGATTATTTTCACACTACTGTTTTAAAGGTCCAGTGTGTAGGACTTAGTAGTATCTAGTGGTGAGGTTGTAAATTGCAACCAACTGAATACCTCTCACCTAAATCCCCCTTCCAAGCATGTAGGAGAGACCATGGTGGGTGCTCACGAAAGGCCCATTGTTTGTCCATTCTGGGCTACAGTAGAAACAAGGCAGTCCAACATGGTGATCTCCATTGAGACACATAAAAGTACATATGAAAGGCTCACTCCAACATAACAAAAACAAAAAATATTTCATATTTTCTGTTTTTTATACACAAATTAAAACATTCTTATGGATATTATATTTAATTTCTGACAATAAATCAACTTAAAACACACTGGTCCTTTAACAGGGCTGAGGTGTTCTGGGAAAAAAGGTTATGCAGGAAAGACTGTAGTCAAATTTCTCTGTGCTGACAGAGCCTGATATGATCGTCCACCTCAACAGAGATCAGCCAGACTTCCTGCACTGTTCCTGCTCACTTGTCCCTCTGTTTTCCCCAGATAAAATCGAATTATATCAGAGAAACCACACTGGGATGCATGCACAGAGCTTCCTGTTTCAACTATACTAATAATGTTGGTTAGGTTCATTTATTTAAAACAATTACAAAGTACGTAGGAGTAATATAAAATGCAACTACTCAAGTCAAAAGTACCTTAAAAATGTACCTCAGTGTAGCATCTCCTGTGTGAAAACATATTAGGACCAGCTGTCTGTGTGTTGTTGTGCTGGTCCGCCCTGAGGTCACAGAGTTTACCGTGTTCAATTTCATCACTCTTATTAAGAGGGGGGGGTGGGGGTCGCAGAAATGCATTAGATCAACAAGGATGTGACATGAAAGCCATCTGAAAATTCACATTCCCCAGTCATACTGATCCTGGATATGCTGTATAGTTTCAGGATTTAAAAAGGCTAAAACAGCTGTACACTGTAGTTTTTAGCAAATATAACTCAAACAGGAGTAAATGGTGTATTTGTTGTAAGGTGTATGTCTTGTATTTGTGACAGGAGAACATTGTTTTGGTATGTTTCTTTAGCTTGATACACATGCACAATACTTGTTAATAGGGTCAATTCGCTGTCGGTTTAGTTTATCATTGGGTTTGTTGACAATAAAGAAACTCTCACCAGACCTATCTTTTAAAGGGACAGATATCAGCTTATCGAATGAAAAGCACATATAACACATTGGCAGAAAAGCACATATAACATATTGTGGCTCTAAACTTTGGCTCTTTAAGCCCTTTAGATTAAGTTTTAATCAGTCACAGAGGATTGCTGTCCATGTTATCTCTGTTCCATATAATCCATAAAATAAACAGATCGTGATAATAACAAGACATTCGTCTGCCGTTCATGTTTCTCTGGTAGAGTAAAACACGACAACAGGAAACACAGTTCCCCACATCACAAGCGGTTTCTCTGTCTGTCAAACAATGTGAACTGCACTGTATTATGTTGTGATTAATTTGACATGGCAGTGTTTGTGTACGGTGTGTTGTGTTAAACTACCTCAGTTTAAATGCATGTTATTTATCTGTGTTAAAATCGGGTTTGCTAAACTCTTGGATACAAATCTACCAGTCAGTCTGTTAGCTGCTGTTATTATTATTTAAATAGCTATTAATTTATGATCCATTAGTAGAATTATGTTGACAGACTCAATGCCAGTGTGCTAAACCGTCCCCTAGTGCATTTAAAGATATCTCAACAATGTTAAAGCAATGTTTTCTTTTTAGATTTAAGTGATGTGTGATTTGTAGGAAGGATATCTTATATTCTAAAATATTGTAATTTGTCTGTGTGATGGTGAAAGTAGTATTTAAATATTTTACTTAAGTGAAAATATATTGTAGTATAGAAATATTAGCAAAAACATGTACTTGTACATGTAAAGTATAAAAGCACCAATACATTAAGTGGCAAAGTGGCCCCTTTCAGGTTCTTATATGATTGTTTTACTATTACTGAGGCATTACTGTAAAAGCACTTTAACATTGTAGCTGGTCAAAGTAAACCTAATATTAACTATACACTATATGTGCATCACATTTAGCTGAGCATATGTTTTGTATGAAAAATCTTCATCTTTAAAGTAGCTGTCAGAAAATGTAGTGGATGCAGAAGTAGAAATATAAACTACATATAATGTTAACACTCTTAAACTTAAGTACTTAAATAAATGTAGTTTGCAAAACTTAAAGTAGCTTAGTGTCAGATTTTATAATGTAGTGGCCTGTGGACAGAACGTCAGTTCCTTGCACAGCTTATTTAGCAAAACTAATAAAATATTCAGTATTTTAATCCATTCAGCACATTGTAGAATTACTTTAAAGCATAGTTCAGGATCTGTGCAGTGTCCAGGCAGGTGAAAACCCAACATAAAGTGTCTTAGTAAGGTCTCATCAAACCATTCAGTGACCGCCTTGTGCCCCATGGATGGAGGCGTCATCCTGGAAGAGACCACCCCTGTCAGAATAGAAACTTTTCATCACAGGATAAAATTGATCACTCTGAACAACCGTGTATTGATTGGCAGTGACGCTTCCCTCTAAAGGGAAACCAGTCAGTGAAGCTCCAACAATCTGTGCCCCAACAATGAACCCTCCTCAAACTCACTTAGATCTTTTCCCCTTTTTCATATTCATCTGCATTTTTATGTTCATTTGTTGTGTTTCCATGTGTGTAAATGAACCTCAGTGGGTGATTCAAGTATTATCCATCAGATGACTTCAGATGTCATGTGATTCTGTAGATAGCGGGCTGATTGTGTTGTGTAAGCAGATGGTAAAACAAAGAAAGATGATATGATTTGACAGATTTTTCTTCCTCTATTTAACTGATGAACACATTTTTTTGCGGAGCCACAGCATCAGATGATTCACTCTGGTGACTGGCACGGTGAAGTCCAGGACTTTTTACTGGGTGGCAACAAAAACATAGTGCCCACTTGGAAACTAAATATTATATTGTCAATTAAAAGCTTTGTGTTACTTAGTGACACTAAAATGTTACAGCCAGAATCATGTGGAACAAATCATTTTTTTAATTTAGTGTTGACAGTTTTATTAAAACTCTTTACACTGACTGTATGTCAATAAAATACTATTATATCAATAGCAAACATTTGGGAGGAAATTAAATGTAATATGTTTCATGAACTGTGCAAATTCAAATACATCAAGAAATAAACTTCATCTGTAGCTGAAAGCTTGAAGAGAAGCTAGTAAGTGGACCTTGAGTTATCTTGTCAACAACTAAACAACTAAAGAAAATAAAAAATCACCACTTGTGGGAACTGTAAAGTTAAGAAAAGTAAAAGTTAAATCCAAATGTAATCAAATAAAACATTAAATAAATAATCAATTTAAAAAAATAATTAAATAAATAGAATGTTTAAATTAGATTCAAAAATAAGAAAAAAATATTAAATATATGAAGATAGATATCCTTAACATGCATTTCAAATTTTATAAATTGTCACAAATTAGTAAAATATTTGATGTTTTCCAAAAGAACAACAGGACATTTTGGTGTGAGGAATAATTCTCACAGACGAGATATTTTAAATTTAACAGTCATCTCCAGTGTTTTTGGATTGTTTTTTTATTTTTATTATTTCCTCATCTGCCGTCACAATATATTTTTAAAAGCTCATTATATTTAGTCTTTAGACAGGTCTGGTGTCTGGATTTCTTCCAACTTGCAGTATTTAAACTTAGGATAATTAGGATGATCATAAAACTACATTAAAATGTAGGAATCCAAAAGTTATGACTGAAACACATTTTGTTTTAAAGAGTTTCAGTCCTAACACAACTTAACTTTCAGGAGCCACTGTTAGCCTTAGATATTTTGCCCTTGTTGTGTAACGTGAGCTCCGCGATGGTCATGGGACAGACAGCAGAACATATCTTATTTATGACGACGTGTCTGCATATGAAAGGAGGGGGAATCATTTAATATTCATATTGCTCTACGCACTCATGAACTTCTGCGGAAACATGTAGAGGGGAACAGAAAATCATAACGCTGACGTCACCACGCTGGTACAGTGGTTCACACTGAAAGCAAAAGATGACTTGACCGCACTCAAATCACAAGACAAACTCTGTTTGATTGCTTCTTTTTTATTAAAAAAAAACCTGTGACAAATAAATAGAACAAAACAAATGTAAAAATATAATGTTTAAGAGGACTGTGGGGGGGTGGATGCCACAGCAATTGTTTGTTCTACATGTAATAACATTATGTTTAAAGTCAGATTGGTCCCTGGTTTTGTTGATATGAGAATTATTTCACAACATATCGTAGCACCGTGATCATCAAGCCTGTAGAGCTCTGTTGACCCATATAAGACATTTCACATGTTGGACAGACGTGAGAAAAATGAAACAACTGAATTAGCTGTGGATCTGTTAAAGAAGAAAAAAAAAAAAAAAGAAAAGGAGGGCCACTGCTTACAGTTTAATTCCATATAAATATAATATATTAATTTATACATTGTACACTAGAATGGCTCTATACCACATACACAACTCAGGTAAACACGTGAATAAAAAGGCAGCTGACAATTTTAAAATCAAAACACGTGAGGGGAAAACTGAAAAGAAGTCTTTTAGCTGCAGCTGAAAATTCAAACTTTAAAAAAGAAAAGATGATCCTGTGCTTTAGTACTTATCCTGTCTAAAGATATGCAAACTGACACAACCTACTCCAAAATTTCTGAAGGCCTTGAGATCATTTTTTGTACAATCTTAAGGAGCAAGTGACAAAATGCCAGCATCGTTTGAGTATGTGCAAACATTCAGTTGATGACGTAAGATTACAACCCTGAATTCACTACAGATTTAAGCTGGTTTCTTGCAGCATTGATGTTAGAACTTAACTGTCTACTCGTGCCAAATGAAAGGAGAACGTGGATGAGGATGTGTTCACGGTGTAGAAGGCTAGCTAGCGCACCAGGAGGAAGGTGAGTCCAGCGAGGCCCACACCTGCAGCAGCAAACAGTGCTGTCTTCATGGATGAGTCCTGACTCACTTCTCTGGCACTGCAGGAGAACTTACAGAGCCCCTCCTATAAAAGACAAAAAACAGAGGAAGGGTTAGTTTGAAACTTTTTGTTTACCAGCAAGAGAGAATATTTATCTGTCACTTTCAGTTTTTCTCCATTCACTGCAAAAACAAAAGAGCGAGTATGAGCTGCCAAAATAACGGTGGCTTAGCTGACGGCTGGCAGCAATTATAAAATATGTTTTGGAAAATATTCCACAGTCACTGACAGCCCTGCGTTACAAATATTTGCACTTCGTAGGTTCTGCTGATGTCTGCAACAAAATGTGTCAACCTGAAGTTAGAGAGATTATGCAGAGGTTTTGTTCTAATAATTATTAAGTTATTTTAGCTTCTTCTGCTAAATTAGCAGCTACATTTCTCCTTCATGTTTTCAAACTGAAGCCACACACTCTCGACCAGTGAGTGCACCTGCTCTCGTCTCCAGGTGTCTTTGCTGCTCTACAGCTGCTTGTTTTTCTCAGTCATACTACACTAACTTTCAATACGGCTAATGCCAAATTCAACACCCTGAAGCTTTGACTGTTACTACAAAGTCCATCTGGCTGAGCTGGTTACGTGTCTGTTGAAACCAGCTGCCAGCTGGAGGAAGGAGGGGCAAGAGTGTGTGTGTGTTTACGTGGGTGTTTGGGAGAGGGGCCCATTCACAAAAGGAGGCATTCAAACTGTAGTTGGGTTCAGTTTTGTGAGGCTTCTGGGACTTTAGTCTCACCAGAGTCCATCCTAACTATCCCTTTAAGTATTTACAGTTAAATAAGCCACACCAAGCAGGTTTAAAATTAGCTTTGTCCTCTTGATTTACAGTATACACTCCAACACTGCCCGCCAACGCAGCTTTTGTCTGACCATTACAGAAAAGAAACTCTGATAATCTAAAGCCAGACACCGTTTGATCATGGCCCTGAATTTACACTGCTGAGGTTTGTCTTGTTGTACAATACATTCCTCCGAATCTGGCCTATTGCTACTCTACAATTCACATAATCACAGCAGCCACATGAGACGTCTGAGTGCTCGTCTCATCTGCAAACAGTAAAGTCAAAAAGACGTGCATCTAAACTAAGCCCTGGCCATGTTTTAAAGCCACGTTTACACATAGATCTGAAGCGAAACGCAGACATGATCCTATCAAACTAGGTGCTTTCCATTGCCAGAAGCATAACGACACTTTCACTTTATCTGGGATTTTTTTTTTTTTTTTTTAGGGACTGTTTAAGGTTTTACTGCCCTGATATAATCAAAACACTCTTATCTACAGTGTGCGTTGACTCGATCAGCTGTGCGCTATCTCCTGTATGAGCCAGTTTAGGAGCAGACGTGTTGTTACGACTTACCCATCCATCATTCTCCAGCAGCCAGTCTTTCTTCTCCTCTCCCAGGTAATCAGCTATGGTCTCTGCCAGTCCTCTGCAGTGTACAAGCCCCTGTCCCTGCCCCTGCCCCTGCCCAGGGTCCAGCCCCGGCCTTGTGGCCTTCTGCTCCTGCAGTTGTCTGGCCAGCACCCCAGTAAAAGTAAAAATAGAAATAACCCTCCCCCAGTTCAAGTGTCCGTCTCCCACCAGCTCCTCCATCACCTTCCTGAGTCTGGTGCAGATGTCCGAGCTGCAATGCTTCAGGAAGGTCTGAGCGAGGGAGCTGAAGTGAGCCTGGTACTGCACCTCCATGTTCTGGGCCATGCGCCTCATGGCAGCGGCTGACTCGCTGGGAGGTGGAGGGGCTGGCCGTGGGCTTGTGCAACACAGGAACAGGTAGTCCTCTGCCAGAGCCAGGGTCTCTTTCCACAGCCCGCACGACATTTTCTACCAAGGGGAGGACAAAGACAGAGTAAGGATCAAGTCATTGGACTACAAATTGACATCTTCAGACTGAACCTTTAATATATTCAACTTAAAAACAGAACAGTTGGCATTCATTTGGATTTTTTGTAGAGAAAGGACCAAAACACAGAGTTAACTACTAAAATTGTTGCCATTTAACTGTCTTATCAACTCTTTCGGTTTCAGACCAATTAGCTCTTACTTCCAATCAGCATATCATGCAAATAACTACATTACCCATAAGCTCTAGTTCATAGCATCAGCTTAGAACCAAGTAACGTTATTATATATTATATTACATATTATATTTTAGCTGGAAAATTCACATACAGACTTTTATAACGCGTTTCCAGTTCAGCCAGGTGTATTTAAAAAAACACGACAAGCTGACTATATTAACCGTTGACGGCTAACGGCAGCGCTAGCAATGGCGTTACTAACGGCAGACACAGGCTGCGTCAACCAGCGTTAGCTCTCGGTTCATCCAAGCCGGATGATGCTGGAGGCTACACATAGCTACGGTTAACTTAATACCCCACAACAAAACAAACAAACAAACAAAAAAAAGATAGAAATAACACTGCATTGAGAGAGCTACACAACGTTAAATATCCGTTTGTTAAGCGGTTTAAACCGGTGAACTTGCAGCCGGTAGTCTCTCCTCCGCTAACTACCCGTTGATCTGTCACCGGAGCAATGGAGGACACAAAGGAACACATTTACACAGGCTACGGGGAGATAACTCAACTACGAGCGGCACATCTACGCGTTAAACTCCGCTATATGACACGATACAAACACCCATATGAGGCAGGGGTTTTATATGTACAAAGGGACACACGTACACACAGTTAAAATACATTTTTACATGCGTAAAAGAGACAAAAGCTTACCCTCCCAGCGATATCAGACTGCGCTCTGCACATACGGACAGCGGAAGGAGAACCTTGCATTACTACTCTCAGCTTCCCCTCAGTACTCTGCACATTTATCATATGACTCCGCCTACGCCACGGCTGCCCGCAAAAAAACCCACAAAAAGTACCCATGCACTGTGTAATGGAAGTGACACCTCTGCTCAATTTATTGTCTGCCATTCGTCATTATTTACACTGGAAAGGAAAGTGCAGTAAATACTGACACTAAATTAAACTGCATTGTGTATTTTGTTTATATAGTTGTATTGAAACATCGATCTGTAAAGTGTCAGAATAAATGAATTAGGAAGTAAGAATATTAGAATTAAAGAAAATTAATCTGCAGCTATTTTGACAGTTAATTAATCACTGAAGACAGTTTTCATCAGAAATATGAAAGTAAACCGAGTATTTCTTTGGTCTGTCAATGTGTCACTTTTCTGTTTCAGACATTTTATAGGCTAAGCAATTCATTTTTAATTATTTTAATTATTAAAGAAACTGATTACTCATCAATGAATATAAGCATTTGCTGTGGCCCTGCTCAAGTGATTAATTTCACAAGTGTTTTGAGCTAGAGATAAATCAACCTTTATCCCCAAAAAATAATTTTTTAGAATAGTTACTTTTTTTTCTGGCACAATCAATAAATTTTTATCAATCATTAATATTGATTGGGGTAAAAACTAATAAAAAAGTACACAAGTTGAATGTGGGGAAATACTTAAACTGTCATTAAAAACTGTTATTTTCCCTCCATATTCATTCAATTTAGTATCACTTCATATTTTTCCCCTCCTCATCCATGTCCCACCTGCAGTGGCTTCATGACCCATCAGTGGGGCCCACCCCACAGTTTGAAAAACATTACCATCATTACATCACAACTCACTGAAGTGTTAAATTGACTGATGTCTTTCTACAGAAATATGATCTGGTAACACAAAGTTGTGGCTCACAGGAGACCTGAGATGACGTAGAACAAAAATATTTGTTGATTTTCATTGCAGCAATGCTTCCACACAGATTTATGGCCAGGTCAATTCATAGATAAATCAATCTGAACTAAATATAGTTCACTGGTTTCTGGTGGGACCGCCAAGTTTCACCTCGGACATGCAAAGTTTGAGACTCGTGATTGTAAGATTTACTTTCATTCATCATTAAACAGTTGGACTGCTCTCACTCTCACTCTGTGACACAGTTTGGAAACTTTACACACAGACCACCTGAGTGAGCAGCATATGAGGAAGTGAAAACTCCACACAAAGTGTATTTCTAGCCAAATGAATGACAGTCAAAGCAAATTATGCTAGAATATTTGGTGTGTCTTGTGATATTTTTAGGTACTTTCATGTCCGTTGTTAATACCCCTCTGTCTCCTGAGAGAGCAACAATTCCTTATCGTCTGTGCCCGCTACCACTTCATCTTGTGGTTTCCCTTTGGATGTTTGTTTCCCTCTTTGAATTACAGAAACTTTTTATTGAGGGTAGTCATAAAAAAAGCAGAAGACATAATAAAAGTAAAATAAGATGAGCTCACTTGAGTGTGCTTTAAATGTGGATGTGTATATTCTAGGTTCTTTTCTCAGTGAAAAGAAGAAGCATGCTGAGGTCCTTATAGTGGAGACAAAACATCCTGTGCAGTACTGGCAGGTCAGTTTTGATTTTGGTCACCATAGGTTAGACAGGTCAGGTATGTTGTGATATGTAAAGTAATGATGTGGATATAGACGGCTGACCTTTGATCAATGTTATAAAAAACAGAGACGTGTAAGATGGAGAAACTCATCTGATCAATAATGTTTTGAGGATGCACACTTCAACAACTGGACAGAGTCATGAGTCATGAAAACACAGAGACATATTCTCCACTTGAAGATACAAAATTACAACAACAGTAAATAAATAATAATAAATATTACAGACTTGAGATGAGACAATTCAGGTGAACCAGTATATATACAACACATGAATATATACTGGTTCAACACACATTTAAATATCTAAAACTACAAATATATACATGTATAAAACATGCAAAATCACTGGTATGATCCTTTAAGGTTGGAGAATACGGATCACAGGTGAAATTTTAAATATATTATATCTAATATGCTTTTCTTTCAGGATGTCTTCTTAAATTATTTAAGTGATTCCTTTGAAAAACAAACAAACAAACACTGCTACAGTACATTTCACTGGATCAACAGCCAGTTGTATCAATCATTGTAATGCAGGGCAATGCCCCCTGCTGGTATGCAGTGTTATTTAAGACCCCCAGAGTGTCCTTGAGTCCATTTAGTTGTGTTTTGATCTATTTTTCTGAAAAAGCAGCACACCCAGCAGAATAACAGTTTTTCTTTAGATATCTTACTGAGAATATCGCCTTCAGTTTAATGAATTTCCCCTTGGGGATTAATAAAGTAATTTGTATTGTATTGTATTGTTCAAAACACATGCACAAACACACACACACACACACTAGTCTGTGAAAAAAAAGTAACACTTTCATGCTCAAGTGTACTTTCACAACAACAAACTCTGGTTAGTCTTCTGTAGCTAAACACAAGCCCACAGTGACAGATCCATCAGGTCTCAGCCTATTTACATCCACAGGATAGGAGGAATGCAAATTTCACCCATTAGGATTGAATGTAGGTGAGCCTCTGTGCCTCTGTGTGTGGCACAATCAGTTCAAATCAGCACATTTACCAAACTCTTGACACAAATTTGAGACACTAAAAACAAAAGTACTAAGCTGTTGAGGTTTATTAATGTTGAAATAAGAAAAATCTGTGGCTACATTTAAACTTATTTTGGATAACCACGACAATATCTATGGCAGTGTGATAATAACAACAATAACTGTGTGTACACAGCTACAGCGTGATTCTGGACAGGTGTGGCAGGTCACAGTGAACTGATGCACATACGTAATTTACAAGATAATCACTGATATTGTCTGAAGGTCTACATGGCAGAGCAGACACATGCTGCTGATTCCTACAAGTCATCTTCGCTCTTTCGCTCACTGTTATTTCCCACTATATCAGCAATAACAATAATCAAGCTAACAATAACAAAGATGACGAATCCAAACATATTCAAATGTTCAAAACCCTACAGTTATGATACGATGATATATTCTCATTCTGTGGAGACATTTTGTCACACTGAAGGTTTGTACTGTATGAACACACTCCACAGTCGTGTTAAGGACTTGCAGTCTTGGCAGCCACATGATGCTGGCGCTGTCTTCTCTGATCAAAACTCTAGGCCCAAATCTGCATGAAAGAAGTGTGAAGAATCAGATGGGTTCAAATAAAACAACACATTTTCATGCACAGGTTGTGAATATCAACATACAGTACATAACTCTTTTGGTCTAAAAAAAGCAAATATATGTCAGACTATAAGCCTGTTGTATACATGAATTGAGGGTTCCTGCTTTGCACAATATTAGTGTAGTAAAATCTCAAATCTTTTAGACTCTCCACATCTGGTCGCAGGTTAAATTAACAATTATCTAATCGATATGATCCAAACTGAGCTCTGGACTGGACTAATTAGTTATAATCTTAACCCCTTTTACAAAAAAAGATCACAATTCATATTGAGAATTCATAATGTTATTCACCAAATACATTTATTATAGCCAGTTGTTATGATGGTGATTTTGTGTAGGGAAACTCCTGCTCACCCGTAAGGTGTTGTCCCACGAAGCAGAGCAGAGTGCAGTGCCATCAGGTGAAACTCTGACTCTGCTGATGCGGTTCTCATGGCCATACAGGATGGAGACACGAGATCCCTTCAAAACGTCCCAGACATTGATAGTATAGTCATTGTAACCAGCGAAGAGTAGGCGACCTGGAGGCGGGGCAGAAAGAGGAAGAGGGGAATTCGGAATAAGAGGAAGTAAAAAAAACAAAGATAGAGAATCGGTTTTCTTTAGATCATAGATTTCTTTAGAAGTTGTTTTTTTAAAAAAAACAAAACTCAAAAACTACGTCTGGCATTTTCTTACATCAACATTTTTTGAGCAGTTTTTGATAGAAATATTCAAAAGAAAATGCTTTATAAGCTCCTTACCACTCATAGAAAAGTCTACAGAGGAAGCACCAAATATGACGCTGTCCTTCTGGTAGACAGCTACCTCACGGTCAGCTCGCAGATCATAGAAACGGCACTATGAAACAAGCAACAACAGAGACACACAGGACACGCACAGATTGTAATTACAAGAGTAATTACAGTACACACAGTGATGGAATCAAACGAATGGCATCAAACATGGTTAGGAATATTTGTGTTATTCTTTTCGAGGTAGCCTACCAGTAGATCTTCTTAATTTTGCTAATATCAGACAAATATGTGTTATCAAAAAGTTCACTGAGTTCACTATGACATCAAGAGTAAGACCAATAAATCAATTTACTTCCTCCACATGCACTGATGATATTGATTTGATAAGCACAGGACACATCAAAACAAACTGATAAGCAGGTCATATAATGTGACTCACTGTGGCGTCATCAGAAGCAGATGCAAATGCGTCTCCGCTGGGATAGTACCTGAACACAGATGACCGAACACACAAGTCAGAAGGTAAAAAATCTACTCAGTGAAACAACAAATAAAAAATGAGTCTGGTGGTAAATAAAATGAACATGCAGTCAATGTGTTTCACTTTTTAAAAGCTTACGATGAAATAAAGCTCAACAATATCACTTTAGAAGAACAACTAAATAGCTGGTATCAAACTGCAATCACAATCACAAACCTAGAAAGCTAGATTTAAGTAACTTCAGATCAGATTAGATGTATATTCTCTTCAACACATGATCTAAAGAAAGCGTACGACAGTCCCTCATTCATTAAAGACAAAACAATTAAAGGGTAGCAAAGTGCCTCAGATGTTCTTTATGACGCTGAGCACTTTTTTTGATGATCTTTAGATCACCTTTAGTAAGAGCAGTAGCAGAAGTAGAAGTAAGAATATTACTACCACTGCGACTCTTCCCTTCACTACGTTTTTTTTTTTTTATCAAAGAGCTGGACTCACTTCACACAGTTGATGTCGGACTCGTGGTTCTCAAAGGACTGAATGTTCTGTCCAGAGCGCATGTCCCACACGTTGGCTTTCTTATCACAGCCCTGATAACACACACACACACACACACACACACACACACACACACACACACATACAAACATTTGAGAAATAAAATATATATTGAAAAAATTATATATTTAATAATATTGATGTCACAGACACACAAACTCTCTCTCTCTTTCTCACCCCAGAGACAAAAGTGTTTCCAGTCTCAGACGGGGCGAGGTCCAGGGACAAGACATCAGCTGTGTGACCATGGAAACTCTGCAGCAGCTGTCCGCTCTCCACATCCCACAAGGCACATGTGCCGTCCCCGCTGGAGGTCAGGATCTGACACGCAAACACACACACGCACACACACACACACACACACACACACACACACACACACACACATACACATGGATAAATGCACCCACACACCACACATGTTCAACATACATAAAGAAACACACAAAGATAAAACAACAATATGAAAACATAAAGAAGCTTTATGTTTTTTTTCCAAAGTATTCTGGATCCTTGGCAGGACATGTATGTTCTCTATATTTTGTAACATTTTTGAACTTCATGAACTTTATGAACTTGGAAGTTGAAAGTTATTCTCTCACGTGATTGATTAAGGGAACTGTGGAGACTCTGCAAACACTGGCAGTCATTGTACACTACAAACTGTAGAAAATAAACAAGAGGAACTGCCATCAGAGAGGGACTTAAAATGGATAAACTATGTTTTCTTTTGGGAACTCCAGAGTGAAAGGGTGAAACTAAGCTGAATAAGGTTTAATATGATGCCTTGGTGGTCATATGAAGAAAAATAATAAATAAATTAGTGATACTAAAAATATATCTCAAATTCTTTTAGAGAAATTGCAAACAAATGTACTGCTCATGCTATAAAAATAAACCAGCAGGATTTGATTGAGTCTAGAGGATGTAAAGCATCTGTTCTGTTACGAACACTGACACAATGCATATTAAATGTTACTTGTTTTGGAATTAGTTGTTCTCTACTTTATATATGACTCTGACTGCAGACTTTGCTTTCATTTTTAAAATGAGAAATGAAACAGCTAAAATAAACAAAAAATGACTCACGTGATTCATATAATGTTTCAATGGTAAAGTTTAAGTTAATTTAAGTTCAACCGATGGACATCTGATCATTTTGACCTCAACAATGACTTACAAGAAACAGAACAGCCTCATCAACATCTGCTTTCTGTAACTATTATATCATATGACTAAATTGACCACAAATGCATTCAAAGGTAACGCATATAACAAAAGACAAAGGTCAGCACCTCCCCGCTAACACAGAAAAACTCTCACTGTGCATCACGCATCTACATACACGCACACAAAATGTCAGCGATTCCTCTGATGAAAACAGATTATGGGCACTTAGAGACACATCAGAGATCCCTGCTGGCTGGTGGATTAGAGAGCTCCTGCTGGATGACCTCAGGCACAAAAACACACCACATCCTGCCTGCACTGAGAGGTAGCTCCAGTTTCAACATGAATGCAATTATCAGTAGGCCACAATTACTGACGCACACAGATGGGAACCTCACTGATCTAACAGAGAGCCTTTGCGCCAGTCTGATTTTACTCACCACCACCTGCATGTTACCATATATTAAATACTTGCAGGGGGTTCCTTAAATTACCCACCAATACCACATGTAAATGTCATTAATGAAAAAGCCTCACACTCATAACTCACAAGTCAGCTGCGTGGCTCTCACAGTTAAACACACACAAACACACGACTGTATGTCATCCTAACTCTCCTGTGAGCAGACTTTAAGGCTGCTTGGAAATAAACACACTTTCTGAGGCTTCAGTGTAGTCTGCAGTTTTGTGCTCGGGGGTCTATTTAAATGGTATGGCATGTGTCTTTGTGTGCGATATGAGAGAGATGTATAAGAGACGTGTATGTGTGTGTGTGTATGTGTGTGTGTGTGAGAGACAGAAATAACACATGCATGTGCGTGTCTCTGTGTTAAATGTCCTGCTCTCGGGTCAGTGTGCTCCACTCTTTTCTAGATAAAAGCCACTCAGTGTCTATTAATATACCCAGAATAGAGGACAATCACCCCCTCCTTCTTGTCTCTTTTCTGGCCCTTCCTCAGCTCTACCATCTCCCCTTCCTCCCTTGTCCTCTGTCACTGGGCTCGCCTTGCTGAAGGCCAGTGGAGTAAATTATTAAAGCCAAATATCTCTGGCCGTCATGTTCTCCTTTTCAGTTCACTCCTATATTCCTATCGTGTTGGAGTCACATGCAAAGTCAGCAAAAAATTTGATTTGATTTGATAACTTTATTTGTACCCAGAGGTAGATTTGGTGTGCAGTCAAGTAAGATGTCATTCTCAACACACAACAGACAGCATACAGACATTAAGAACACGACAGACATGAAAGTGCACCACTGCATCCCATTGAATGCCATAGATAAAAGAGAAAAGTCAATAAAATAAATAAATAAATAAAATTATGATGGTAAGAATGGATAAGTAAAAAGCAACTGTCATGGCCTTAGTAAAGGGTATGTTTTATTAATTTCCCTGATGGCAGAGGGAGCAAAGCTTTCTCTGAATCGCTTTGTTTTACAGGCAGGCAATTTATATCTGTGGCCAGATGGGAGAAGCTGAAATTCTTTGTGTAGTGGGTGAGAGCCATCTCGCAGAATGGAGCCAGCTATCCTCTGCAACTGCCTAGTGTAGAGAGCTTCAGGGTTAAGTTGTGGCTCACCAATCAGCCTGCTAGACCACCTGACTATTTGTTTAAGGGAGTTTTTATTTTTTTAAGACATATTTTTGAGACAGATTGCTAAACCAGCACACCAAACAAAAGGATAAAGTCTAGTTGATGCTGATTCATTGTTCTGCAATAAATGCAAAAAGAAAAATTACGTGATAAAATAATAATCCTTAATTACAGTATTCAAAATGAATGTATAACATCTAAATATAATTGTAATATCTTTAAGATCATCTTGATGGTGACAATCATCTGTGAACAGACAGATAAGTGGCTCATTGGTCTAGGGGTATGATTCTCGCTTCGGGTGCGAGAGGTCCCGGGTTCAAATCCCGGACGAGCCCAACCGTGATAATCCTTGTCTCTTGCTAATCAATGGAGAGCACTATTGGATTTAGCACAGGGTTGACGGTTAATCAGTCCATTAATTGTACAGATTGCAAACTGTGAAAAGAGCACATCAGGTCAAAACATGGCACCGTGATTATGCACTCCATATATTGATCCCAGCATGAGTAGACAAGAAACCTTCATTTAACACTGCAACACTATGAATGGCAGTCAGCGGCTGCTTCATCTCATGGCAGACCACCAGCTGAACAAAGTCCTCTCCAAGCTCCACCAGCCTGGACACACCAGACAACACCAAAGCCTTCACATTACTATAACCCTGAGCTTTTAGTCAGTGTCAATTTTGTTATCTGGACAATACAAACAAAACATCTTTCAAAATGTATTCAGAATCCATGTTTGTTTGGTCCAAGTGAAAAAAAAATGAATTTCTCATAGATAATAGAAGAAACGCTCTGATTTCCAGTTCGTGTAACTAGTGCTCACCTGCATGTCAGAGTTGGTGAAGGTGCATCCTGATAAATAGTTGGTGTGCATGGCGACAGACTTCTTCTTTGCAGACAAGTTCTCATTTTTGTCCAGTGACAGCGGGAACACTGAACACTTGTTATCCAAGCCACTTTTGAAGGGGATAAAAACATCAGCAGTTAAATTATTACGAGTGGAGGGGAACCGGTAAAATACAATTATTATGCAAGGTTAGGGGTGTGGAGTGTGGATGTAGCCTAAGTGAACAAGGCTGACAGAGAAATAATGACTGAGTAAAGGGAACCTTTCTTCTTCCTTCCATTATGTGTAAGATTCAGTATATTAAATTAAACATAATACACATGACACATTTACCACACATCTACAGCCAATCGATGTAGCCATCATATGCAAAACGAGTCTCTATAAATCAAAGATATTAAACAAAGTTACAAGAATATCTCTACGGTAAGTACAGTATAACTTCTCTTTCATAATTTCCCCAGTATAATTGGATATTATTTCACTTAATAGTGAAGTTGTTAATTGTTGTCGATTATTGGAAAGAGTAGCAGTTCATTAAATCTCTGTACTCACCCACATGCCACAGCACAGCCTGAGGGAGCATAAGCGCAAGCCATAACCCACGTACATGGCAGCGTCACCCCATGTTCCTGTAACACACAGATAGCGTGCACAAACACACGTAAAACTTGAGTAATTTGTTACTGGTAAGAAAATACACTCTCTTTAATAAGCATAAACAAATGATATGCTCTAAACCTGGATGTGGTGAGTATTAATAGAGATTATGTTCAGTTCAAACCAGGCTGAATCCTGGCTGCCATTTAAGTGCACTCAGGCTGACACACACAAACACACACACCCCCACACACACACACTCACACACAAACACACACACACACACACAGTCACACACCAACACACACACACACACACACACACAGTCACACACCAACACACACACACACACACAGTCACACACCAACACACACACACACACACACACACACAGTCATTACAGGGGACAGATGGATAGATAATCTTTAAATGCATATTTCCATGTGATCGTGTTGCACCCTCTCTCTCAGAGGAGTATGGTAGCA
This sequence comes from Sciaenops ocellatus, assembly GCA_033000465.1. NCBI lineage: Eukaryota > Metazoa > Chordata > Actinopteri > Sciaenidae > Sciaenops > Sciaenops ocellatus. Next base: position 16,117,176 of record CP136888.1, read on the forward strand.
GAGGATGACCCACCCATCCACTCAACACCAGTACTTATGCTGAAGAGAGCATCTGAGCATCAGAGCATGCTCAGGAGCATCAAGACTTAGCTTTATGAGAGGAGAAGAGGGTGCTATTAAATCGGGTAACTGAGCTTTTGGAAGTAACAGTCCTATTAATTTTTTATCAAAGACATGTTTGCACGTGTGCATTTCTCTTCTCTCTCTTGGATAGACAAGAAGCTCAATCTTTTGATTTATGATGAAAAAAGTAAGACTGCGTATATAAGTCCCATCACAGTGAGAGACATCCAACTGAGCCTGAGGAAATTCTGTTTTTTAAAGCCTGAGTTTGTAACTTGTTGAATTACTTATAAATTAATTTCTAACTCCTCTTCCTCTCCTATGTGTCAGGGGTATTGTAGTCTTTAGTGCCTTTTGACATATCAAACTGATGAAATATCTCAGAGAGATAGAAGATACAATACAGACAGAGAGATAGAAGATACAACATTAACAGTAGGTGGTGACAATATTAAACTATTCAATATGTTGTATGTGTGTTTATAAGTATCAAGGTTACAGATAAAACTTAAATACAAATTTACATTGGTAAAAGCGATAAAACTTGGCTCCTATCATAAAAATAAATCCCACCAAGTAATATCAGAACTCCTCCAAATGATATGAAATTTTGATAAAGGGATTAACTTTAAATTTGAGCCCTTAATTCATGTCCAAAAATTCATTTTGGAAGTAACAGTCCTATTAATTTTCCCCTTTTCATTTAAAACAGTGTGTGTGTTAAAACAGTGTAAGGTTTTTAACATTCAGACCCTGAATTTATAGTAATCTATCACTCCAAGAAATCCACATGTTCTCTTACATACACACAAAAGTACCACATGGACATCTACTCACCTTATTAAGAGTGAATGCATCCCAGACAATCACTTTTCCATCCTACATTAAAAAAAAAAAACAGCATTACATGATATATACATTGCCATGTCATATGTACATTTGAATTCATATTTACACAATATTTCTCTTTATATGCTGCATGTGTGTTCATGTGTGTACCTGAGAGGAACTGACGAGACGACGTTTGTCTTTGCACCAGTCCATACACAGCACCTTGTTCCCATGACCCTTCAGCACACGCTTGGTCTTTATGGAGAGAGCACCCAACACCTCAACCTTCTCAGCAACCTGGTGCACTGTCAACACACACATAGAAACTTCAGTTTCAGGTTTATGTGATGTCTCACTGCCAGCAGTGGTGGAAGAAGTACTGAGATCCTTTATCTAAAGTCCACGAAAGTCCATGAAGCCACATCCACTGGTGGGACTCTCTCTGTTTGTCTTTTTTTAACTGTCTCTCTGTCTGTCTCTGTCTTAATATGTCATGTACCTCAGTGAAACAATGCACTGTGTGGGATATTATTGTTACCAGCCTGCACGGCTCACCTGCAGGGTCGTGCCATTACCGAGACACGTAAACTTAAGATCTTTTTAAAAATAAATCTACTTTTTCTTCAGCTCTTCATGTTTGGGAAGTTTAAATAAAGCTGTTCATCCGGGGAAGCTGCATTTGGACTACTTTGAAGGCAGAGCTAGCTAGCAACTGAGTATAAACAAGTATAATAACTAGCGGAGAAGCACAGATGCTAACATGCTGAAGGCTTTTATACTGTTGTGGGTTAGGAAGGCAGAGAGATTATGCTCAGGGTGGCCTCAACGCATCATCGAGCCACCTTTTAGGACCACCTAAAAAATCCTGGACTGAAAACTGGTGAAAAATTGTTTTAACCTGTAACTCCACATTTCAGTAATATATCGTTCAAAGTCTTTTCACACGTTTTCAGCAACTATTTACCAACATATTTAATGTATTTTGAAAGAAATCTCGGAATTGCCTTTACATAGACTTTAATTAAAAGTATGAATACTCAATGTATTACAAGTAAAAACGTTTCATATAAACCTTACTTAAGTAAAAGTACATTCATTTTTATCAGCAAAAGCACTTAAAAATGCAGAATGGAGCCTGTCTGTGTTAAATTATTATAATAAATATTGTTGACTTATAATGACTGATGCTTAAACATGTAAGCAGCATCAGAAAAAGTCTCTGCTACGTGTTTACAAACTATAAAGCCCTCACTCATCATTGTACACTTTACTCCAGGGCTGGTTGGCCATCGCTGACCTTTTAGTAGGCTCAGTCGTTAGCAATTGTTCATTTATAAAACAATTGTGGGTAAACTTCCATCATACATTTGCATTTGATTGCAAGTATCTGACTCCAGTTATCACTCAAGATATATAGTCTTGTTGTTTGGCTTGAGTGTTTGGACTGAAGTGGGAAAGAAAGCTTTTATGTGCTCTGGTCCTCTCACCTTCAAAAACACAAGAAAATGAATCTCCCTGTCGGATTTTAAAGCTCTTATAAGTACAATGGTGAATAAATTGGTTGGTAGTTGTTATTGTGCATAGGTAATGTAAGTATTTTGACACGTTAACATACATTTTATATGTTTTTTTGTGGTTATGTCTCTAACTATGGCCTGGAAATTCTGTCTTTCATGGTTAAATATGTATTCAGTAAATTAAAAAGAAATAATAAATGTCCCTGGCTAGTCCAATTTGGGCTTTATGGAGGTTGTGCATGTTATATGCACTATACATTTTTTATGTGGCATGTTGCTCTGCTCTGGTAGCGCAGCATGTATATATATAAAAAAAAACTTACTGTCCTTACTGCAGTGACGCAGGTTTGATTTCCAGCCTGTGGCCCTTTACTGCCTCTCTCTGATCCTCTCTTATCCAATAAAAGCCCCAAATAACAATTATATTATAAACTAAAAAGTTACAGATAAGGGGAAATCTAAGGTATACCAGAAACAGAAAAAATATTATTTATATTATTATTACTATTTATATTATATTATTAAAATAGTTATTCTGCAATGTTACTGGCAGCCTTGTACTCAAAGTACAAATACCTACTTCAAACTTGTAATTAAGTACAGTACTTGAGTAAATGTACTTATAGCTGATGATACATTCCACCACTGACCGACTGAAGTTGATTTGTTTTGATTCACAGAATATACACACCTGAATTTAATCATTAATCATCATTAAACACAACTAAAAAAAACTCACAGTGAGCATCAGTTAACTAACGGTCAGATAACCGTTAAAAACAAACCGTCGGTTTCGTGTTTAAAAGACGAGTCCACGAGCTGCCACCTGTCAAGTTTCTAGTCGTGTTTAAAGTTAAAGTTTAACGTCGACGTGTTTCAGTAAAGACGTGACTGACTTGTTTAATATTTGTTATTTATCAGTTATATTATTTGAAGTCCCGGGCGGACACTTACACTCCACGTCGTTCAGCTTGTTCCGCTCCTCGTCCAGCTTCTTCTTCAGACTCTGGCTCTCGTTCTTCAGCGTCGCCAGGGTTTCCCCTTTCTGGAGCCCCTGACAAGCCATCTTTGAGAGGCGACAGGAAGACACTCAGAAACGACAAGAGGAAGGAGCACCGGGATGAAGGGGAAACACGGGAGAAACTGGGGGGTTTGAAGAAGGGTAAACGGGTCGGTTTAGTTGGAGGTTAACGGTTTAGTTGGAGATTGTCCTGGAGCGCGACAGTGATGCTGCAGCGCGTGTCAGGTCAGACTCAGCTCGTGCTGCGCTCTCAGCCCCCTCCTCCCTCCATCCTCCATGTTCCTGCATTTAGACACTGACACCGGCGCGAATACAGCTTTTTCCTCATGTTTACACAGTGTGTTTATTGTAGGAGAGTTTAAATTTGTTATATGAAACATTTTCTGATACATTGACAACGTAAAAGTTACACTTTATTTCTGTTTCTTGCTGCAACTGATGCATCTCCCCACTACTACATGTCTGTAATTGTTGTGCTTTTACTTATTTTCATTTTAATAGTGTTTTTAAACCTCTCTTAATAATTAATATACTCAATTACTGATTAGGTTTCGATTAGACGAATGTTGTGATAGTGTGCCACCTTAATATTGAGTAAAATATTAAAGGCATTGTAATTATTATAATAATTAGGTTAAATGTTCTTAGCTCAGTTTTTACGCATTTTTTTTCATTTAATTTAAATCATGATTGCATAGCATAGCCAAAACAGTAGTTTCCATTTTCCCTACACTGTAAAATAAACCTGTTGTTTTTACAGTAAAAAACTAGCAACTGTGGTTGCTAGGATTTTACCGTAATAAATACGATATGACTTTTTCTGCTATGATGGTAATAGGATGTTAGTACTATTGATTTTATGGTTAAGGTTGGTGTTTTATTCCATATTTTACCATATAAATGGTTATGTTTTTTGACATAAAAAGAAAAGCTGTTTTACTATATTGACACGCTTCTGACTACTGCATACTGTATATGTTACGGTCTTTTACTGTCATGGTTTGGCAGTTTTTCACCGTAAAATCTACAGACCTTTTTTTTTTTTTGACAGTGTAACCAATTATAAATCCAAGTGACTGCATTAAATAAATTGCAAAAGGAAATGTGACAGAGGATGTAGTGTAAAAGAGTTGTCTCTATCAGCAGTTTTAAGGTTCATTTCTGCTCGAGATGAAGAGTTTTAATCACAATTACTATTTTACTTTAATTTTATTGCACTTTTCTTGCAAAAATGTGTCAATATTTCCCTTATTTCAATTTAATACAATTTTATTTATATAGCCCCAAATCATAACAAAAGTTATCTCATGACACTTTCCAAAAATGTCACAAACCAAGCTCATTGGTGGGTGGTTATTTACCGCGACTGGTTGAAGACAGACATCGATAAAATTATTTTAGGATTGGTACAAGTATTTAGTTGTTGACAAAGAGCCAGACATAAGGAAGTGGCTCAGTCGTATGCATCTCTCTCTTCAATGTCCTAATAACTTCCTGATGGAGAAGTTATCTCCTTATGCACACATGGTGTGTATGTGTGTGTGTTTAAGATGCATTAATGCAAACACTGCTGCTGAGTGGTGTGTCCTCAGCTGAACAGATGTTGCTATAAGTGTTGCTGTGATCTCCAAACTAAGCCTCAAGCCTCACAGTCTGCTGTTATCATCATGTTTGTAGATAAACGCAAGAGGAGGATACGCCTGTAGCTTCAGGGCCACAGGGTTGAAACAGTGTGCAGAATTTAGTGTATTTATATGGATTTAATATTTTTTTTTCAAAAACAATCATCAGTCACTTGTTGTTACTGATCAGTCGGTGTACTATTTGTAGGCTCCCAGACTTCCCATTGTGTACAGTCAAAATAATGGGCTTAGAGCAGAAAATAGCAAATCTTGTTAGATCTACACTTCATCCACTTAAATAATCCAGAAAAATTGCCAATGATGCCACAGTTTGCAGAGAAAGGGGGGAAAAAAAGATCACGCACCATCTCCACACAGAAGGAGCAGTAGTTGATGGGGTCGGTCTTAATGTAGATGTTCATAAGAGGACTGGCTTTCCCACAGCTTTCACATGGGCCAAAAGTGGCCGCCACGAATGTCTGGTCACACATGACTGCAGATGATCACCAACACACTCTGTGGAGAATACACACACACACACACACACACACACACACACACACACACACACACACACACACACACACAAACAAAAAGATTCAACTCAATCAGACAGATTACAGGTAAGAGATATTTTGTTTTATGGTTGTGACCACTTGGTGTGTGTGTGGGCCAGGAGATAAGTAGTTGATAATCTACTCGAGCCTGATCCTTCTCTGAGCTCCAGAGCAGAGGAGTGCAGCACAGCTATTCTGGGAACAGCACTCAGTCTAACACAACGCCGTACATGATGACTGATTATGACGTTTCATGCAACAAATCTACATTTGCACACTACTGTACATTCACTGTACCTTTATTTGAAACAGTAACTTGTAATTTCTCCATTATAAACAACATATAACACACAACAATGTCATAACATACTGACATTTGTAGTTTCTGTTACATTTTGTACAAATGTCAACAAATCTAGCTGTTTGAACCCAAACTGAGCATCATTGCCTTTATGTTCATACAGAAATATGTCATTGCAGACTTTTGATTGTCAGCGCTGAGTGAACCTGTCACTTATGATGGCTACTATTGAAGCAACTATGTACAAATCCTGCAGAAAACACCTCAGCAGGAACTGGACAGATTTACCTCTGTAAAACTGCATCCAGGCTCACAAATTATAAACTTTGCCCTCTTCTAGTTAGATTTACAGAACAGATTTCATAACTTGTCTCCACGTTAACACAAAACACATTAAAAATCAGTTTAATAAAATCTTACCTCACAAGAGATTTTTTCCCCTCTCTGTACAGCAGGTATTTGTCCCTGGAGAACTAAGTTGAGTTTTTCCAGTGAAGAGGATTGTCGGCGAGGGACAGAGTAGGAACAGTAAGCTTCTTAGTATTTAAGCTGTGACTCTGCTCTGCTTTTACCTCCATGCTTCATACGTCCCTGCAGCATTACTTACCTGCAAGGCGTGGAAAAGTACATTTATAGTGTAATCCAATACACACTGATGATTTCATATTTTTAAATCCTGAGGATTACCTGACACTGCATGATGTAATATTACTGTACATGTTGTAGTATAAACTGAAAAGATTACACAGTGAAATCTGACTTAAAAAGGCAATTATAAGATATTTTTCTCCTTTTTGTACAATGTTTATGTTGTAATTTGATTTGTGCAATTACACCAAATGTAATCTATTACATCTAGCTCTGATTATTTGCTGCCTTAAACAGCAGAAATTATACAGTTTAATCTTCAAAAATAAAACAAGTCTAGTAGAGATCAATACTGCAAATGGGTTTTTTACTTCAGGCCAGACCTTTGGTAATATTTTCCTGCTACATAAGAGTGTTTCTTAATTTACATGATTGAAGGAATCAGTGTTTAAAAAATAAAAAATGAAATAATATCCCACAGACGATCTGACAGTGCTGAATTCTTTTATTTTACTTTTACAGATTTGACAATTTATTCCAAGTTTCTTAGTTTCTTAACGGTGAACACATTCACTAAGCACAGCTACCAGAAACTACAAACAGTCCAGTTTGTCAAATGTACACATGGGTCAGAGAGGAAACATTTGGTACTGGCTTCAGCATGTTTGCACCAGAACCACAAAGAGCTGGGGTGATGAGATATCTTTTTGTTTTTAACAATTTTTAAAATGGCACGATCAACGCTAGTGCTGATGAGAACAATGGTCATTTATAATGTCTACATCATATCATACAACCAACTCTCTCCTTCAGGTAAAAACGCAGAGTGAGGGAATGACATTTTCTCCTGTTTGAGAGCCCAAGAGAAGCCCAGGGGAACAAGACGCCGCAGCTCTGCTCAACAATACCAGCCAATGAATGAACGTGTACTTTTATTTTTCTCCTCTGAAACTAGGCCAGCCTTCCCGCTCTGCACTCTCAGTACATCAGTCACACGGATAGTCTGACTGAGTCTGAGAAGGCTGGTGCTGCATCCACAAGATTCACAAGTCTTCTTACCCGTGGCTTACATTAATTGATAATAAAACAGCAAGAAAAAAAATCACTGATTAAGAAAAGTGAAGCACTCGCTCACACAGGGAATGTGGTAGAGGAAGCTTAACGGGCCACAGTTCAGTAAAAAGATGATGGGAATCAAATGAAGGAAGGCTTGATATCCATCTATTATTCATCTGATTTCCTCAGCAACGTCTTAAAAGTGCATTTTGACTGATGGCTAACCAGTGCAACCCATCTGTGACACCAACTGCAGGACAAAAGGACACCTTATCAGACTAAAAATGATCACATTTAACAATTTATATTCATTTTACAGTGGGGAGGAGAAAGAAAAACACACTGACAGAACAAAACAGTCATTCGGATAGGAAACAATTCAGATAAGGCTTTGTCCACAATGTGCAGCTTAAATCATGATACACCTCATTAACAATTTTAAACATTCATATGGTTAATTAATTCCTTCGGTTACCTCCTTCTTGCCACAACCTGCAGATATGTACTCATTACACAAACCATACTTTTAAAACTACCTATTAATCCAAAATATATAACAAAAGGCAGATTGATAACACGTGGTCCCGATGAGAACATATGGATATCAAATTCTTTTACAAGAGCAACACAAAACATCTTCACATACTAACTTTGCTTTACTCCACTTACAATTCGTTTCCCATCAGAGTGAGAGCGGTCTGTGACATCTAATATGATACTTCACCTCTGTACCATGTATCATATCAGTACTAGCTCACGGATGTTTCCCCGGCTCTCAGTACGGCAAAAACATTTTGAGCTATGTTTCTTCGGTTGGTTGGCTGCTTGAGAAGAATCATTTTTAGATTTAATAAAACATTAAATCACGAAGTCCAGTTTTGGTGACCATTTACAATTTCCTACATATGTAAGCACCTTAAAAAAAATCTTTCTGAAAGGGTAAGGTCATGAGGCAAAAATAAGGTTCACATGAGGGCAAGAGGCAAATTTGGTTGACTGTTAATACTAATGGCACAGCAGGAAGTCACCGAGCAAAAGTGCTGAACACGAAGCAGCAAGGATGACGTGAATGTAGACAGACGAGGACTTTTTGTAACAACGTGGGCAGCTTCCCTGGCTCATCCAACGATTCTCAACTACACCGAGGTTTCTCTGTACCAAAAAAAACCCAAAACAATAGCATGCAGGTTAATTTCTGATAACTGGTAATGCTGGTAAAGCCAAGCCCATGCAGGTTAGATGAGAGCAACAGCAGCAGTGTATGCTGTGCAGTTTTTATACCACATTGTAGTCATACTGACTGAGTAATGGGTGTGGTGCAATGTCACCCTCAGCCTTTGAAAGCAAGTATCAAATATGTCTGGATATCTGAACCAAAACAATCTGTGCACCAAACAGAAAAGACAAAAATATCTTTGTATGTCACTATCCCTGAACAAAACCCTACGGTGCAGTTGAGACGTGGAAAAAGCGCAAAAGTTCCACATATTCATTTGTTTTTGGTAACAAAAGCCCATATTGTTCTTTCTTGGTCACAAAACAGGAAGGCATAGGGTAGACATGCAGGAGAAGGAGAGGAATCGGTCCACAAAGCTGTTAGCAGTTAGTATTATTGTGGGAATAAAACATTGTTGTGACAGATTTGAGGCTCCAAAACCAACTTCAGAGAAACCTTCTGCTCAGTGATACATGGCTTTACGATATACATAACTTTGATATTCATGACAATACTGAAATAAATAACTCCATATTGATAATAGTAAAACATTTTCAAAGCTCTGACTAGAGCTGTGACCAGAGGAGACAAGTAGAGCGAAGAGAGCTCTGGGAGTGCAAACCTCCCAGTGATACAGCAGTAAGCAGAGTGTCATGTTGTGTGTGTGTGTGTGTGTGTGTGTGTGTGTGTGTGTGTGTGTGTGTGTGGATATCTTTGTGCCAGTGTTTCCTGTGACGCTCAGCTCTGGTCACAGCTGTAAACAGGAGAGATTGCACCTTTGGCCAGAGTTTGAACCTCGCACCTTCTAAATCTCTCCTCAGTTAAAACCCCATGCTACACGTCATCTGCCTGAAATGCAGGATAAACATGACAAAGCGACATCTCTAAGTGAAGACGTGACCTAACAAATAATCACCTGTGCCGGCACTCCTTAAACTATACTACATCATTTACCTGATATCGACATAAATAGCGTAAACTAAAACTAAAAACCGTCCCTACAAAGCTGTTCATCTTGGGAAATGATGGTCCCATCCTTCATATCGGACCCGTATTCTGCAAAGAGGAAGCATCTAATCTTAAAAGGGGAGGGTTCGGTGACGGAGATGAACGCAATAAATAAAATACACGATATATATTATGAATATTTATATATATTTATATATGTATAAATAATATAGTACAGACGATGAGTTCTGTCTTGGCTTGACTGTGTTCAGAGAGTAAAACGACAACATACAGAACAAAACCTGGTCCAGGTTTCCTCAACATGGGGTGGAGAGAGAGCTAACTCGATCACTCATCTGGCTTCATACTGGGACTCACTTCACCTATCAAATAGAGACCTGACATATCAAGCTAGACTACAGCTTATCAAGTTATTCCTCCTTGTGAGGTCTGAGGACCTCCTATTTGGACCTGCTTTCGTGTGTCGGTACGTACATTCTCACTGGAGAACGAGACGATGACAAGAACTATTTTAACAGCTAGTTGAAACACAGTGGAGGGGGCTGGGGTGACCAGGGTCCAAGACAACTAAGACAGACCCAGGTGTTGGCAGAGAGCGAGTACTGGAGGCATTGATCTGGTCCTGTGGCTTCTCTAAGAGGCAGGCGTTTATACAAGCAGTGGATGGAACAGCCAGATTTAAACCAGCGGCGGCGACTGTAGGTGCATTTGTGCGTTTTATAAGAGAGGAGGTGCACGTGAGTGTAGGCGTGCATGTGTAGGTTCAGAGGATGGGAGTATTGTACAGATGCATGTTGACAGTTCAGCATGTGTTTGTGTGTTCAGACCAGGTTTATCCATATGAGAACTGGTTACCGTGTTTCAAATTAGCAGCTTTTTGAGACTTTTCAATTCATTTTTGGACATAATTGCTCAAATTGCGTTAATACAAATCCTAATTTTGGAGTGTTTATTTCTCCTGTGATGATTGTGTATGGGTTTAGACACGGGTGAGGAACGCCAGGTTGAGTGAGCTGGGGATCTGGATGGTTTCCAGAGCGAGGGAGGAAGGGCTGAACGGGAAAGTGACCGGATAAATCATCTTCGTGTCCATCAACAACTGGGGACTCTCACAACGGTCTCGCAAGCGAGTCTGAGGAAAGAAAAGAGAGAGCAGATGGAAATAGTTAATATACAGTTAAATTTAATTTGCAAAAAAGAAAGTGAATACCTTGTTATTATGTTGTTTGTTTCTGCATTTTTTCCCCACCAGCCAGACAGTCACAGTTTTTTTTTTATTCCTTTTATTAAAATTAACATGGTGCATTCTGATGAGATAAACTTTTGTGTCCTTGTGTCTGGGAGTGTGCTTGAGACCGCCATCAAATGAAAGAAAGTCCTACACATAATGACTTAAAGAACCAGTGTGTAGGATTTAGTGCTATCTATTGGTGTAGTTGCTGATCTCCTCACCCTGTCCTTCCTAACATGAAGGAGAAACTACAGAACTAGATTAAATTTGTGCTATAATTTAGAAAGTGATGTTTTCCAGGACAATGCATGTCCTTATGTTTATACTGGAGGTATGAGATAGAGTACACAGTGTTGAATTGCTACATTACCTGTATGGTTCGTATAAATGCAACAGACACTCTCTCCTCAAACTCGTTGACTGGAGTGTAGAGGTTCAGGACTTTCACAATCTAAAAAGAGACACAACACAGAAATGTTATTCCAACTAAACACGCACTTAATCAACAGTGGCTGAGTTTTCTTTTAGCTTTTAGACAGACTGAGGGTTAGAGTTAAATATGGTGTAATAAATGACAGGATGTTGTACCTGAGCAGTGGTGAGGGCCAGGCACATGGAGCAGATGGCCTCGGCATCCTCGTCAGTCTTCTTCTTCACCTGCAGCAGCTGAGCGGCCTGGATCAGAGGCTCCAGAGTCTCCTTGGCTCCGCATGTCATCAGACCTTTGTCTCTGAGCCACTCCTCCAGCTGGCTCACATTGTACCTGCACACACACGCACACACATCATAAATCAATACAAAAAAAAAAAAAAAATTAAAATCCATCAGGAGCTCCTCCCTGTGCAGTGACATCTCCTACCTGATCTGCATGCCTTTACTCCAGGAGCACATGTCCTTGCGCAGGAGCAAGTTGTTGAGGGTGACGGCTCCGATGATGTAGAACTGCTGCTTCACCACCTGCTTGATGAGCTCGGGGTCGGTGCCGTGCTGGCACATGGTGGAGTGGAAGGCGCTGAGCTGCCGCAGGATGGAATCCAGAGTGTAGGTGCCCTCATCGGCGATGCTGGACGTTCGCTTGCGGAGACCTGTGGGCTTCACTCCAGACACACCCTGGATGGTCTCATGTTCCAGCATACCAGAGACTGCAGGGAACACACACACACTTATTTAGTACTTGTATCATGCACATAAGCAAATACATGTCCGCACACCATCAACATTAGCGTGTATGACCACCCAAACGCTCAAACATGTATATGTACACACCTATCATAGGTTGGAGGATGTTCTCCATGCATTTGATCAGCTGCTGGTAGATCTGGATGGCCAAGTCACTGATCACCTGTCTGTACTCTGCCAGGTCGAAGTTGGACAGACAGTGTTCGTTCTGCCTCGATGTGTTGTGCTTCATGAAGGCCTGAAGAGACGCACAGACAGGCAGAGACAGGTTAGAAAAAGTTAAAAGGATGGAAAATATACTGTCAGTCTTTATCCACAACAATACTGACACTTTATAGAAAGATGTTTTTCTAATGACTCAAACTCTAATAAAGTCCATTTATGAATGTGTACATATCTGAGTTTCTTTGTTTGTGTGTCAGTCTCACCTCGTCTCCACTGTATTGTTTCAGACAGTGTAAGAAGCGGCAGGTGTTTGCCAGCCAGAAGGAAACGGTCTCAAAGTCATCTCCTCGTTTCTGACAGGAAGGGGAAGAACAGGGAAGTGAGTAAACCAGCTGGTTATTAGTCATGCTGTAACTATCAGGGCCTTTCCAATTCAAGTTGTTGTAGTTGAAGTTGTATTTAAAGGGTTGTTTCAACCAAACAGACTCAGGCCATCCTTCTTTTGTAAGATTTACAGCATCAATCAGCATTTATATGAGCACTCCTGACACACACACACAGAGTACACAAACCTTCAGGATCTTCTTAATACTGTTGATGGTCGAGGTGAGCAGAGTGCGGACCTTCTGGTCATCGTTGACATAGTCTGCATGTCTCAGACACATGAACAGGATGTAGGCTGGCAGACCTGGGATCAGATTCACGGCTACACCGCGAGGCTTCAGCTCTGGAGAGACGAGAGGAGGAACGAGTTCAGCGATGGACTGAAGAGAAACAGTCAGACAAAGCCTCCCTTTCTATAGATGGATTGATGATTTCAGACTGTAGAAACTGTGGATGAAGCTTTTGTTTTTAACATCACCCTGTGTTATGTTTAATTTTAAAACTTACTGAGACTTTGTGGGGGTTTTTTCACCCTCAGTTCTACCTTTTTACTTTCAGAACGGGCATTAGGCATTGTAAAGTTATCTTAAAAAGTGGTTTGTCAAACTTTAACCTGAGAAGGAGCCTAAAAGTTCCTAAAATAACCTTGTTAAATGTTTAATGATCAATCCTTTTCACCTGCTTTTTATCAGTTCTTACCTAGGATGAGGTTCTTGACCAGTTTGAGCTCATCCTCCTTCTTGTACTCCAGCATTCCTTGGAAATCTTTCTCCCTGCGGGGAATGTTGACAGGATGGATCGGCTCCTCCACCATCTGTCCCGGAGATGTCTGGCCTTCGGTTTGACCCGCTGGGAGACACGCAAGACGTGACAGTCAGGCAACATACTCAAACACACATCACACACATCAAGCCTTTGCTGACTGATGATTTCTCCCGTACCTCCCATCTCTCCGATCCTCTTGGAGTAAACCTTCAGCTGCTTCTTGAGCTTGCGGATGGTTCGGTCCTGCTTCTCCAGCTGTTCCATTAGATCCTGAAAGAGGCCGAGAGTTGGAGTGATGGAGAGAGAGAGAGAGAGAGAGAAAGAGATGGACAAAAAGAGAAAGAAGAGAGAAAATAGTGAGGGCAAAGACTTCTCAGACTGCTTCACACTGTCGCCATCCAGTGGTAAGAAGCAACACTCCAACACTTTGATAAATTTCACTCAGCTCTGTCTTGTAAAATGTGGAAACAAACAAACAGGAAGAGGGATTTTAAATCAACATGAGAGCTGTTCTGCTGATTATTTTCAGAGGAGGAGAAGTTACAGGACTTTGCTGGCTGTTAGAAAAGAGAAAAAGGTGTCGAGCTGCTCCGCTGTGAGTTAAAGAAACACTGCTGTGAAGAGTTAGAGCGACGTTCAGCGCTATTTCATTCGAAACACACAACCTCAGTTAGTTCAAACACATGCAAACACACATGCAGGCACACACACACACAAACACGCTCTCTACATACAACCATCCGTCGTAAAATGATGACTCGAGCTTCTCGGGACGCTGTGGGGTCTTCAGCCAAGAGTTCCTGTCAGGTGACACCACACAAATGAGTGTGTGGTACAGCACTGTAGTGGCTGTTCCAGCTTTTCTATGTGTGGCCCGTGTGGGGGATGAAACCGCCAACCCAAACAGCTTCAGCGAAACTTCATGAACACATATATTTGCCATCTGTATGAAGGACTATGATTAACACTAATTCTGCATGTGTGTGTTGTGCCGTACCAGGTTCTCGTTGGTGAGTCGGGTGATCTCGTGCTGCAGGCTGGCTTCGATTCGGGCCTCTGGAGGCAGCTGGAGGTTTTGTGCCAAGAGCTGCTGCTGACGGTTGTTCTCCTCCTTCACATTTTGCAGCTCGCCGCGCAACGCCTCCACCTCATTATCATAAGTTCTCCGCTGAGTCTGCAGCTGGTGCTCCAGTAACCTGGAGGTGGATTGGGAGGTGGGGAGACGAAGAAGGGAGGATGAGCGTGCAAAAAACAACACAAGGAAGGGGGTGGATAGGAGATGCACGGATGAGGGAAAAGGAAGAGAAGGGGCATAAATAGGAAGAAGAAGGAGAAAGAGATCAGCATTATATTGTGTGTGTGTGAGAGAGAGAGAGCGACAAGAGATTTCACCACAGTGTGGTGACGCAGGACAGCAGCATGCTGTGCAGCCCAGAGCTCAGACTCTCTGAACACTTGCTTGAAAAGGTGAAATGAGCCCAAACAGTGGTCAGAGGTCAGGCTCAGCAACGGAGCAGGTAGAGCTGAGAGAGGTACAGTTTCTAGCTTCAGAGGGGGGTTGGACCTGCTTCCCAAACTGATCTCATCACACTAGTTTGCTTCACACTCTGTCAGCCAGTTATATAAGACAAGACTACATGCAGCAAAAATGTTCTCTTTCTTCTCTCCATGGTTAATTTACGAGACATTGGAAAGGAACAGAACAAACTAAAAGACTAAAAACACTGATGGTCAAATAGTATTTATGAACAATTCTCTGGGTTTTCTTTTCTGACTGCAAGCTCTGACACGAAGCTCAAACATTTAACAGGCTGGCAGTGAAACAAGGTTAGTAACAGGATCAAGACTTGCTGCACTGTGGGGAAAAACTACTTGCGTTGTGGCAACAACGTAAGCTTTAACCAAAATAGACCAGATGATACACTAACTCACAACATAACACCAAACGTATTTAATGTCGACCACCCCAGTAGAGCCCATCTGATGAGCTGTGCGGCCTGAAACTAACCAACTGGCCACCTATACAAAATAACCATAAAGACTGACATGACAGTAAACAGAAAAGTTGATACAAGTGTGAGAGAGAGAGAGAAGGCGTGAGTGAAGAAAAACAGCAGCACACATCCTTTCCTGTGAAAAGGCAAACGTGTCATGCTCTAAAGTCACACTTTAGTTACACCTGATGGTTTCCTTTAAGCCCTGATTAACCAGCCACAGCTCTCCATCCTCATTCAGCTTATGGAAGTCTGGAGCGGCAGATCTGACCGACACACAACACAAAGGAACATGAACGACACAGTGACAAAAAGAAAAGCGTGGGATGGTTGGATGAGGGGAGAGGTGTGCAAAGACAAGATCATATCTGAGGTGTCCGTATGTGTGTGTGCATGGACTTCAGTACATTTGGAGTTTTATCTGGAGTTTGAGGTGAACCAATTGGCACTACATTTTGGTGGCTCTTTATCTATTTAGCTTTATTACAAAGTTTTTCCTTAAAAATGCAACATTTAAATTGTTTGTCAGACATCTTTAATAACCAAAGTCCCCTTAAATGGCAAACTCTGTGTGCTCGGAATATATCCGAACTTCTGGACTTTGGACTTCTTCAAACCTGAAGAGCTTTTGCACTGTGTTGGAGGAGTACGTATGCACCATCATTAAGGATGTGGATAAGGGCACTTTCAGATTGTATCAGTCTCACATTGCTGAGGGCAAGTGTAAAGATTTTGTCAAGCCCAGGGAACCATACATGAATATCATTAAAGATGAAAATGTAGACTTTAGCTGAAAATAAATGATGTGGGGGAATATTTTATTTTATTTGTATTTTATCCTATATTGGTGCGAGTTGAGTGTGTGTGTATAATGTACATATTTGTAGTCTCAGACTGTTTTATTGTTATTGTATGTTTTCATGACGGGATGTTGTAATATAAGAAAAACTAAGCAACTAAAGTACTAAAATGTCATCAGTAGTTTATGTTTTGAGTCTATTGTATGTGTATGTAGCCTGCTGTGTACTTAAAACACTCCACTCTACACTCTTATGTCAGAACAAAGTATGAACAAAGTAGGTCACAAGCAACATGGGAGGGATAAAGGCAGTGATGCACAGTGCAACTTTTTGGGTAACTCCTATGAGTAATAATGCAATAACACTGTTATTTTAATCACAATGGAAAATGCTGCTTAGAAACGCTGTCTGAAACGCTACCTAAAGTGTACCAAGTGTGTGTCTGCTTTGACATCATGATGCAGCACGTGCACAGCCAACGAAATGAGCAGGAAAATATGTAAATGTGAAAAAAGGAGCTAAAATTGTGGATATATATATGTAAATAATTCAATCCCTTGAAATTGTTCTGTGCATCTCTGCTTAAACAACAAAGAAACAAGTGAGCCTTCATGCAGGTTTTATGCCAAACTCATTCCATAAAGCTGAGACGGGAGGCCTCCTACAACAGCATCGTACCTATCACTGCTGAACAGACTGTCATGTTGTAAATCTAAGTGTTAATAAAGGTGAAACTACAACTGAAGCCTATGTTTATACTTTTAGCTCAGACATTTCCATGCTTTCATGCCGCACATTTTGTAAATACTCCTCTGTAAATATTGAGTTCTGCAGCATCTCCAAAAACAGAAGCCACTGTAAACATCCTTTTTCGACTATTTCAATGAGTTTAATGAGTCAGCTTCAGTTTAAGAGACTCTGCTCTTGTTCATGCTGGACTATTAAAAAACCCATGCAGACCTGTGAATCCTAAAACTTGACTCCAAAGCCAAACACACATTCCTTGACTTCAAAAACTGGTAACCGCGGTGTGTTAGAGCATAAGGAAGACCTGAACTGGAGCTGTAGAGGTGCTACATTATTCCACATGCTGTTAGGGCAGAAAACGCAAAGCTACCCAAGCTTTCATCAGCACTACGACGTAGAATCAGCTGTTTCAGCTTCAGTAATATCAGTCATTTGTAACGTTTTCAACTGTGTTTGGCATCAGCGTGGCCATGCATGCTCTGCTCCATGATGCATAGGCCACGTCTCTTTGGTTACCTCAGCCTACTCAGGAGATCACTGACTTCCAGCGGCTTACGCATGAACCTAGGAGATCTGCACAGGACAAGGCAGTGTTCACAAACACACAATTCTTGCAGGTCATGGTAATAAGCTTGGTAACATAACTTGGACAAAACACAGACGATGGAGTCGGGGCTTGGAGTGAATTCAATGTGAAGACCTGGAGACTGGGCGGAGTACCGGCTGTAACAAAGTACCTGTTGGTGTCTTTGAGGCCTATGCAGGCTTGCTTGAGTTCATCAGCATCCTTCAGTTTGGATACATCCTCAGCATAGACAGACGGCTCGGTCATGGTCTCCTAGAAAAACGTAGACAAGGAAAGATGAATGAAAAAGAGCAGCACCACATTCAGAGACTGCCCTGGCTGCTGCAAGTGAGTCAGTGGTTTCATGAATGCCGCTTCATTCTGCAGTCTCATCAGTGTAGCTGCTGGCTATGAGTGTCCTTTTACTCTGACAATCATCAGCCAGTCGGCGCCTCGGGCTGCAACGGTGACAAGCCATCAAATGACACCTCTGCAACAGCCGTCTATCTACGGGGAGCATCACTTCACAGCGGTAACCTTTTCTACCAGCGGCCACGAGACAAGAGGTGCTGTTATAGAGCCTGACGGCGTTGAGAGCATCAGCTGATTTGTAAGCTGATGCTCTCAGCCTACAGTGCAAGGGATTCTGATTCTTTAGTGAATCATTACCTGTGTTTACAGTCAGCACAGACACAAGTCACCACTGCCCAGTGCTGTGAAGTCAGCCACTTTGGAGTTGCATCATTAAATATTCAAATGAATTTGAATATTATACTCTGAATTTAAATTTTGCGTTCGAAATTTGCAGTCAGCTACATCTGATATGATATTTTCTGGCTCTCATGTGTTAACAGTAATCCACAGGCTTGCAGAGGGTTTTCAGCTTGTGGCTAACATCCATTCTCGGGGTCTGAATGTTTTACAGACAGTGTTCACAAGAACGGATGTAAAATGGCTGCTGTCAAACCACTGAGGAGAACTCTCAGTGACTTTTAGTGAAACAAACAAAGGACAAGACAGATGAGACAATCTAACTACAGCCTGCAGAGTCTGTATGTAAATCCTCTTATAGGAAGAATGCTGATGTGATTTTAAGTCACCATTTTGCTCAAGTGTTTTATAAGTTTCCAACGCAAGTTGTTGTCATACTTTATAGGAATATTGCACTGTTGGATGCTTTTCCACCCCTACATTACATTATTTTGATGATCACATCATTCCCAGGAGTCTTTGTTTGTTTGCCTCAACCTGATCTCTCTACACGAGTCCTCAAATCGAGTACACATCACTTAAGTCTTCTACTAAACTGATAGCAGTTTTGTTTAACTACCACTGAAAAATAAGAGAGTCCCACCACTAAACAACCACGATAAAGATACCTGGTTTTATATCTTCAAAGTATAAGAGGATTACGGTAAATAAATCTCCTCACAATGGTGGCAACATTTACAACTGATTCTGCTTGATCAGATTTCTTACTCGAGAGGGTTTTACATACAAGACACATCATGGCAGTGTCAAATACTCATGCACGATGCATTTTTTTTTTTCACTGTACCTTCTCATCCTGTGGGAAAGCATGGATGGAGGAGAGAAGGTGGAGACAGGAGAGTTAGACACACTGAGGGTACAGTGAAAATGTTTACAGCTACATACAGTGTGAACAATAATGTGATTTAATTATGAACTGGACCTAAAATCAACAACTAACTTCAGCTCAAATGTCAATTAAAAAAAAAATTGTAGCTATAATACTGTTTAAAAAAATAAGTCACAGATTTCAGGTTTTTTCTTGAGTTATTCATGAAATATTAAAAATTAATAATGGTAGAAATCTGAGAATAGGATCACGAAATGTGATCAGAGAGATTTTGTTCTGATCACTTTGATATTTTTTGCGATATTGTGCAACAAATAGACAAACAGAGAAACAATATGGGTGAACACACAACACACGCATGTAAGAAGGTGGATACAAACAAGCAGCGTAGCATTCACTTATATCCAGCTTCCTTTTATGAAAGAACAACAGCACCATGTGACCACAGTGCCCAGATGTTTGACTACATGTGGATGATTGTAGGCTGAATACCAGTAAGCACAATGTTCCTCTACCTTGTGGTGCATGGCTTCCTTCTGGCTGACCAGTTGCGAGCGCAGGATCAGCACCTCCTCCTTGCGGACGTCCAGCTCCTCACAGGAGGCGTTGAGCTGCTCCAGGAGTACTTTGTAAGCCGGGGAGCCCGGGGCCCCTGCGCCTGCAGCTGCGTCACCCAGCAGGCTTTGCCTCATCTCCGCCAGGTTATGTTTCAACTTCTTGTTCTCTGACTCCAGCTCCTGACGCTGAGAAGTGAAAGAGTGAAGTGTCAGGGGATCATGGTCTTAATAACAGGTGGGAAATGAGGCTTTCTGAAGCGAGTTGTCTCAGAAGAACATGTGCAAGTGTTGTTGCACTTCTACTTTCCTCTCCTTTGAGTGCTTACCTTCAGGGACTCGTACTCCAGCTCCGCACCACGAGCCTTTTTAAACTCTGCGTCATCCTGAAACAAGGAGCAAAACATGGTGATGAAGAGGTTTGTTTGGGACTGGATCAAAGTCAGTAATACATGTCTGACAAGAAAAAAGGAAATTTTTTTTTTTTTGGTCTAACTACTGGTTAGACCAAAAAACTACACTGGTTTGTAACATGCTTATGCATGTCTATTATAGTACAAGCTTTTCATTAAGTACTATCCAAGTACTACCGTATGTGTGTAATATTAAGTGTTTTATAATAAAGTGACATGTTTCAGAGCTCAGTGTAGGTGTCAGTACCCTGGCTCTAGCCCGCTGGAACTGCTCCTCTTTGTTTTCCAGCTCGTTGCGCAGCGATTGCTTTTCTTGCTCCAGCTCTGTAAGACGTTTCTGCAGCTTGAGGGTCAGCGAGGTATCTATTCCTCGTGTCACATCCTGCATGACAAAGACATGTCAGAACAGAGCATGAACCCCCATGAAAAGCGTTTATATCAAATGCTATAAATGAACATTCTCTGAAATGTGACTGTACTTAAGGTAAATATTCTTACTTCTGCGGCACGGGAACCTTCTTCCAATTCGGCGTACTCTGAGTTGTAGGTGTACTCTGATTCGTTGCTGCTGTGGGTGGAATCTGTTCTCCTGTGGCCAGGCTTGGAAACGTTCTACAGAAGAGAGCGTGTTAATACTTAGACTTTTGATTTGACAAGACTTTAAGTGTTTAATGTTACAAACCATCTGGTTTCTGCTATTGAGGTGAAATATTGAAAAATAGACCAAATAAATGTGTTTCCAGAAAAAGTTGAGTAGCAGTAAAATGACATCTGATTATGATCTGAAATCCTCTCTTAAGTACTGCCTGTGAGTGTGCGCATGTGTCCCTCACCGAGGAAACCATTTCCTCCTTCAGGTCGTCGTACTTCTCCTCGAGGCGAAGGTGTTCTGTCAGGAGATTCTGGTAGCGAGAGCGCTCCTCGTTCAGATCCGTCTCCAGCTGCTGAGTCTCCTGTGCGATTGCACGAGCCATTTTCTCTGACGGGACAAAACATACAGAAGAAGCAGTTAAGAAAAGACACATACTGTATTGTTCAGGGGACAATTACTGCATGATTAGATGGATGTGTTGCAGATGTTTGCGTACCTGTCATCTGCTGACTCTGTTCCTGAATCAGCCTGTTCAAGTCGTCCTTCTCTTTCTTCAGCGAACCATTCTGATCCTTCAGCTCCGAGACCATCTACATACACATCAGGGGAGAAAATTAGCACCAGCCACCAGCCAAATGTTAGTAAAATATGTAACATAAGTGGTTTATTTCACTAACCAGCCAAAAAAACCCAAACAATGGTAATATATTGAGTGAGACAAAGCTGAACATTCATTAGCCATTTGGCTAAATTGGACAAAAAAGTTGATGCACCCTGACACACATGATCCATTTATTGTGCACGTCTGTCATCAAACACTGTTTTATTTTACTGTGTTATTTGAATACAAAAGAAGACAAAACACTCGACAGAAACACAGAGTACACGCACAGTTCAGTGGCTACCTCGCTACCACACTACTCTATCTCCTGCGCTCACCTGCCGCAGGGCAACACTGCCCTCTGAGCCCACCACGTGCCCAGTTTCCCCTGGTTCGCTCTGCCTCCTAAATTGGGGGAAAACTGTTTTCCTCTGATGCCAATATGCACATTTATATATTTGTGATATGTATATTTCCAGGAAACTATGGGAGATTGTACTCATTGGGAGCAATTTCTATTGAACTAAACTAATAATAGGATTTTTGTCTCACTAAAAATGGAAATCTAAGTGGTCAAGAGAAGACAGAGGAGGTTCAAGGAGAGTAAATAAGCCACTGGTTTTTAAATTCACTCAGATGTGAAATTTAAAACCTCCAAATTATTCTCTTATAAAAATGGTTTAAATATGCAACCAACATCTATGGAAATATCTCTGAAACTACAAACAAGAAGAGGGACATGTATCACTCCTGTACGCGGTGCACAGAGAGACGGAGGACCAGGACAACTACAGGTAAATGTAAGGATATGGATCTGGATTCCCGTCTTACTTTCTCCATTTCGTCCCTGTAGGTTTGCGCCCAGTCCTCGATGGTCTTCTTCTCCTGCTGTGTGGCACTCAGCTCTTTCCTCAGCCTCTCCAGCTCCTCCAGCAGCGAGGTGACCTGGTTGGTTTTGTTCTTGGCCTCCTCCTCCACCCCGCGGAGACGGTTCAGCTGGTCACGCATACGCTCGGTCTCTGCTGTGTAGGAACTCTCCAGACCGATTAGCCTCTCGTTGACCGTCCGATTTTCCTTGCTCTGGAGGCGTGGGGCGGACAGGAAGGTCATTAAAAAAAAAAAGAATCAATGCACGTGTACGTTAAAACAAAAATGTGGGAAAAACTCACCTGCTCGTCGATTCTCCTCTGTAGCTGCATGATCTTGTTCTCCATGCCTTTGTTGAGCTTCTTGAAGTGCTCCACTGAGCGAGCCTCGATCTTCAGCTTCTTCAACTCGCGCCTGGCCCTCATCCTGCGGATGCAGCACTGCAGGTAGACGATGGAGACGAGACAGCGCTTGTACCAGCACCGAGCCAACCAGCCACGAACGCGCTTCTGAATGATCACTGCCTTGTGCTCCCGCAGCAGCTACAGACACAGAAACAGTAAAGGAGAAGCAGAGATAAGAGCACATGTGGACACATATTACAGGTTTTTAATAGAAGGAAGTGTCAGTGAGACAAAATAGGAAAATAACTGCACTTTGTGCTTTGTGTGTGTCTTACCGCCTGGTACTTCTGCCGGGCCATGTAGGCTCTGAGAATGGTCTGCATGGCCAGAGCGGCAGCCTGCTTTTGCCTGTAGCGTTTCTTCTCCACGTACATCCTCTGGTACTTCTGGATGATGGTGGCCGCCTGAGTGCGACGCATGAACTTGGCCAGGCTGTGGATTGTCAAGAGATACATGTCTTAACTAATATGCATTTCTAATTTTAATATTACTTCAGACCTTATTACCTTATCTTATAAAACAAACACAATCAGTCAAAAGGAATGAAATGTCTTCGATGTGACTGTCCTGTCCGACTGGATGAAAGGAGGTTAATATCAGGTTCAAGTGACTCACCAGCGAGCCTGGTATCCTCTGGTATATCTCTGGATGGTGATGGCAGCGCTGCGCTTGCGCAGATACTTCTTGCGTGCCAGCCAGCAGCGAATAGTTTTCTGGATGCGGATGCAGGCAGCACGCAACTTGTCTGCCCTCAACTTCTCCAGGTAGGCAACCTGGCCAGCCCTGAAGAAGATCTTGGTCTTACCAAACTGGTATTTATCCTGGTCCTGAAGGAAGACAGGAGCCAAGATCAGGGATCAGAACAGGGATTAGATCGACCAAAGTGGACAGGCAAAGGAAATCATACTACGGTGTATACTTCATTTTTAACTTTTAAGAGAAAAGAGAAGTCAAAAATCTGACTGACCTGAACTAGTTTCTCCAGGACGTTCTTGCAGGTCATCTTCTTGTCAGGTAACACGTCCTTTTGCTTCATCAGCACTCTGTAACGACTGAAGAACTCCTGGTACGTCCATCTGAGACACACACATAAAAACTGTGAGAAGACTGCTCTGAACTAAACATCTGATTTAAACGTTTGTTTGATTGTTTGTTCAATCAAGTTTATTTTTTCCCAAAGTAAATATGCAAAGAAGGAAACTGTTTGCTATTTGGCTTTCTCGAAAGAAAAACACAAATTACTAAATGCAGTGCATGTTTTATTTAGTTGGTGTTAAGTTGTAAAATTAATTCCGATATATCCTTGACTGACGAAACCTGTAGAAATCTAGACGTCATAATGTTTCTTTTCCTTTCTAAATATGATCATCTAAAACTCTGGTGGGAACAATAATGTATATTCCTCTTTTTTTAAAGGTTCTGCTCACAGTCCACGGTTTTCAGCGTTAATATCGATCTAAAATGCATTAAGGACACTAGTAAGTAAAGCGAGACTAAAATCCAGTGGAGGAGGCCAGACCACACAGTCTCCTCTAGAGGGAGAAAGCCGATCACTTGCACACAACTTGAGTGATGATAAATGATAAAAACATGAGATCAAATCTCATCAATCCTGCAATGAGCTGACTGTATTGTGGTAAGCACAGCAGACTCTAAACTTCTGGCTAAATTTGCTATTTTTTAAAAAATCTTTTAGGCACACAACACAAATTAATCTATGAGAATGAGTGGCAGTGTTGCAGGGATGCGTCAGTACCTGGATGGGAAACCTGCAGCAGAGATGCGGATTGTTTCCAGGACACCACAGGCTCTGAGCTGCTGCACTGCACGTTTGGGATCAAACCTGCCAACAACAAATAACCACAGTCAATACGGCCACCAGGAATTACACCTGAGCTAAGATGGTGGAATATCCGTATCTCTTGAGCACAGGAAAAAAAAAAAAGAATAAAACAAGTCATACATCATAGTGTTTCAAAATGACTATTGCTTGGAAAACATTCCTGGCAGTTTTTCATAAACAGAGAGGAAGAAGACTCACGAGAAGGCCAGTTTGAAGTCATTGGGTTTGATGCAGCGTACGTAGTGCGGAGTGGTTGCATTCAGAGTCTCCATCAGCATTTGTAGAGAGTTACGAAACTACAAGAAGAGACATCGACATCAACATCATTATCTTCATGATCATCATCATTTCTTGTAGTTTCAAGCCAGTTGAGTGAGTGTAAAATGCAGATTTGGATAATTATCATTCAGATAATCCCTCTAAATCTACTGAAAAGTTTTTATTCTTTTCTCATTTTTATGTAGCTGCAGTTCACACCTGACAGTGATAAAAACAAACCCTCGGTGTGTTTGTGGTTAAACAGGACACAGAATATATTTTCAATGTGTTCAGATACCAAAACATGCTGGATGTGAGCTCACTTTGTGCTGTTAGACAGGACTGAGCGCAGTGTACAAACACGTAACAGCATCAGACCACACCAGAGAGAAATATATCAACCTGGCAGCCGACAGTCTTCTTGTGCTCCTTGCTGCTCTTCTCTCGGCTCTTGTCGGGTTTGATGCTGAGGCGGGTCCGGCCTCCGGTGCCTTGGACCTGACCGGTGGGGCTGGTGGCTTTCTCCTCGTCCTGAAACAGCTCCACCAGCAGGTCAAACTGGGAAGAGCAGCACACTCTGAGTCACAAACGGAACAGCTGATGGCAGCACTGGACACTGCAGGCATTATTGATTTACTGAGAAATAAGCTGACGACAAAGCGTTTCACTCTGGATATTCTGTTACATTAAGCTTCAGTGCATATTTATGAGTTCAAATTTATTCTTCTTACCGTACAGCATGCATATGGATTTCTCTTACCTATTGCATACAGCCGTACAAAGCACAATGACAGCTTTATTTTGCCACAAGCCTTAATAATTCGATTTGCCTTGATGATTAATTTAATTTATTTTAATTTCTATACAAATGTGATTCAACGTACTTGTAATCAGGTGTAGGAGCAGTTTAACGGGAGCTAATTAATCAAGATTTTCACACAGATAGCTGAAAAGCTGCTTGATAATTTCAGTAGATGAGTGAGTAGATGTTACTAGACTTGTTGATTAGCGTTTGTTAAACTCATTCACAGTCAGAGAGTTGTTGCAATGTTATGAAAAGCCAATAAAAACAATAAATGTTTGATCATATATGACAATATGAAGTGGCCATATATGACATATATTTTGCCGTGGTGTTAAATCATATGTAGGATGTACACTCTTTAGTAAAGCACACACACATCAGTCTTGTTCCATATAACACTGAGGTTATATGAGGAGGATGCTGTGTTACGTGTGCAGCTTCAGGTCCTCCTGCTGTGCTCAGAGCGATGCCATGCTGCTTCTCTCGCCAGCGTCATTAAGCCAGGACAGCCACAGCCACAAAGGCTTTACGTGCTGCTCGCTGTCAGCATCACTCTGAAAACATAAAAATACCCTCCTTCCTTTGTCTCCTGTTTTTATGTCCAACCCCCTGCCTCTCTCCTGCCAGAGTGCCTCTAGTGCTCCCCATGCAGCAAACAAAAGGCACACACGACTTCAATCTCCTCAGTGCTGTTAGAGTGATAATAACTCATTGCCAGAAAGAAAGAGAGAGGAAGGGAAGGAGGAAAGGAAGAGCTACAGGCGGACCAGCGTTGTAAGAACGCCTCTGTTTACCTTCTGCTGGCAGGGAAGGGTTGTCATGATGAGGACAGAACCAAACATACATGGACAACATATGGAGACACAGTGACAAAAGAAACACAATGACATTAAAAGGAAAGTTTAAAGGAAACCCAAAGCTCAAGTTCAAAATCAGTATCACCCACACTAAAAACTACAATACACATCTACGATTCTGAAGTAAATAAAACCAGGCGGACTGATGATGAAGCTGAAATGGATGGAAGGAACACGATGACGAGGAAGTTCATCTGCGGCTGGAAAACGGTCACACGGTGGAATTTTATCTGTTATTTTGATCACATCCCTGGGTTGCAATGCATCATGGGAAATCTCTGCATCAGGCATTTCTTGAGTGCACTGTATTGATTCGACTTGCAACTAGACGTCGGCACAAATGCGAGACTCCTGTGTGTCTCGCAGGTCCCAGTGTAGTTTGGAGAGATGCAGGTACTGTGGAGCTGAACTATTTAATTGTATTATTTCCAAAGGCGGTTTTTGTTTTTACAACCTGGGTCTTGTTTTTGTAGTTTTTGGCCAATATGATCTGTTATTACTGTGATACGTTAAGGGTCGGACGATTGCTGGTTTTAAAGGAGCAGTGTGTGGTATTTAGCAGCATATAGCGTTGTAGTGGCTGATTGCTACACCATCACCTCACCAAGTCCTTCCTAATGTGAAGGGGAAATTATGGCAGACACAAAATATGCATAAGACACAGACTCTGGAGGAACATCTGTGGTATTTGTAGATATAACAGGCTCATTTTAAGATAACAAAATCAGACAATGGTTATTTTCAGGGGGTTATACACTAATGAAAACATCTTTATGAATGTTATATTTTATTTCTGCCATATTCTGTAAATAGAGGCCCTTAAATGTTACACACTAGACCTTTAAATAAACCCCAGAATTAGCCAAAAAGAAAGGCTAAAAGTAAACATTCATAATAGTTTACACACCAACATCCTGGCGCTAGTTTGACTCACTATCCTTGCCATAGTTGTGCACACAGACAGAAAGGTTTCTGTGCAATGAAGGATTATTAGAACATTTTCAGGTGTGTTCACGCGAGGTTCAGATATCTCAAGTTGTTTAGATAATTTGACTGAGCTTGTTTACAACCTGTGTGATCCATCTGACTGCACATTGTATCATTGTAGCGATGTCGTTGTGTTCCCAGATGACGATCAATTGTCCTTTAACTTTCTTGACAGTTGAGAGGTCATCGGCAGCAGAAGCTTTACATCCCCTCCATGCTGGCCTGAAGTCTTCCAACTCTAAACATCTGTCTCAACAGACCTGCCTCTATGCCTCATAGCGAGGATATTCTACCTGGTCATGTTGCGTGTTTGCATGTTAATTTGTTACATGGGGTTGCAATGAAAAAACTGTTAGCTGACAAATGTTTATAAACTAATATTTCAGTCAGTTGTTGTCTCAGTTGAGGGTATTGGTAAATGGGTGAATAAATTAGACGGGTTTGACTTGTAAAAAGAAAGACTTCTGTTTAAATGGCATTTTACAGATGTGCTGCTTGATGCACTGTACTAGCTGACACACACACACACACACACACACACACACACACACACACACACACACACACACACACACACACACACACACACACACACACACACACACACAGACACTCAGAATAATGGGATAAGCTTGGCGGAGTTAGACTAAATCTCATTAAGAGCTCATTAACATTTAATCCTAATTGTCTGATTCTCACAGATTTTTACGGTGACATTCAGACTATATGTTGAGTGTGTGTTTGTGTGTTAAGTGGTTGTGTTAGTGGTTAGAGCAGACATTATTTGAACCCTTACCCAATTCTGCTCTTGTTGAAGTCTATAAAAGAACATTTGAAGGTCACTGTGAACATTTTGGACAAACACACTACAGGTTCTGTGTGTGTGTGTGTGTGTAGCCAAAAGAGCAGTGAGGATTTAAAGGCTTAGGCTCCTTTTGACCTAACCAGGTTTTACACACTGATCCTGAACCAAGACTAACACACTGTGATGTGATCTGACTATTTCAGGCTTAATAGCACATACGTACATGTAGGCGGTTTTCCTGTTCCCAAATGAAACAATCGTTTGGAATGTATGAATGTCTGATTATGTATATTTAATTTCATATATTTAATTTGGAGTGGATATTTACGTTGTTTCTGTTTGTCTTATTTGGTTATAACTTTAATCTATAATGCGTACAAATGTTGCCTACAACTGGAAAGAGACCGAAGAAAACGTATATGCTGCCCTGTTGTTGATGAAAACTAAATAAAAAATAGGTTGCTGCTGCTGCATAAGTACAGGATGTATTGCTATCATTCATTTATTTCGGCTCAGTCATGCTTCTCTGCAAGTCATTAAATATATATTTGGACAAGTTGGTGAAATATTTATGAACTACAATCATATGTATCTTCTGTGGGTCAATTGGATGATAACCAAACTTAATGTGTGTGTGTGTGTGTGTGTGTGTGTGTGTGTGTGTGTGTTCAGCTTTGTTATGTGTACATAAAGCCTCTCTGACCATAAACCTAATGGACAGAGCGTTTGTCTTCACTGCAGGTCTCAACACTGTTTCCACATGGCCAGAGGAGGGCGCTGCTTCCCTGAGCAGTCAGGTGGGACTCATGGTCCGTAAACAATAGATCAGGTGAGCTGCAGGCCTCTTGGCTTTGATCAGTGGATGCTTCGTAGCACTTTGTATTGTGCACTGATGTGTTCAAATGCACATGAATCTTCTGCTTTTGACTCACTGTACATAGTGTAATGTAGATGTGTGTGCATGCTCCTCACCTTGCTGGCCTTCAGGACATTGATCTGTTCTTCATTCACTGTGTCCTTGTTCTTCGCCAGAAAGCCATCACACTGGTACTCCACCTGATCGACAAGCACAGCACAGTTTGTGTTACAATAAACCTGAGAGGATTTTTCCAGGTCATTCATTTCCAATGAGAAATTACGGTTTACTTGTTTGGTTCATTTTTGTTTTCCTATTCACATTCCTGCAGTTGTTTACAAATAATCTGACCCATAGAAACATTTAGTTTAGATGTTTAGTGTACATTTATATGGTAAATATTTAATCTTTCAGTTATAAGTCAACATGAGGTGGCCAGTAAAGTCTTCACATGAGCTCCAAACTTCTGAATCGAGTTGCTTTAAATACATCAACATTAATCTTTGCAAACGTTCGGTCTGAAACATTTCCAAGGATCCCATTTTAATATCAGCAGACCCTCATGCGAAAGCCCGCATTAGTCCTTGACCCATTTATCTGTAACCTTATAGCGAGGATCTAAAAACAGACATGAAAAATAACACTGCGTCACACAGCACCTCATTACAGCATACAAAACCTATTACACTAAAGTGGATTATACCAGCACACACACACACACACACACACACACACACACACACACACACTTTAGACACTTCATTGCTTAACTTTTTGTGTGAAAACAATGACAACAACAATTAAAAAAAAAAAAAAAAGTCACCCGTCCTCCAGCCAACCTAAAAATAGCACTGCAGCAGCCACTGCAGCCAATCTGTCCCTAAACGTTGTCTTTTGAGCTAAAAAGGCACTTTGTGACACAAAACACTAACGCTCCATACCTCTAGTCACCACGGTATTACTTTTATAGCTGACTATGCAGACATGTAGCAAACATAACGTCGGCCAAACCCACCTTGTCAGCAAAATGTTGGATGATGAAGGCGCGGTTGGACATGCGCGGCTTCTCGAAGAGGGAGCAGGTCTTTAGGTGTGTGTTGTAGAGTTTCTGAGCCCACGAATCATCTGAACCTTTAGGCATCTGGTAGAGAAAGAGAGAAGACACAATGGAAACGGTCAGTGAGACAACATGTATACATATATTTTTTTTAAATGTATTTTTTCTTAGTATATTTATTGGCCAAATAATGACAAAAAAAGGTCACTTTTAAATCATTTGTGTCATAACCAACCAGTTAAATCTCCTTTAAACTTCTAGATTTTTAATTTATATTTTTGACAGACACATACAACTACCATACAGTTTCAGTTACAAACTGTTATTTGGTTGTTTTTAAAAAACAAACAAAAACAAAATAAAACACAAAAAACAAAAAGGAAACAGTCTGATAATAACCTCACATGACCAGATATAATTTATATCCTTGATTAACTCAGCCTAATATAAACAATAACCGCTTGTATGAACACAAATAAGACAATATCAAACCACTAAACGAAGAACAAAACAAAGGCGACAACCACCAGAAAAAAAACAAACTAAGACTATATAACCATAAAACTATAAAAGATAAAAGAGAGAAAGTGACCCATGGTGCAAAGAGAACAATCCACATTGTTCTACATATACAGGGGTCAAACCTGTTCAAACACGGATAGGTCAGAGGATCTAGATGGGCAGCTGATCAGCTATAAAGTCAATGTTTCACTAATTGTGACAGAAACCATCTTCTTCTCTCCTACGTACTTGATGTCAGCTGTTCATCTGAAGCTATTGTACACATTAATTCAACACACTCTTTAACAGTGGACATGGTGGGAGATTTCCAGTGGTGTAAAGTTATTCTTCAACTAGTGATCATGGCTAAATGAAACCACAACCTCCCATGTTTTGTCCATTAATGACAACTTGGTAACAAAAGACACAAGGTGGGAGATGTACGCTCCTAATACCTTTTTCAAGAAAGATCATATCTCTTCAGAATATTGTTGCTCTTTCACAAAAGTGCAGAGAGTCCCCACCTCCTCACCACATCTCCGACATGAGTCATTGTCCTCCTTCAGTTTAAGCAATTCACAGGTAACCATCTGCTTATAAATAAACTGAGACATTTTAAAAGGTGTTGAATTACATCTCTTTTTTTCTGGTTACACAGTGTGAGGACTTATTGTTTTCTAATATTTCTTTGCCAAGAAGTCAAACCAAATGTCCACTTTGTGTTTGCTTTACATTGCAATAATGTTAGCAGTGTGGACCACCTCAAAAGTCAACAGCTTGTAAAATCAGAAAGAAAGAGCCACAGAGAGATTACTCAGCATCGTTAGTGATCTGGCTGAGCTGTGCACCGTCTTTACTGCGACTATTTCATACATATTCAACCAAAGCTCAGCCCAGCATTGCTGTCAGTTCTCTGTAAACTGTGTGAAGCGTTTAAGACGAAATAAAAACTGAATACAACTGGAAAAAAAAAAAAGCTTAGTCAGTTTCATTGTGTTTGCTGTAAAGAAAGAAGACGGACAGAGAAGCTTTCATGCCTGTGGTCATCGTTTCATGCTGGGTTTCCTTCCTGCAGCTAAACTCTGATGTGAACTATAAGTGTAGGTGTTGTAGACTCGGGTCCAGTGTGTGGTGCGAGGCACTGACAGGTCCACTGTCAAAAACACGAATGTAAAGCAGAACGTGGGCGTTCAACTTCAACCCACAGGCCTCTGATAAAACATGCAGCATGGACTCACTTCTCCTGCTTGTTTACATTCATTCCACCAACAGTATTCAGAAGTCAACGAGAAATCAATGCAGAATCTTGTTAAAAGATAAACTAAAGATCAGAAGATCTGTTGATTGTTTTTTAGACTGAACCAAACAAAAGACAACAGTGACAAAGGAGTAAGATCTTGTTCGGTCTGTCACGTGTTGGAAAAAAATGCTCTCTGCATCCAAAGTGTATTTTAATCATGGTAACTTACCAGAGTAGGTCACGTAATATACGTTCTTTGAATTATTATTCAGTGGACTAAAATCATACCTTGCACTCTTCATCCAACAGGTCCAGGATGCCCATCTTGGCTTCTATGAGGTTAATGCAGGGCTGATTGTCGTAGAAGTCGATCAGAGTCCACGGGATCTGCTCCTTCATGTACTCCTCCTGCTCCAGCTTGAACACATGCTGCACACACACACACACACACACACAAAAAGGTGGGGATTAGGCTGTATTCATGCATCAAATAATTAAAGAAATGAGACCTCAATCAGGTAAAACATATGCTGCTCACCATGTTGAACTGCTGCTGGAGTTTCTCATTAGCGTAGTTGATGCAGAACTGCTCAAAGCTGTTGATCTCAAATGTCTCAAACCTTGAGAGGAAGAACAGAGTCAAACAGCTGTGTGACATCGACTACATGGCTAACTTTCTCAATTAAATTATTGAATTAAAAGTTGAGTTATTGGTGAAATGCACAGTCGTACCCGTAGATGTCAAGGACTCCGATAAAGGAGTGCTGTTTGACATTGGTGATTAGGGCTTTGTTAACGTGCTCCACAATCCAGTTGAAAAGCTTGGCGTAGATATGTTTGGACAGAGCGTCGCGGGCGTTGGTGGCTTGCAGGCGGGGGAGGGTCTTGATATACGTTTCCGTGGCCGTCTTCAGCTTCCTGTGGCACAGCCACTGAGACATGTCCTGATAGGTCACGCCTACCAAGTCGCAGAACGCCGTCAGGTGGCGATTGTTGGGCTACGGGTAGAAGCAGATTTTAATCATTAAAAAGGAGAAACCCAACAGGATGTCAGCTATGAAAAGGTGGATTCCATCTTTCGGAGAAACATTAAATTATAATATTTTTGGATGTTATTCCTTTTGGATCTACATAACATTCATTTTCATATTTCTGTCTGTCACTGGCTAACATAAACTTTACCAGTGATTTATCAATGATGCAAATACTGCTGTCAGTGTACCACTAAAGATTTGCTCTATCACTCCATCTCAGCAGTGAATATGGTGACACGGAAAGTGAATGAGCGCATAATGTCACAGTGTGGGAATCCAATAATTGTTCTCAGATAACCTACAATACTGAAGGTTATCATAATAATGCTAATAGCCAATTTAACCACAGAGAAGTTAGTCCAGTGCGAGGCTTTCGAAAAGCACACATCAAACTGTCTGTGAGTTTTGTTTATGACAGAGAGCAGAGGAATAGATTGAACATGAATGCAACAGTTCTCATGAGGGCACAACTTAAATTAAATCGGTACATAGGTATGATTGAGGAGTGACATGTATTGAAATATTCCTGACATATTTCTAATTAATTTTTCCCCTTCATATCCCCGTCACATGGAGCGACGTGTTGGGAATGTTTGCTGACACTTTCAGACATTTGAATTGCTCCCATTCATAACAACAATCATGTCGTGTTTGTCAATCGAGTTATAGGAGGGCAGCTGAAGTCAAATAGAGACAAACTTTCCCCCTGCCACAAAATGAACAAAAACATGTTTAAGTGTTGCTGACAATCAGTACTGCAGTAGAAATATTATCCTCACAGGAATGACGCTGCTGTCTGAGTCTCTGTCTTTAATCTCCACGTTTCCCAGATGAAGAATAGCAGCCAAAACCTGGAACAACCCCATCTGATAGGACTCATTAATACCTGCAGAGGAAAAACACACAGACATCCTTAACGTTCATCAATAGCCCCAAATTCAATTCATTTTCTGATTATTAAACACTTCACTCCAGCAGTCACATGAGTGCTCTTTTAAAATACATTACATCTGAATGTGTATTTAATTATATGCGAGGGTGTGCGTGTTACCGAGCAGTGTGAAGGCATTGCGAGTGGTGCAAAGCTCCTTGGTGTCGTCCACGCCGTCGATGACGGGGCTGCGGCCCTGTCTGGTGTACAGGAAGTCGTTTGCACTGCCTGTGTGGAGAAACAGAGAGGGTGAATACATTTAGAAAACATGCAGCATGTGCAGTTTTACGCTGAGCAACGACTTGATGCATCGTCCTAAACTTGTGATTTAAGATATAGAACAGTTACATTTATTTTGAGGCGAGAGGAGCTGTCTGTTAAAATCATCACCATGACACTGATCCACAAAAGTTGGATCATTTTCAGTGAGTGTCCAGGGTAGTCTTCCAAGTAACCATAGCAACAATCCTGGTTTGTTGTTGGTAACGCAAATAAACCAACTATACAGACGAGAGAGGTTTTTCTAAGTGGTCATGGATTAAAGTGAATAATACACCAAGTTATATTCTTACAGTGGGTTCATTCAGTGTCCCCTTTTACTTAAGTGGGGGTCTAAATGTTCTTTATCGGCACATACAGAGAAATCAGATTTTCAAAACACTGACTCACTCAAAGCGAGACAGACGCCATGTCATGATTTTGCAGATGGTTCAGCGTTCTTAGAAAAGACGAGAAATCAACAGCACTTCTGTGCAAGAATGATGTTAGCTCAACTTTCCCACAATCAGTTTCTTTGTGCGCGCTTTACACCAAATTAAGGCATGGCCTGTTGCTTAGCAACGAGAGCCACTGACACGACTGTGACAACCACTCCATTTACCGAGGCCAGGAAGTCAGCAGGAGAGGAAAAGACAGCAGCTGTGTGTGTGTGTGTGTGTGTGTGTGTGTGTGACAGAAAGAGAGAGAGAGCCAAATGAGTGGCTGTAAGTGACAGTGCCAGCAGTGTGTGTGTGTGTGTGTGTGTGTGTGTGTGTGTGTGTGTGTGTGTGTGTGATGACTAGGACTAGCAGGTGCAGGTCCACAGTGGGAGCGCTCTGTATGAGAGCCTGTTCAACCACACACTCAGTGAGTTCAGTACGTCTAAACTGACAAAATGTGACATCTTCAGACACCTCACTGTGCTTTATTTTGTTGAGATGAGATATATTTTATATATGCAGTGTAGAGTGGGATCAGTTCTAGCAGACGCTGCAGTTAAAAACAGTTCTTCAGTAAATCAATCGGAAAAACTGGTAATTAAACTTTAATTATAGCGTGCTTGGCTGAGCCAGTGGGTCACTGACATGATGGATCTGCATTGTTTTCAGATTTGCTGCTGCAGAGAGCCGCTGCAGCTAACACAATGCTCTTACAATCACTTACTCTGCGTTCAATGCTGTTCTTGCTGTCGCTAATGTATTCGCCAAGTTCTCGAGGTCAGATAATAGTCATATGTGGCTGGGTGCTGCAGCCCGCTTTACCACAAAAACATGACAAGTGTTGAGTTGTTCCTCCTGCTGCCAGAAAGTGAACAGATTTGATTGGAGCCACTGTTTTTGTGTGTGTCGATGTACGCGCGCGTGCATGAAACTTACTCAGCTTCAGAGTCTTGAACTCAGGCAGATGGGATGAAGCACAGAGCTGATAGAAGATGTGATAATTCCTCTCCTCGTCCGCCTGGAAGAAAAGCGTGAAGATCACATGATATGAGGGGATTCCTACATGTACACCTAAAGCATGAATGGCATTCACCTGCACAGATTCAGTCCTAATCGCACGCTTCATTCATGCAGAGAAAATATGTCTGCGTGAATCATCATATGTGCTTTACAATTACACAGTTTAACATCTGGAATCTCCACTGGAGCGTCTGTGCCGTGCTCAAGGGCATGTCAACAGATATTACAGAGTCAGATGAGGATATTACATGTTATTTCCTACACTCACAACACAAGATGTGGCCCACCTGTACATGTATTCCCATGAAGAGATACTACTTGATAGATAAGTGCTATGTTGTGATATGTTGGCAGTGTGTTGTAAAGCCGGAAACACACGGTTACCTGTGTCCTACATGACTGCACCCAAACACAGAATTCACACACAACACACTCACACACCTATAAATAGGTGATACTGGAGACAAGCATGTGAAAAATGAGAGGAGGGAAGTGATCACGTTTTTTACGCCAACATCCTCATTCCTCAACAGCACCGTCTATGACAGCAGTGTGTGTGTGTGTGTGTGTGTGTGTGCACTCACGCCTACATGTGCATGCAGATTTAAAATGCCCTTGTTCTTTATCTAGACGCCGCCCTACTGGCTCCACCAGTGAGCAAATACACCCGCTGAATATACAATAAAGCTCTATAAGAGGTAGGTGGGTAAACTTTATCGAGACAGAACTTGGACACACGTGCAAACCAGAAAATATAACGTTATGACGTCATTTAAAAAGCTTTTTTTGCTTTCACTGATCTGGCTTCTCTGAGAGTTTGTGAAGACTGTAGAGGGAGAGAAAACTACAGGATTAGAAAGGATCATTACTTGAGGAAAAATGTCCGTGACACTAAGGACAGGGAGAAAGAGGGGGAAGAGGAAAGGAACGCCTCGCTGTAGCGAGACAGCGTGACAGACAGAGAGTTGGATTGATAGTTTGTTTTCTCCTCCTTGTCTTTGTGGAGAAGGAAGTTATTGCCGCATATTTCTTCTGTTCTAAAGAACACCAGGGCCAGACTGACAGTTAATGTTGGTTCAGTTTTTTTTTACGACTCCTACTGAACAGACTGCTTTGGTGTGTGTGTTTGGTTGACTGCACGTCCATATACTTGTGATGACTTCAAGCAGAAAAAGGGCAGTGAAATATAAAAAAAAGTGAGAACAGTTTTGACCAGGGTTAGCATTATTTTTTGAACTGTGGGTAAAGTAATAGTGTGTAGGGTTGTTTAACACTTGGTCAGAGCTAATGATGCGTTTTGGATGAGAGGCAACATCTTCACGAATAAGTACATTTTTAGCCTTTATCAAATAGTGATCGTAGAGACAGACATAGAAATGCAGAGAGGAAGAATAAAAGTAAGACATTCAACAAAAAAGGTCACCGGCCGGAATCACATCATGAGTGTTGCACATTGGTACGTGTCCAATGTACTGTATTACCCCTACAATTGGTGGCATAGTGGCTGAGAGGTCAGACAGTCAAGACAACTATCCTTCAGTGAGACATCTCACTTCTACTATTCAGAAAATGAAAGTTTTTTTTTCTTGATTCTCACCTGCTTGTTGTCCAACAAAGTTTGACACTCAAAGTCAAACTATTTCCTGTTTGTGCGTGCATGCATGTGTGAGTGTGTGCAGGAACACTCGAGTCATGTGTAAGACCACTTAAAACCAATGAACTACTGAGTCATGGCTCCAGTGTGTTTGTGGCTGTGTGTTTCACTGCTTTGGATTGTGTAATTTACTGTTACTAATGTGGGAGAGTGTCTTTTTAGTTTGAGGTTTCAATCGAAGCATCAATACACATAATAAAAATGTAATTCTTCTATAATTTAAAGATGAAAGCAGGCTGTTCACTATTTCCAGATCCATGTGATCTCAGATGGGATTTTGCAGTATAATAGACAATGAGCTATAACTCATAGATTTTGGCAACACATACAATCATTTTGATCCCAGCCAGCAAACCCCTGAATGGTTGTAACACATGGTGTGAATACATTACTGCTGACTCATACAGCAAAAACACACCCAATGTCAAGAAATGTCAAGGAAAAACAAATCATAGATGATATTAAATTGAATTCTCTTTACTTGTAAGGTCAGCTAAGAGACTGTGAGTGTTCGTGAACAACACATCAGGAACAAGGACACTTGAGCAGGAACGATCAGAAATTAAGCTAATACGACTGAAGGACACAACAATGCCACTGTGAGTTTTGGCTGTGCTTTGAAAAGACTGACAAACTCCAGAAAAGTGGTTTCTGCAGTGCATGAGCTGAAGCTTAATGTGTTGTGTGTTGTGTCTATTCGAGAGTCCAGCTCTAAAATGCAGAACTGTACAAAGGTTAACTCTGTGTATGAATCTGTGATGGCTGAGTCAGAGGTAATAGACTGTAAGTAAAGGAATGAGTGCAAGTCAATGAAATATATACACAATATGTGTGTGTGTGTGAGTGTTCATGCATCTGTGCACTCACCTGAAACACCACTCGTGATTTCTCCAGCAGATATGTCCTCATGTTGGCGCCGATGATTCGGAACCGGGTGTCGAAACCGATCTCGATGTATTTACCGAAGCGACTGCTGTTGTCATTTCGGGTTGTCTTTGCATTTCCGATGGCCTGGGTGTAAGAAGGAAAACAAAATGCAAAAATGGATGCAACACACTGTGGTGGCCTGTAAATTTAGATACAGCAGATGGTGCAGCAGTACATTATCATTTAAATTCCATTTGTGCACAGGCAGTAGCTCCAGTTGTCCCAGAATACCACAACAGCAGTGTGAGAGGGCAGCTTTACTGTGGTTATCTGTACTATGATGAAGCAGAAATGTAACAGAGTACTTGATATGATTCTTGAGCATTCTGGGAATTACACTTATTCACTTTCTAGCCAAGAGTTAGATCTGCAGATTGACACCACTCTCATGTCTGTGCAGTAAATATGAAGTTAACGCCAGTTAGCTAAGCTTAGCACAAAGTCTGGGAACAGCTAGCCTGGTTCTGGTCTCATCATTACAAACCAGAACCTTTCATACTGCGTCTTACAACCTGAAATAAGTTTAAGATTATTTGCCATTGGTCCACACAAATCAGTTGTATGTTTTAATGGACTTTTGTTCTTCCACTGACAAGAGTTAGATATGTCAAGAGGCTTTTTCCTGCTATACATCTGCAAACTAAACCATCAGCAGTCTTAGATCAATACACAGGATTGATCAATGACCCTACTAGGAACTGTCGGTAGACGGGTGGGGCTACATACAAGCGCACACACAACCACCCAGCTTGAGTAGAGTTAAATCGTGTGAGCACAGAGGGTTCTTGCTGAGTTAAGGCCAAACACACAGTCTTTCACTGCAGACAAGGAGTCTTTGAGCGGAGCAGGTATTCCAATCTCTGCCTGCATCAGCCAAACACACACAAACACCACACACACACACACACACACACACACACACATACACACACACTCTGCCTCTCTCGCGCACACATCCTCACACACAGGTTTTGTAATATCGAAAAGGCTGATGCAACCATATACTCCGAGCTTAGAGGCTGAAGTGACATCACTGCACCGAAAGAAAGCTTTCTATTCATTCTGTCAGCTCGTCTGTGATTGGCTCGAGGTGGAAGTGGTGGATGAGAGTGACGTTCAGTTGGAAAGCTCGGACTGGGTGGGGGATGGCAAGAGGTGGAGGAGGGGAGGATAAGGGGATGGGGGGGTGGGGGAGCTGGGGGGGGGGTTGTGGCATATGGGCACAGGAGAGCTCTCCAAATCCTCCTGTCCTTATGACACACACACACACACACACACACACACACACACACACACACACACACACACACACACACACACACACACACACACACACACACAGTTCAGGATAAGACCTGTGTTTTCACAGCAGAGAGCAGCTCGAGGCCAGAAAGACAGAGTGTGGTGGAGAAACCGAAAGGTAGGGAGTAAGTAAATGCCAGTGGAGGATAAGGGAAAGGAGGACAAATTTAGTCCATATTATTAAGTGAATACACTGTAGCGTGATTAGGCCAAAGAAACAAGCGTCTATACACAACCTGCCCGGAAAAATGATGCAAGACTTTCATTTCGAAGACAAATTCACAGCTATGAAACTGAGCTTTTCCCAGTCCTTCACACCCACAAGCGTTTGTTTGGACCTGTAACTGTAAGTGCAAAGTTGCATCAAGTCATTTCACAAATTCAGCGAGTACTCACGAAAAGCTTAAAACACCCTCCACTTTTGATATGTCAAGAAATGTTCTGGGTTTTCATTGAGTGTCAGTCTTTAAGATAAGAAGGTCAAACGTCTTCATCAACAGACAGCGACCGGTCCTCACCTCCATGATGGGATTAGAAGCCAACACTTTCTCCTCTACGTTGGCCTCGCTGGCAGAGCCGCTGACCGTAGCAAAGTATCTCATGGCGTATTTGGCTGATACAGTCTTTCCTGCTCCGGACTCTCCGCTCACAATGATCGACTGGTTCCTCTCATCCCTGAACAAAACAGAAAAAAAAAACATAAGTAAACTGCACATATTATGTGTGTGAGACATACAGAATGTATTAGCTCCGACTGGCAGAAGGTGTTTTTGGTTAAGGGTGATGCTCGACTGTAATGTGCACAGATCCTGTTAAGTGTGACACAGCCAGTGCCAGGGTTAGGCCTTGTGCAGACAGAAATTGTCAGATACCTCCCACAACAAACATGTTTGATGCCTGCAGGAGGAGCAGGTGTTAACACACCTTATAAGCTCCTGTGTACTTTTGCATTCTCTAACATCCCAGCAGGCCGGCACCATCGTTTTCCCAAGAACTGAGATAAAATCCTGAGGCGACACTGCCTCTTTCTACTGTACCACCTTTCTTTGGTATAAACTCCCAGCTGGTGGTGGGAAAGCTAGCTCTGTTCTTTTGCATCTGGCATTTTTCCACCTATGGTTCGTAATGCATCCCGATCCCACTGAGCCCTCCTTTCATTTCCTTTTCTTACACAGTTTTTAGGAGGTTTTCCTCTGGCTGTGTCAGGAACCTTTGCTGTTGTGGGCATGTGAAGCGTATTGAGACACTTTCTGTCAAACTGTAGAAATAAACTTAACTTGTGTTTCATAGCAACTTGACATGCATCAACACACCCCGACTCCCACTGGATTAAAAGAACCACGACTACTGATTGAAATGACTCATCTCAGTACAATAAATAATACTAATGTTAAATCTTATTGTCAGATATTCAGTTTAATAATGTAAAAAAAAAAGAAGATGTGCGTCATCTTCACCCCCGTTCGAGGCAAGTAACACTGGCTCCCTGTTGAGTTGACAAAGTGCAAAATGTTTCTTAATACAAATCACATAATATCATTAAAATATTATTATTTACTGACTTATTATGTGTCCCATTACATCGCTTGATGGGTTCTACTGATTCCAGGTTTTGGCTGGTGACACTGCAAATTAGCCACAGCTAGAAGTCCTACAGTATATACTCTGCACTGGTAACATTTAATTTGAAATGTCATGACTGTGATGTCAGGCTACTTTGACTGTAACAATGCCTATAACAAATTTCCTTGTAGAGGACAATAAAGTATCTATCTATCTATCTATCTATCTATCTATCTATCTCACTATCTATCTATCTCACTATCTATCTATCTCACTATCTATCTATCTATCTATCTATCTATCTATCTATCTATCTAACTGAGATTTAACAGGCTGTAACATCTGTCAATCATTTATAAGAAAGATTTTATGAATACTTTTTCTTTTCTCTCCACTAAATCAAAATTTTATTCTCTCGTGTTAGATTATATAATTTTCTTTAATATTATCTGCATCTTCTTTTTCCTGAAAAGCACCTTGTAACTTTGTCAAGACAGATGCAGTTAAACATTATTAAGATTATTACTAAATTGAAAGAAAAAAAATAATACGGAAATAATATTACATAAGTAATACATACTTCAATATAGATTATGAATATGATTCATTGTGCAGCTCGACACTGCATTCTTCACACAGGGAGTGGTGCTACTGTATGACATACTGGCCAAACTGAAGGGTCACCGCTCTGCGAGAGAAGGAGGGAGTGCTGATTAAACTCGGTATACAGCACTGTTAGTATACATGTTATGATAGTGTCTCAGAGGGGGGTTGAAGAGATCTACTGGTTGGCTCCTGCAGAGAAAAGCAGCGTGTGCGCTGTGTGTCTGATCAAAAGCACGAGGAAGAGACCAACAGAGCGAGAACGAGAGACGGTGAGACCACCATGAGCCTATTTCTGGCTCGGCTTTGACCTACAAACCCCGAAGAGAGAGAGAGAGAGGGAGAGGGAGGGTTGAGCAACAAGAAGACTAGAACCAAGGCTACTCAGGTAACACACACACAAACCTGGCCATCTGTTTGTAGGCCTCCTCTGCCACGGCGAAGATATGTGGGTCCATGTCGCCCATGTTTTGACCGCTGTAGGCATTGATGATGTCTGAGCCGTAGATCGGCAGCGTCTCGTATGGGTTGATGGCCACCAGAACGATTCCTGCAGCACAAAACAGAGAGAGAAAGTATGAGACAGGTAACACACTTTTCAAACTGAGAGGGCAGGGTTGAAGGGGCTCGTTTAAAAAACACAGCAGTGCAAGCACAGGAGAAAACAAGATCCTGATGCCAATAACTTAAATATTTAACAGGAAGACTCGAGAGGGATCTTGCATGAATATAATTCGATGGTTTCAAGAACAAAGCCGTGACTATTTGTCTAAAAAAAGCAAGATAAAAACTAAATGAAACACACCACATGCTGTGTATTTACTCTGCTGAATGACAACTTGCTGCAAGCAATGCTTTATATATACAATAGCGGTGAATATGAGTTTACAGCTAATGATGGAGGAGTTTTATGAATGAGTGTAAACACATTTAATAGACGTAACAGACAGCATTTAAAATGTTGAATAGAGACAATAAACAATGCCTGACTTATAGTATTAATACAACAGAAGTTATTGAAGGCCAGTGTTCAACTAATAAACCATAAAACTGTCCAGTTTGAAACAACAAACATCAAACATTGGCGTAGTAAGTGCTAAAACTGGATTTGAATGAATTCAATTTCTACTGTTTTTAGATATAAACACAATACAAATCAATCAAAAGAATATGACAAACTCTTTCGCCGTGTTCACCTCTTGACTCAAAGCTAGTTCAGCTCAGATGATGTGATGTGTAGGTTAACATAGAGTCAACAGTACAATGAAATGTGTTGTACGGGAAGAACAGATCAGCACAGCATTCAGAGCAACAGCACTAGACTTAATAATAAAGAAATAAAAATAAATAAATAAATCAAATGGAACAGTTTAAGTATGAGAAGTATGTACAAATACTACATAAAGATAAATAAATGTATTCTGTATAAATGAGAAAGGTTTGTGTGTAGAAGTATATCATTAGTTGTTTCACATCATTGTTCCATGAATGTTTTTTGAAAGAAAGAAGGACTTCATACTAAAGCCCTGCCAACATGCAGTAGGTCTTCACTAGACAGTTTAAGTGCCACCCACCGCAGTAAGTGTAGATGAGCTTGGAGTCGACGAAGCGGACTTTGAGGTTGTGCAACACGGCCGGCTCGTGGAGGTAGCTGAGCGCTGTAAGGTCATTTTCACCCACCAGGATGTCGGGGTTTCGCAGGTAAGGCAGGTTCTTCGTCTTGGGGTCCAGTTTGTGCTCAAGACTCTGAAGATGAAACAGGAAAGTTATAACAGAGATATAGTCCACGCACTGGAAATTCAAAAATCTATACGAAAAAGACTGCAACTTGTTATTCATGATATGTACGCGTCTTCAGATCATATCTGGGCTGAGTGTGCTGATTTTCTGTGGCCATCGTAAAAATACAACTGTAATGTGTAAACTATATTCATACTCACTAAATGATGAGAGAGAAACATTATGCTCATTGCTCAAAACCAAAAGTGAAAAGGTTTCGTCCCCAAACGTTACATTAAATAAACTCCTGTGATAAAATCCATTGGTCCTTTACATGTTTGGCTGCTGCAGTTTTCCAGGTCTGACTGACTCTCAGCGGTGAACCCATCGTTTAAATAATCAATCACAGATGTCCACTCCCATTAAAAGTATTC
Source organism: Sciaenops ocellatus (assembly GCA_033000465.1). Taxonomy (NCBI): domain Eukaryota; kingdom Metazoa; phylum Chordata; class Actinopteri; family Sciaenidae; genus Sciaenops; species Sciaenops ocellatus. The sequence continues at coordinate 16,160,872 of CP136888.1, forward strand.
ATACAGTATTTCATACAAATGTTCTCAGAAATGTCATGAGACGGGCTATTGATTTGCCACAGCTCTGGAGCAAAGCTGTATTGTATTGCATTAATCTTGTTTTCACTTTTGTGTGAACAGTTCAGCTTTATGCTTAATGTGCATTTTCATCCACACATTTTTGTTAAATATCCCTATGAAATGGATCTCTGTCTCTTTATGAAGCATATTTGACTTGTTTGGCATGTTTCAATCTGATAAGCTGACATCAGGAATGAATTAGATAATCAGACTGCCTGACTGACTAATTAAGTGTTATTTTGATACGTTAACGTGATATGAACAGCAGCTATCTAGCCTATAAAAATGAGAGCATGATTCCATCAAGGTGTCACGATCATCTAAATGTGTTATTAACCGAAAATATTAAAACTTTTAATCTGTACTTGGATCTGGATCGTCAGATAAATCCACAATGACAGACAGGGTGCTTAAAATGTGCATAAATTTGTTAATATGCAATGCAAAGACATTATTTTTTTGATTGGGGGTCGTCTTTGAGAGTATGAGCTATGTTGAAAACAGTAGCTGCTGTGGGCCTGTAGAGCCCACTGAGTCACGGTATGTGATATTTAACTTCTTGATTACTTCAAAGAAAAATTCCGTGATCTCCACCTGGCCTGCCACCAAAAGTCACTTTTTCTTGGCTCATGATCTAACTTTCCAGCCAAATTCGTTGAAAACTGGAGACATTAAACAACCAGAGCCAAAAACAGAAACCATCTTAATGGGGCCGGCTACATTTACATATGATAACTTAAATAATAAATCATTAGGAGCAACATATGAAATGGTTTTGCCTGCAGCATGCATTCATTAACAGAAGTGCTCGTTGTTGCTGTAAGCTTGTGGCTGTTTGTATTCTACGATGACGGGTTCAATTTACTGCTATACATTTAAAACGCTCCTCGGGGCATCATTGCAAGCTGGTCTCATTTGTGGAGAGACCTAATGGTAAAACCAATATACGCTAATGAGACGCAGCGCTTTGAAGAGACAAACGAGAGACCGATTTATCCCAATACTACTCCTCTTCTATTCATCCTCACCGTTCCATCCTCCAGCATGAGCTGCAGGGAGGCGTCGCCATTTTTGTAGTCCTTGGTCAGCTCAGCCGACTTCCACACCTCCTCTGCATCGGGGATCCACACCCGAGCGCACTGAGAGACGAAGAAACAGGAGGGAAACGAGAAAGGTTAGACGAAGACATGTCATAGCACTTCAGGAACACAAATTACGTCAAGAGCTGGGCATCCAAAACACAACTTGTTCAAGATTTTAATGCCTTCTTAGATGTTGGTTCAGTATTTATGCAGATGGCATCAGGGTCAAAATAAAAAACATATTATAGCTTTAAAAAATACCACATTTCTAAGTGTTTCAACATTACAAGTGTAAGATAAACCCACTTCATCTGATTTTTCATGCAGGCTGGAGTCAATATTTTATTATTATTTGGTGAGTCAAATTTGCTTCACCTCAGTTCAACTCAAACTGTTTTATAAGAGTAATAAAAGTTTCCTTCCTAAAAGTTAAAACAGGCAACAGAGAAAACACTGGGCTATTGTGTTTTCGGTCATGAGCGCACAGTTCGTAATGGTCAGCAAAGTTGTGGGAACAAACTTGTTGTTGAACAAACAGAAAGATAATAACGACGATGAAGAATGCAGTTGTGGTCATAACTTTAAATTCACACACACACACACACACACACACACACACACACACACACACACACACACACACACACACACACACACACACACACACACACACACACGGTTCACTATAAAACAGTCTCCTACAGACTTGTGACTGGAGGCAATCAGCTGATCACAGACATGCAGTGAAAACAGTGATGAACATTGGCGGTCACATGGCTGAGGAATCCAGCTCTGAAACGTAGACACACGTAAATGTTTTTTTATGGTTTTCCAGACGACTGTGCAGCGATTAGAAGATTGTGAGAGCCGCATTGTGACCTTAAAAACCCTGAAAGACGTCAGTGGTCAAACAGCAGTGAAGTTGTTTTTCAGTACATTTGGCATTAAATAAGGGGAAAGATGACAGGAAATTAGGTCTGGTGGGGTTTGTATTAAAGGAGCGTGTGTTTCACCAAATCTGACAATTATTATTTATTTCAATATTTCAATGGCATAAGTGTGAAAATATAAATAAATGTTTACTCTCATAAGAAAGCAGATAAAATATAATCCTCATCTTTTTGTCTTTGTTAAAGCATTATTCAGACACACAGGCAGACTTTGTATCATATATCTAATGATGAACACACACAGTGAACTACTAAAATGGAGTATATGAATGACACTTTCTTGATGAGGGCTTGGGCAACCGAAGCACATGACGATGAGCAATGAGAATCTTTCTGACGATTTCATGGCTTCTTTTGGCTTCGTTGAGGATGATTTCACAGAGGCGAGAGAGAAAGACCTCATTGTAGGAGGGCACGACGGGAGAGAAACTGGCTAAATTGGTCTGCTGCTTCATTACCGATCATCTGAGTAGTGACATCATGGTCACATAAATACACCCTTGCTCCCTCTCTCTGACCGTCTTTTCATGTTAAGAAGAGAAAGAACGCGGGAAACAGAAAGTGTTTGGTCTTTTTACTTCTGTCATGTGTTTGTGATTATAAAGTGCTTTTATTCAAAGCTCCACCTCCACCAAACCCGCAGGTGGTACCAGTTTTTTTTTTTTCTTTCTCCAACTTTTCTCTGTCTTCACGCCTGCAGGAGCACCAAACAGTGTGATCACTCTGGTTGGATAGTGTGCCGTGTGGTTTAGGTTTGCCATTGAGTGACAGTTACAAAAGCAGCTATGCAGTCTGTGTTATTAGTTAAAGAACAAAGTTCATGGAAACAACAAACTCAGAAAACATTTTTTAAAAGTTATTATGCAATAAAGAACTATATAAGGAATAAGTAAATGATAAATAACGTACAGTAATTTAAAGTGGGAAAGAGGTCGCAAGAGGTGTGTGTGTAATACTGGATTTTTGAGGCCAATACTGATATATTAATATAACAAACTAATATTGATATTTGAGAATTAAACTTACGTAAACAAACACTTAGTTATTAAAGAATTGGGACCACTATACAGCTTGTACTGGCATTTAAGGACACTCTTTACAGTAAAAAGTAAACTTGTTCACGCCCTGTTGGACTTAAATATCTTAAATATATCTTTGGTATTTCTGTCCGGCATTTTTTTGTACATAATCACTTGGCGCATACGCTGATATGAATATATCTGTGATAAGCAAATAGCAGCTGATAAATCTGTCGCTATTGGTTAATTTATCTGCCAGGCTCAACTGTGTACACGTGGTTTTCTAGGAGAGGTAATGAAAGTTGTGTGAGGTCAAAGAAAGAAAAAGGGGGAGCATGTGTGTGTGTGTCAGCGATCAAACAGCAGCTAAAAAGGGGAAGCCCTTACAAATAACTAGAGCGGTCAAACAATCTCAAGAACACTCACAACTAAAACATCTGTGAGGTCAAACATCCCTGTCTCTTACCTAAATGAACACAACTCAATCAACATTTCTGCCAAAAGTAAATCTACCAATAAACGATCTGTGCAATAAACAGTAACAGTAATGCTAACGTCTAATTAACGCTGACATATTATTGGCATAATCAGCCCGTTGACTGAAATGTTTATATTGTTTCTGTGATGATGTTGTCAGTATAACGTCTGCCTGCCAAAACTGACAGACCTGTCAGAGCTGCTGTCACTTTCAGCTGTGAAGAGCCAATTATGTCCATATGTCAATCAAAATATTATCTAATGCATGTCTTTGTTTTAGCTAATGTTAATTTAAGGCAAATGAACAACTTGCACATCATTATTCAGTTCAGGAAATCTGGTTTTATTTTATTTTCAAAATTGTGTTCCCAAAGTTAAAGATATGAAATTTATCAGACTAAACTTGAGTGAAATATGTACAAAGAGAATATTTCCACCTGACAGAATGATGCAACCATGAAGCAACGAGGTCTTGAATACTTCACTCAGTGAAATCATCATATAGTTCAATGAAGAGCTGGAACAAGCTGACACAAGTGATGTTGTCTAACAAGATTAAAGTTAAGACAAAAACAAAAATGGTAAACCTGTATGCTAAAGGGTTAAATCCACAACTGTAGACAAACATAACCGCTGTGCCCGCCTCTCTTCATCACTCCCATTCCTCCATTTCGTTAGTCGCTTCACCTTTTTGGTCCCCACAGGAGACCGTCCCATCAGCCAGCCTCCTAGCAACCGAGAAAGAGAGAGGAAAGGAGGAGGAGGAGGAGGACAGAGGCTAAAAATAGAAGCAGCAAGTTTTGAGCAGCATCGCACCTTGCAGAGACATCGCTGCGCTACTGAGCACACTTCCTGATCCACATAATTATCCTCAAACACACACACACACACACACACACACACACCACATCTGTTTCACACATCAGTATTATCCTGAATTAGTTAACGCTGTAATCTGCTACCAGTCTACACGTTTCTCTCTCTCTTTCACATACAGAGGAGTGTGTGTCTGTTTACCTGAGTTAAGGGACGAAAAGACAGACAGACAGCAATATAATGCCGCTGCAGAGGTTATGAATCATATTTATAGACCAATAAATCCCCCAGGATTCAGAAAACAGAGGAGAGATGAAGGATGAAAGCCAAACAAACACTGACAGACATTCACGTTTCAAGGACATAATCCTCCGAAATGAAACACAAGCTGGAGCGTTTGAAAGCTGAGGAGAAAAATGTGATGAGTCAGAGTGCAGCCTCTCTCTCGCTCTCTCTCTCTCTGCCTTACAGAGGGGATGGATGGTGGTCAGGCTGGTGTGTTACGAAGACGAGAGAGGCGATGAAAAAAATGAGCAAAGACGTCAGAGCATCTGTGACATCAGAAATCACATGACTGAAATGTCTCTGCACTGAGCTCGCTCCACATATGCTGCATGAGCTCCAGCAGTGAAACACTAGATTTTGTTTGCAGGTCTTTCTCTTTAGCTCGGGGCTCTGGGTGTGGTCACACTGATGTGAGGGTCACAAGCTTTCCTATGTGATAAATAAGTGCTGCTTTTAAATGCAAGCAGGCTTCAGATAGAAAAAGACTAGAAAAGATGGTTTGTTTTATGTTCGATAGATCAGAGTTATGACACTGTGAGCACGCATACAAACAAAGCAACACCGTCTTCAACTTCCATCTGCATCCAGTCAGTAAGAAATGAATGGTGACATGTTCAATGTATTCAGTGTGATCCCGCCTTGAACACGCGTTTAATTGCTTTTCTTTCACTTCAGGAAAAGGCAGCGGAGACCCAGACAAGTCACTTCTTGAGATAATAATACACTTCAGTACTGGACTTCTATATGGTTGTGGGGTTCACAAGAGACAGACTGAAGCAGCAATGGCACAAGACATACTGACCTTTAGCCGTTGTATGGGTCAAGCTCTAAAAAACAATGGCTCCTACGTTTCCCATAATGCAACTTATATCCTTTGTAAGACCTTCCATGTCTGGTAAATATCTTTCAGTCTCCACAAACTCAGTTTATTGAGTGTGTAAAAATCGATGGAGTGCCTCTTTAATATGAGCAGATCATCCTGCTGGACCACTGTGATTAAAACTAATCATGACCATCAGTTACTGAAGATGCATTCATGTTTCCCAACATTTTAATTTGGACTGAAATTTTGTTTGAAAACAGTGTTATAATAGAGATTATACTCTCTGTCTAAATGCAGGATAATAAAATAATCCCACTCAAAATGCCAAAGAGAATACCTAATATCTCCTAGATATTAAAGTACTATTCAAGTTAAATAGATTCCCATGAACAGCAGGTGTGCTACTGTTCAATACTTCAATAATTCAATACAATAAACATCGTATCAATCATATTGGAGGACAACATCAGTGTACTAGTTTTCTGACACGTTAAACATTCAATGACACGATTTCTTTTATATCGAATAATGAACTAGTTTTCACTCTCCCTCCTGGTGACCGTCAGCAGGTCAGTTCACAGCAGAGGAAAAGCCGCTCTTGAAGGTACAAGGCTGGGCTGATGCTAATCGTGGTTTAACTGAGACAAAGGATCAAGACCTGATTAGGCTAACTCGGGGTTTAACAACGGCTAATCTTATTCCAGTCAACTACACTGAGGTTTCATTACATTCGTGTGTGACTACAGGTTACTACTACTGCAGCTACTGCTGCTGACACGGTGACAAAAGCTTCTGCCTCGTTGTCGTCCTGAACCACAGACAGAAACATTGAACATGGAGCAATGTTAGCATCCAAAGGACACATTAAGGCAGGAGAGAGACATCAGGTAGGCGTTTACATTCACAAAAAGGTGAGATTAAACTGGTCAAACAACATTGAAGTCAAAAGATGATTGACTGTGGACTGTATTTCAACACCTCTGCAAGGACATTAAAGGAAGACTGAGCGCTGAGTTCAGGGGTCTCCTTACAGAATCTTCTTGACTCCGTTGAGGATGACATTTAGGATGTTCGGTTTTACAGGAACGCGTTTCCTAACTGACAGTGAAGACAGGAAGCAACATAAACACAGAAATGTTATGATTTAAAGGCGACCACAAGACTGCTCTAACAAGGGCATTGGGAGACTATGTGTGTGTGCATGTACTGTATGTATATGTGTGTGTTTTGGGGTTGTAGGGCTTTACTGACAAGGCGGGGGCGTCCGTGAGAACTGTTTACAAATCTGCACAAAGTCAACAGCAGATTAGAAAGACTTCACCTTGCTAATACTGAGCTCTGAGCTTTCACTCTTGGACGGGGAGTCACCCTGGCCTGCTGTGACTCCTCTGAACCCTGCCAGGGTTTTCTCCTGCGTACAAGGACACGGCCTGAATGAACGCTCATCAGATTCACTCAGTTGATTTGTGTCATTTCAGCAAGATTTACAAGAGCGAGTTGCTCTTTGCATCAGATCTAATGTTGTTATTTTTGATTTCTTAATCACATATAATATGTTTATGATCTCAGATTAGCTTTATTGGACACAAAACACAAGAACGGCATCTGACGATACTTTGAAAGGGAGCACTGTTGATTGAAGACTAAAAGACTGTCCCATGTCCTACCTACAATACTGAGACTTCTAACCAAATAAGTCTGATATTACATCTACTCATCACGGCTGATACATTATCCATGTATCCTCAAATAAAACGACTCCTCTGCTCCAGCGAGTTAAATAATTGCGTTCTTTTAACTTTATAGACGAGGAATTAAGAAACAGATTAAAACATTTTGCAGTACATTCTAACAGGAACAACTGAGGTGGCTGCAGTGGTGTGTGAAAAGTTTTTCAGCTCGCATATTCTCAGGGAAGCTGTCAATGGAGTCCCAGACTGCAGAGGCCTCGTCACATGATGCCACTCATGTGAGAATCTGCTGTTTTTCTGCTCAGCTGGGCAGACGCAGCATGACGCCGAGATATAGAGACCTCAGTGCTGCTGGTGGAGAGTTGGGTTAGAAATAAACCCTGCTAGTCTCACTACACCCAATGGTGTTTCTTAACTCTTGCCACAACTAGCGCGCCAATGTCCAGCGATTGCCAGATCAGAGTCGCTTACTAAGACGCTGTGACGCTGCCCAGCACCTAATTGCATTAGTTTAGTCGGTGCTAACTGTTGAAGTAATGTAGTTCACTTCTGTATGTTATGTCAGAGTACGAATCTGTGCACAGCTGTGTCTTTGTCTCACGTTTAAAGCAGACGACAGGCCTGAATAGTTTTATCAATGAGGAAAAGACAAACAGCAAATGGAAAATAAGCCATGCTAAGCTAACTAGCTCTTCAGAAACACAATTTTCTTGGTTTTCTAAAACTTTTCTTCCCTTGCTGCCGAAGACAACCTGCTACACCAAACTGTTATACTGTAAAAGATGATTTATGGCCTGTAGATCTACAGGACACCAACATGCTGCTGGATTCTCATTCAACAGGAGAACATACTGCTTCTCCATGTCGCTAACTAAGTCGTCTCGAAGCCAGACATGCAGTCCTGGATCTATAAAGGTTAGGACGTGCTACTTCCCGTGATTAAATTTGACAATCCGAAACAAAGATTTTGCTGTTATTCGGACACTAAAACTCAGCTCGGGCTAAAATCTGATTTGTTGCTATTCTGGATTGATTACTGCCCTGTTGCTTTCAGACACATAACGTTCTTCTACAGAAGGGTGTGCCGGAGCTGGGGCTCCATGTTGCCCATATTGCATCTCAATATGACAAATTCAAGACCAGAGCTTACAGATTAATTATCAAAGAACTGCATATAGCTAAAAAGACAAAGTAGCTTCTCCTTCAGCAGATCAAACCTTTTAAATTCAATTCAAAGACCGTCATCTTCAACAATTTCACAAGGTTTTTTAGGCTACACATCAACTTAATCAATGAATGGAGGGATGGGATGAGAGCCGAAAGCTTAAAAGAAGCGAAAAACTTACTTCGACAAACATATACTCCAGCTCCCGGTTCATCTTGTATCTTCATCAAGTCTCTAGCTCATGCTGTGAGTCTGATGGTTTTCTGGATGCCTCCAACCACAAGACCAGACACTAGCTGATCGACCGCTGAGCTCCAGCACCCGCTGGTGAATGAAACCTTCCCATTGTGTCCTCAGACACAAGCTGCGTTCACCGACGTTCCCCCCAGAGTTCCTCGCCCTGTGACAGATGAGTGGCCACCCCTGCTGTCTATCAAACATCCGGGCTTCCATTCTCGATCACATGAGTCGTGAGCCAGACAGCAGAAAACAGGACTTTCCCACAAACCACTGACAGCAGAGGTACAGATGAGCAGTAAACCTTTAAAGCGTCGTCTTCCTCATTTTAGAGGAGCACAACTTATTAATATCCAAAAGTGAATGCAAGTTTTGGTTTCTAAACATAATTCTGTTCGTGTCTGCATTGTGACACTGACGCAAAGCCCTGAGATAGGATGCTAAAAGTTTGTTCCTCAAATCATTACGATATAATTGCTGCACCGTCGCACTCAACAGAATATTCATTATAACTATTCTTAGCCATAAACATGCAGCACCACTCTGTGCATCTATCCATGGCGTGTATGTCAGGACAGGACTGTGATGACTAGCCTAAATACCAGAGCATATACAACATGACTGCACAATTACTTTAACCAGGTTATCGCAGTAATCTAATGCACATGCTCTAAATTAGAGCTGCAGAGAAAAAATAAACTACTAGCATTACATAATGTAAAACTCGTCATCAGATGTAGACGATGTAGAACCTGAACACACACCTGTGACCACATTACAGCAGACAAACTGTTGCAAAATGTCAGATTTTGTTGTTTATATTCATTTACTGTTTTTTTTTAAGCGTGGATGAGCGCCTGAAAGAGATGGACAGGATGGAGGAGGAAGATAAAAAAAGAAAGTACACAAGCTGAAATTAAAGTCAATAAATGAAGCAGGGACAGAAGTAGACAAAGCTGTCATTCAATGAATGTACAAAAAACACAAAGATACCAGGAAAAGAAACAAGTAGAGCCTACAGGGATTTATCTTTGACTGTCCTGTCGCCTCGTTGGTGAAATACCTCTCGTTGGTGTCGCCCAATCCACCGACCTTTTATCTCAAACTACACCAAGTTAACAACGTAACTTCAACTAACTTGCAATCTACACTAGGCACTGACACCACTATGAAAAAATAACTCTGATGCTGCCTGGAGGCAGGAGAAAACACGTCAGTGACGGGGCATGAATGTGAATCGCCCTGCGGTCTTACTGGTGTCCAAACTACAAAGAGAGAAGATGCTAGAGCGATATCTTTGCCTCTGGCACAGCATCATTAAAACTCAACACTAGTGAAACACGCCTGTACCAGCAAAGAGAAGTGCTAACATCATTGACCACTACTTCAACAGTTGCACAATATATCCAGAAAGTGTTAATAATCACACCTGTCTTTAAACATCCACTGTGTCTGTGTGTTGCTTGGCGACCAAACATCACTGAGGAAGATTTTTAAATTTGATTATTTTTTATCAATCATTTATTGTTGCTGTGCATTTATTTTATGAAACCTTGCCAGATATATGTGGTAACTGTTTTATTAAAGCAATACACCAAGTAGAGCTGTGATTTACAGTGATTTGAGAACAGCTAAGGGGGTTTCAGGCCAAAACAACGGCTCTTAGCGGTCCTAAAATCATTGTAAACCACAGCCTCTTTGGGCTTATTGCTTAAATGTACATCATGTTCACCCCTTACCAATGACACTATAAAGAATGGACGTCACATCATAGGTTTCCAAAGAGCAGTTGTAAAGCTCAGAATATGTGGCTCTGGCGTCCTGCTTCTTTCGCCTCCAGGCTAATTCAAAAATCGGCAAAGACGTGGATCATCAGTGGACCTGAGGCGGGCTTAAAGACACCTGGGTGCTCAAACAAGCCATCTGTAATGGAGGAGGTTGCCGCTTGCCAATTAGTTTAGCATGCTAACATCTGCTAATGTGCACTGAACATACAGCGTAGCTGAGGCTCATGGAAATGTCATTCGTTTTGCAGGTATTTGATCATTAAAGTGTAGAGAACATGGAAGTTTTAACGAGTCATCCTAAGGAGAACATGAATGTTGGTGCCAAATTTCATGACAAAATATCTCTGTCGAGATATCTCACTCAAAACCACACATGTCAACCTCATGGTGGTGCTACAGGGAAACCAGTCAGTAGGATTCATCCTCTGGAAACCATGAATGTCTGAACCATGTCATGGCAAATCATACAATATTTGTTGAGATATTTCACTGTGGAAACAACTGATCAACATTGCTCTCCATAGAGCCATGCTGCTATCATGGCTAAAAATGGTGGTGTAAATTAAATGAACACTAAATCACAAAGAACGCTGCTGAAACAGTCAACGGCGTGCTGCGCTTTAGAAAACACCCCAACAAATGATGCAAAATCAGGGGTTTTCCTTTCCAACAGCTGTTCGTGACGACACTCGCTCCCTCACATCACTGGGTGGCATGTGGCCGTATGTACAACGTGCCTGACAGCTTCAACCCCCACAATGCTGTTTTATGACCCGTATGATTCAACCGGGTTTTACCCTGAAGTCTCCCATCCCTGTACCACATGCAGCAATTTTTTGTTTGCGGTGGGACTGTACAATCACTGCGATGGACTTTCTTTTTTTTTGGCTTTTTTCAAGCTTTATTTTTGACAGAGACAGCTGAACAGTGACAGGAATGTGGGGAGAGAGAGACGGGGAATGACATGCAGCAAAGGGCCGCAGGTCGGACTCGAACCCTGGGCCGCTGCGGCAAGGCTTCGCAAGTGGGGCGGATGCCCTACCAACTGAGCCAATCGACACCCCACAGCGATGGACTTTCTTGTGATACTGAGGCAGACGTGTATCTTTTCTTTGCTAACAGCATTTTAAATGTGGAAGTTTAGCCTTTTGCTGCATGTTTTACATATGAATGATGACACGTGTGCACCAATAGCATGTGTGTGTTTCATTAGTTTCATCACAAAGGGCTGTAGAGTGATGTGAACCTGAAAGCTGCACATTCAGCTGCAATGAATACACAGTATACCGTGTATGAATAAATCCTACTTTAATGGATGCATCAGTTTCCCAAAGATCTCAACGTAATGAAGATAATTACCATCTTGAAATATAATCACATACTTGAAAACTGCCTGTATTGTAATACCATCATTTTAATGGGCATGAAATCATAGTAATTTATCGTGATTTAACCTGGTGAGCGCAGTTCATTATGGTCTCACTTCCAAAACTCCTTCTGAGGCCTGACAGCCAACCACAGCCTAGTTGAACTCTGATGGTCTTCTTATAACCATATGAATCGATGCCGAGTCTAGTAACTCTAAAAATAAAGTATGTGTTTGTGGTTCGGCATTCCTTCAAGTGCAGCATGTATTTTCTGAAACTCTAGGTCGTGCGTTGAATCGTCTTTCCATCTCTGAGTCATCTAATGGAGAATCGGCTCACTTCCATTTCCATGAGAATATCCTCCCTCTCTTCCATCTCTGCTTTTAGTTACACAGCACTATTTCATTCACATACACCACCTCTGATAAGTTATGATCATGATTTGATTTGATTACGTTGACCCAAATAGATGGAACAAACTGAATCAACCCAAATATTAAACAAAAAGTTTATTATTTTGCCGATTAATGTTTGCTTCTCCTCCAATCTACAAAAACATGCCTTCACCTCGGACTCACCTCTCTTTATGCTGGCGGTCAGGTCAGACAGCAGCCAAACGTATCTGATGCTGTGTGTTTGTGTGTATTTGTGCATGCTAACCAAGCAGCTCAGACCCGCTCAATAAGCTTGTATAAGGCCGACTCTCACACACAAAGGGCAGAGTGTTTTCCAGCTCTGTGTTGGAAAAGTAAATCACAGAGAGGGGTCTGACATCAGAGGCTGACTTCTAAAACAGACTGCACCATTCAAACCAGAAAACTAACTTGGTGTTTCCCTGCCACACTGACACACACATCCAAAGTTTGCCCTCTTCCACTGCAATTATAACCATTTTGACACCCAACAAGATTCTTATGGAATAAGGCCGATGGCTGGCTACAAGCTAAATCCTGCTGGCAGAGGAAACAGATTTTGCAGCTTCAGCCAAAATCTACTTGCATTTGGTTCGGAGGCTGGTTGTAATTTCACACCCAGGTCTCATCACAGCAGACCCAACACTTATTATGTTTGATATAAAGGAGCAAAAGAAGGCAGCAAGCCTCATTTGTCTTTCTTTCGTTTCTTTTCATGATACGTTAATCTGACATCACACCACACGTCAGACCAGCATGTTTTATGAAAGACGGTCTGTAGCAAAAAAAATCAAACTTGTTTGTTGGGAGAATATCCTGAAAATCGAGAGAGATTCTGCAGGACACTGAACGTGCAACTAGGACATTTAATGTTAAAAAAGCACAACCGACTTGCTAGCTCCCAGCTACAAACATTCATTACAACGGCTTTGTTTAATACTCTATTCTGATTGGTCAGTTACGGCATTACACGGTTGCTGCTATGGACACAGGTCTCATTATAGACTCTAAAGGACGACAGCAGACTGAATCAGTAAAATCATTTTTAAATCGACACAAAATATTGATTTCTCTTGCAATAAGTGAGGTAATGTACAACCTACCTCATTGCTGTGAAATAAACCCCTTCAGGGTGATTGTGCATCATCTTGTCAGGGTTTATTTCACAACAATGACCTGCCTCCCTTACATAAATATTCACTTCTTTGACATTTATGTACAGCTCCAATAAGCTTCACGTGTAATCAAGTGATCGCTCAGGCTATAACATGTCAGATAGTTTTAAAAATGATCTTTCACAAGTTCCTGAAGTCCAAGATGATGTTGTCAAATTTCATGTTTTGTCTGACTAACAATGCAAAACCAATGACTCAGAAAATCAACATATATTCACATTGTTGCCAATCAATTTTCTGTTGATCAGCTAATCGTATAAGTGTTTCAGCACCGAATGCGACGCTCGGTTTGGTGCCTTTTTGTTTAGCTCTCTTGTTAAAGATCAGAGGTCAGGGTCAACTACAGAACAGCTTCCCAGTAACCAGCAGGGATTCAAACGTCTCAGCAGTGTGTCCCATTTGCTGACACAGGGTTCAAATCTGTGTCATCTGATTCATAGACAGTCACTGTCTTCGTTAATCTAAGACACTTATAACACCAGAGGCTGGAAAATCCTCTATCAAAAGGAGCGATCCCATTGAAAGCTGCTGTTTAGTATGACAATCATCATCACACACGATCCACCACAACATTATTCAAGCTGGAACACGCCAGCTTTCCAAAATAGGAGGACGGGTGAGTCATCTCCTTCACCCTCCCTCCCTCACACACACACACACACACACACACACACACCACTTTCTTGTCTTGGTTTCACCTAATTTGCAACCATAGAAATGACCCCACCAGCAGCAGCACTTATGACCTTGTGAGCCTTGTGAGTGTAACAGGCCCTGTAACAGGCAGCAGTATCATTTTCAGTCCAGTGAGCATGTCAGGATATAAAAGCTACACTGAGGCTTCAGGGCCTCCTCCTCTGGTCTGAACATCCTGGATGCTAAAGGATGCTAAAGTGTCCGGATGCGGCGCAGCATCGCAGCATCTTAGCGGTACCCCAACCTGCAAGACTCGGCTCACATCCCCCAAAAACAAAGCCTGAGACACAACATCCCGATAAAACGCCAACATTTAATTTAAGCTTTGAGCTAAAGTCAAATATTATGGTTTGAAAAAGGAAAAAAACAGAGCCTCCATGATGGCTGGCACCGCCTTTGCATCATCGCAGCCCCCTAACCTCCAGTGAGGGGGGGGGATGATGTCAAATATAAAAGGAGGAGATGATATCTTGTTTTGGGCAATAAATACGATGACAATTACCCCCCAAAAAGACACAAATAAAACTGATTTTTAATGATGTACATGTGAGGAAAAAAAGCGACTCTCTGGGGCATCTGTTGTCAGCTGCACCCTTTACATCTATATTTAAACACCCAAACAACCCCCCTGAGTGTCAAACCTGCATGTTTTTATCATCTTTTATACGCATTTTCATTCATTTTAAACCAACACCAGACTTCCTATTAAAAACACACATTTATATCCGTGTGGAAACACAAAGTGTCCGGAGGAAAAGCCTGAAATGTTAACGCTAAACCCCGCGGATATGATGTTTATTTATCCGACCTGCTAACACCCAGCTATAACGTTATCCATATAAACATACACTTGTTTTACCTTTGTGTACAGCTCCGACGCTGCCATGGCGGTCACTCGCTATGTCCTTTCTCCAATCTGGGTTAAATCTCCGGCTGGTCTCCTCGCTGCATGAGACCCGGTGTTTGTTACCATGTAGCGGGGAAATATCCTTTGTTGCTGCGGGAGATTCAGGGAGAAGATGTGCCTCTTATCGCCATGATAACCTGGGAAGCTTGAGCCTGCTGCTGCCGCTGCTGAGGTTTCGGCGTCTCACTTTGCATTCTGGGTATGATGGATGAAATGATTCAGCCAAACACAGAGGGCTGCTGCTGCTGCTGCTGCTGCTGCTGCTGCTGCTGGGTGGGAAACTGCGCCCCCTGATGGCCAAAGCAGGAAACACACCAACAAAAACACACTACAGCTATGCAGCAGGAAAAGGTGCTTAGATAGATAGATAGATAGATAGATAGATAGATAGATAGATAGATAGATAGATAGATAAATAGATAACAGACAACAGTATAAATAGAATAAACTCTAAGGAGGAAGAACATATGGTTCTACCTCTAAAAAATATACATATGGACTCTTGTGCAATAACTTGTGCTTACTGCTTTGATGTGTATAAAAGTGTCTGGGTTACCACACTGAGAGGTAAACTAAGATCTCTGGAAACCATTTCATTTTTTTTAAATAAAATGTTTTATTTAATATACAGCCATGTTGGGCGGGACGGTGGTGCAATGGTTAGCACCGTCGCTTCACAGCAAGAAGGTTCCTGGTTCCTCTAACCTCCTCCGGGTACTCTGGCTTCCTCCCACAATCTTAATCTTAAAGGTCCAGTGTGTAAGATTTGGGGCCTATATTTTCAGAATAAGGAAAACATGGAATATAATTTTCATAACTATGTTTTCATGCATGTATAGTCACCTGAAAATAAGAATCTTTTTATGTTTGTTGCTTAAAAATGATACTTTTATATCTACAGTGGGGGAGGGTCCCCTTTCATGGAGGCCGCCATGTTGAAACACCTTATTTATACAGTAGTCCAGAACAGACAAATTAAATACTGCTGCTAACTGCTCCCAGGGCTATAGCTGCCACCGCTATGTTGCTGCCCATCACTCCACCGTCTCTGCATATTTGCATGTCTTTGAGCCCTTTGTGTGTGTGTGTGTGTGTGTGTTTCGGGCCTATATATGTGAAAACTTGAGTGAAAAAAGAATTTCCCCTTGAGGGATCAAAATAGCATCAGTAAGTGTTATGTAGAAGTCTGGAAACTATTCCATGTTGGGAATTTTTTTCAAAAGTAATTAGATGGTCAAGTTCACATGTAAAAGTAATGTTATACTTTGTAAAATCAAAAAAATGTTTATATTTTTTGTTATATTTTTTCATGTCAGTGTTTAACAAACATATTTTTTTCCTGGACATTTCCATCCATGGGTGGCACAGTGGTACGGTGGTTAGCACTGTTGCCTCAGAGCAGGAAGGTTCCTAGTTCAAACCTAAGTTTGCATGTTCTCCTCACGTAGACACAGTGGGGAAGATGCAATAAAGTGCAATACATTTAATTTGTGGGAAGTGAGAGTTTTTTTCTTTTGCCACAATCTCATTTTTATATACTGTTCAAAAACATGATGGAAAGAGAGACATGCAATAAAACAGATTATAAGTGCATTTTGTGCAGCCATCTTTTATGGCTAAGATATTCTTTTGGGCTTTTTCACCTTTACTGACAGGTGAAAGCTGAAGGTAGACAGGAAAGGGGAGAGAGAAAGGGGGGTGACATGCAGCAAAGGGCTGCAGGTTGGAAGGACTTGGTACATGGGGTGCACTCTCTCTCACGTGAGCTACTTACAGCAACTGTAATGTGTGAGGGCCCTCAGCTGTGGGTTCCTCGAATCGTAATTTTGGTTAAGACTATCAAAGAGGTATTGTTTTTGACAATTGTTGGTGCAAACATTGGGGTTTGTCTATAAAGACAAAATGTAAAAATCAAATTTAAAAGTGGCAGATCCTGAATGTTAAGATTTTTGAGCAACCTGTTGCTGACAGCTGCATGACTGAAGGTCACAAACTGGTAAATTTACTGCAAGATTTAAAAACTGTCTTGTGGTCAAACCTCTGCATTGATTTGACAATTTAAAGCACCTAAACATACAATATGTCAAAGTTAATATAAGACACACACGACACAGCAATTAAACATTTGTGCAAAACTATTTTATTTACAAAACAAAATGGCACAAAGTGACAGCAGGGCAGCCATATACATGCACAGCTCAGACGGATGTAGTGCTAGCTTAGATTTACCACATTGCAGGTAAACTTCATCCAGTCAGTACGAACCCTGGAAAAGCACTTTACAGGGCCAAAGATATTTTTAAGATAAAACTACTTATGCATATAGAAGTTTGTTTTTCCCCAAGTTTGAACACAATTCATAACACTATTTGTTCCCAGTGCCAAGAGCTGCTCCCAGTACATTTTTTTTAAACCATAGAGGATGCAAAGGCTGGTCCCTACTGAGAATTTAGCTTTCAGGTCCTGTATACTCCACTAACCCTTTACAAGCATTAAGGATTCATTCAGGACAACTTGGAACTAGAAACTTTGGCCTGAGGAGAGTGACTGTGTCGCCATCTGAGGCTGAAATGCATGGCACACCACAAATCCAAGCTTTCAACGTTGCCGTTCAAACTGAAGCAATACCACCATCCCCTCCTCTTTCACTCTTGAAAGCATTTCCCAGTTTCAAGATGTCTTGAATGCACCATCTACATGCCACCCAGCGCTTGTATGCTGCACCTGAGCTTGCACCTTGATGAATTAAAAACAGAGCTCAGCGATGTTCACCTTTGGGAGCTCTGCGTCACACATGCACTTTCATGTGGCACTCTGGCATTCACTGTCTGGTCCTTTAGTACAGCTTCTCCCCTCCTCGTGGTTCACAATCAAAGTGTTAACAAAACTGAGCTTGGCCTCTGGATTACTAACCAGTCAATCACAAAGCATATTGACAGCATAATTTAGAATAAGGACATACAGTGGATGATACAAATCTGATGTAAAACGCTCTAAAAGGCTGACGTCTGCCCCTGTGCCAAACAAAAAGGAAATATATATATATACACACTTCCAAACTGAGGGATCCTGATGACGATACTAAAGCCCTCCAACCATACAAGACACAGCTTCTGCCGCGCGCCCCTCTCGTCAGCCAGTAAACACCGCGGTATCAGTCGTCCAACAGTCGCGCAGAGGCGTCACAGTCCGCTCAACACATCAAACTTGGTTGTCCTGTTTTTCAACGTATCTTACATGAAAGTAAAAAGAAAATAAAAAGGAACATGGAAATGTAGGAGGACAATGACAGAAGGGGCAGTCAGTTTGGGGGGAGTAGCGATGGACAAAAACAAGGATAAGGAGGTAGTAGGGGAAGGTCGAGATGGGGTGCAAAAAAACAAAAAACAAAACAGGTTTTGAAGGTACCAGCTAGCCAGTTTGCTGGGTGATATGAGTGGGTTCCTGTTGGGTAGGGGTCCAGGTTGGTGGGGAGGGGACAAGATCAGGGGACAGGTGGTACGGTGAGGGGTGGGAAGAGGTAATGTTACAGCTCTGAGACTTGAGTGGAGAAGGTTAGGGCTGGGAGGTTGCTGCTGCAGGGGGCTGATGAGGCTCCGAGTGCATCAGCCTGCCAGTTTACTGGCCACCAGAGAAGGTTTCCTCTGCGGCAGGTCCTGGGGGGTGGGGATGTGGTCCCCTGTGATCTCGGTCTTCTCCGGTGCAGCTGTCGGCAATTGCTTGTTCTTTATCTTCGCCTTAGCCATGTTGTAGTCGCCAGAGTCAAAGTATTTTTGCTGTAGAGAGACAAGATTAAATGATTAAAACTATGAAAGATGAACAGTGCCTGTGAATAATGCAAGCTCCCAATACAGTGAACACTTCTGTTGTTTTGTTTAAATTACATCGCAAAGAGAAATGAACATTTTCATTATGTAACAAACAGGTTTGCTGATATTGGTAGAATAACAACAACAATATTTATTTTAAGCCCACTTTTAAAACTTCCCCTAACTTCATTTATTTAAGAGTTTTGACCACTGTCAGTGTGTTTTTTATTGAGTGCATCTTTGTTTAGTTTATTTCCTGCATGCATACAAGGACAAACATGCAGACATGAGCATAAATGCATTGTGATACACATTTTTTTTTAACGTTGGTTCTGCATTATTCTGCTCATATAAACATGGATGTAAACTTGGGCACAAAATTAGCACCATCCACCTGCCAAAGGCTGGTAAAATATTCAAGTATCTGGTAGATTTGCGAGACTTATCAGCCAAAAAACAAATATTTATTTGTTGAGCAGGCTCAGGCTGATTTTTAAAATTTTCAAACCAGTTTGATATCAAGCCAAAGACTGGACCGAATTTTACCACTAGGTGTCGCAGGTGACTCAGTCGCTCCTGAGTGAAACATACTGAGAGCCATGAATGAGAATGGAGCTGCAAGTTTCCACAACATCTTCCTGCAAATGTTTCACAATAAAAGCCTTGTTAATTTGTTAAGACGTGACGGGCGTCTGTCCACTGAAAAGGGTTTTTAATTTTAAATGGACACACACAGTGTTGAGTTTGAATTAACAGGCCTAACAGAGGCAGATCAACTCAAGGCTTCATACTGACTGTACTTGTTGGCTAGATGTGATAAACATGAGCCACATGACAGCCGTCAGAGACAAGGCTAATATTAGAGTTACACTGAAAAGGGAAAATGATGGCATCATTGTTTCTTAACTTTATATAGCAATGTATTTCACAAACTATTTAGCAATTTACTGTGAAGACACTGCTAACTGCATCATCGTCTGGTTGGCATTGATAGATACTCTGCTAACTAGAAGTGCTGCAGTCAGAGCTGAGGAGTGTTTCAGAGACTGCCCACTAACTGGCTGACATCACTGAGAGCTGCTTTTGTGTCTTTTTAATTTGCCAGAACAGCTTGTTCAGTCGGTTTGCACAAAATTAAACCAGTTTAAACGTGTACACCAGAAACCAACCCAACCCTACTGTTGAGTGGCTGGTAAAACTGAATGATCCACTAGTCACTGGGCCAGTTGACAAACAGGTTCATTTTGCATATCACAATTCATAAAAAGGAACTTTGCAATTGTTTTACAAGAGAGGAAATGCATTCAACACAACGGACACACGCAATGTTTAAAACAATGGATAGTTTGTTTAGAAGAAAGATCCACAGGTCAACTTTAAAAGGTCAACTTTAAAAGGTGCAGGAAAGATAAATTTAGGGTTGAAACTAATCATTGTCATCTGTATTGGAGCCTCATTTTAACAGTTTTTATAGTTTAAGCTAGAAAATGTCACAACTTTTGTCAAATGTTCAACGCAAGTTACAAAACTGCTCACGGAGTCTCACCAAACCTAAAAGCAATCACTTTACGATTATATGAAATGTTTAAATTAATATTCTATAAATAGAAAATAATAATGTTAGCACTTTTAAGTGTGAAGATAAAATATCTTCTGTTCAGTTTTTAATTAGTGTACTTACGGATTAATAAATCAAGTGTTACCCTTCGGCAAACTCTACCACACGTCATTACTAACTAAAGTGAAATGAGCAAGTATTTGCTTGTATTTTTACTCATTCAGCACAATAATCCACAATAGTCTATGTACTAACCATTTCAACATCACGTCATAGATCATCGACCTACAGAGACAGTTGCCAATTAATGCCAAATACACACGGCTATAACTAACACAGTCATGAAGAAATCCGACCTTCATGAAGTTCATAATGTTCAGGTTGATTCGACTTTATAGTTATTTTGGAGACTGCAGTTTGTGGTGTTGTTGATTTCTATTGTGTGATACCGAGAGGTGTTTCTAAAAATTGTTCTGCTTTCGTTGATATAAGTGATATGCTCGGAAAAAGTCTAGTAAGTAGGCGATGAGTTGATATGTTGTCAAACTGCATGAGTTTAGTTAACTACTAAACTGTCGACTAAGTGCAGCGTTATTAACCAAAAGGCGAGCGGGCTCAGAGAATTTAAATTCTGAATGTTTTGCACAAACAAACAGATTAACTCACCCCCTTCTGGAGGCGTTTGCGAAGCAGATCAGAGCCCCCGGGCTTGTTTCCTAAATTTGGGTATCTGGCCTTCAGTTTGGCCTCCTCTGCCTTCTCAGGACTGATCACCTTGTCCTGAATCTCCTGGAAACAAACAGAAACATATGGCACCGAGATAAGGGAGAGGCAATTTGCTAAAACACACACACACACACACACACACACACACACACACACACACACACAATTACTGCACAACAAGAGAGAGAGAGCACATTCACGAGGTTTTCCCACTGAAATATCTGTCACCTGATGTTTAAATGTTAGAGATAATATGAGCTGGATCTTCGCTAACGTAAACAAACCCAACATAGACTAGCCGGTTTAAACAACATTAACAAAGCACAGCAGTGTGTAAGAGCTTATTGTTAAAGTACAGGTTCAAATTACGGCTACTGCATTGTATTTGGATGTGCTGTCCTGATTAACATGGAGCTAAAAGGGGGGAAATATGGTGTGGCGTTATCTCGACAGCCGCCCCTCACAAAGTAGTCACCGTCGAGCTAACCTACACCTACACCGGGTGGAGTGGGTTGGACCACCGGTCGGGATTAACCGCTAATAACCGCCAGCTTGTTGTTACGGTGGTTAGCTGTGTAGCAACCAGCAACGCGTAAAGTTGAAATTTAAGACAACGTTACTGTACCTGGACTTCAACCAGGCTGTCAGAGTACACACACATATATGTACATATATGTTGCTAACGTTAGTAGCCGAGCTAACTGTTTTTTTTCCCCCACTGTGTGTGAATGTCATGACAGTTAGCTCGGCGATGCTAACGTTAGCTGTGACATTCACACCAACCGTCCGCAAACATCCGCTCGGTTAGCAACCGAAACGACAGGCCAGCTAACCAGTCACAACAAGGCCCGACAGGTAGCATTAAGTATTACAATAAGGGCTTAGTGGCTAGCTTTGGGTGATATGTCAACAATGACGAGCGCGGGGCGAGGGAGCTAAGCTATATAAGGTAGCGTTAGCTAGCTATAACAAAGTCAATGGTGCTAGTGCTGCTAAACTGCTAATCCGCTGCACTGTTACCTTCTCGTCCACTGATGTCTCCTCGGCCGTCTGTGTTTCTTCGTTTTCCCCCGACATGTCTATATAATCGTGATCTCAGACAAGAGATTGCTCACTAGTTGGACAAGTGATCCACAAATCCCCTGCTCTGTGACTTTCCGTACCCATACGAGTCCTGCCGAGCGCGCAATCCCGCAGAAGAAATACTACGTCACATGCGGAGACACCATGCGCGCTCACGTGTTGGCACTCCCGCCGTGCACCCGCACATAGTGCTGGGGTCGGATTTTACATTGCGTAACATAACCGATCAGCTGTTAGACCCATGTGTGTCGTAAAGCAAATCCAGATTTCAAAGTCAAATAATCCGCAAATGTGGAGGATGATGAAAGCTGCGCAGATTAACACAGTGCAGTTCATTTCATGTTTTCACATACTAATATATGTATATATGCGGTTGCTATGCCCGCACTGTGCAAAATGACAGGCGAATTAAGCAGCAGAATTAAGCACAGCATACACAATAAACATATATACAGCCAGCATGACTGAGCCTTGATGCCTTATATGACTTGGTCAAAGATGCAAATGTGGTGATGAAATGTGCAGATGAATTTGAGAAGTCATTGGCCGCCATATTAAATAACTGCAACCTATTTGCAGTTTTGCATGCAGACCTGACAGCTGCACTCACCTCCTGTTGTCAGCTGTTCCAGGTGTTACAACCTGTAGTCTTACAAGTGTGAAGTGGTAGACAACTGCTGACGCCATGTCAGTGTTACACTACACAGAGACTGTTTATACCACCAAATATTATTAAGATACCTTTGTGGGATGCAGTTTTGTATGACTGATATTAGACTTAATATTTTAGAAAAACATCACAATTATTGTTTTTCTTATTTTTTTTAATAAACTAGATGTGCTATTGTAACAAATATGTGTATTGAGGATCTACCAGTCCACAGGTAAGTGGTTTGTCCACCTATTGTCTTTATTATGCTCATAAACCCCTCAAAACTGTTGCACTTAATTGAAATATCACTTGTAGATGAACCATTCTTGTCCCTCTCTAAAGTCAACCCTGTTATGAACTCTAGCTTTACACTTGTCTTGTTCAGGTTTACTTATTTTATAGATGATAAAACGTATTTACAAGTCAAAACTGGTAAGACTAGTAGCAGGGCTGACAGGTTTGAAAATATCTTGGTTTGAAATATTCACACAACATATATCAGATATTTGAGTTCTGTTTTTCTCATATTATTCCAGTTGTTTAGTACCACTTCTTCTTCCCGCAGTCTTAAGACATGAATTTAACAGGTTAATTAGAAACTCTAAATCGCCGGTAGGTGTGAATGTGAGTGTGAATGGTTGTCTCTATGTGTCCTGTGATGAGCTGGCGACTCATGGGGGAGGATAAGCAGTTACAGATAATGGATGGATGGATATAGGAACCACTGACATGATTATCTGCAGATGGTCATATTTGTCATCATTCATTAAAGTTGAAAAATCTTAATTTAAATTTGTATTTTCTTTCAACAACAGATTTTTTTTGTAGTAGTTTTTTTTCTAATACACATGTACGGTCCATTTCCTTTTTAAAATGAAAGCCTTCATTTGTTTCCCTGTGATTATTTAATTCTCTCATAATTCAGATGTATTGTTTGTGTACTCTGAGGAGCATGTTGTTCTACATCTGACACAAACAATGTACTGAATGTCAGTAATGGATTCAGTATTTACAGCTGTGTTTTGTCCCAGAATATAGTCATTGACTATTGGCCCAATGTTTGAACATCAGCAGAAATTCAGCTGTCACACACCAACTCATCATTCCTGCCTCATGTGAAGAGTGTGGAAATTATATTTAAAAACCCTGACTCCTCATTTGAACTTTCTTTTGTTTCCGATCTTCAAGTCAGTGGACACACTTTAATCATTTGCAGAGGTGTGACATTTTAGATATATTAGCAACAGAAATCCTTGTGTTTTGTTCCTTTAACCTCACTCTCCACCCTGCACCATGTGGCTGTCTGCGGATGTACACGTGGGGTAAAAAAAATAGTAACACAAAGACACAGAGAGCAGCTTTCAAGATTGCTTTAGAAGATATATAGATATATTTTTTTCAGATTTGAATATTAATGTCAAAAATACATACTATGATATACAGTTTGCACTACATCATCTTAGCATGACAGACGCCACAAGTAGTAACTGAAATATTAATTTAAATATTAAATAAACTGATGGTTAAGTAAACTGAAAGTGAATGTGTAAACACTAAACTAAGGTTACTCTTCCTATTGCAACACTTCCAATAAAGTGGTTCTGTAACAGTACAAAAGTATTAGAATATTACTATTTTCTGTTTCATTTTCCAGTTATAATGAGAAAAAAAATCCACAGTGCACTTTTGATGTTCTGCTGTGATACTTTTCAGTTGAATCTAGCTTGATTGCTTGTTCGACTTCTTTAGTGGTCCGTCGTACGGTATTTTCTTTTTTTGGACGAGAGGATGGCCTTGTGCCACAGTCTACCACCTGCTCCGAGCTCAGGAATCACAGGGTCAAAAGCTGAGTTCACTTTTAGGTCAATCAATCTAATATTCAAGGATTTAAAACAAATTTTACAGGCCTTATTTTTTATTTATAATGAAACTAATTGAGATTGAACACATTCATTATGTAGAGATCTGATTAACATTTTGATTTGAGTAAACAGAGTAAAGTAGCCTCATCTCTGCTGAAATAATTTAAGTGTCTAACTGCTTCTGTCGACAATCACTAGTCTCTACTCTCCTGCCAGACGCTGGAGGGGATAGACGAAGAAGAATTACCAATCGTATCTGTTAAGGCCTTTTTAACCATGAGAACAGGAACTGAAACATACACTATGACTGCAACCTTTGACCCAAACTCTCTGATCCATGGTCGTGCACTTGACAGAGAACAAGGTTTCATTTCTGACGAGTCTCCCAGCATCTTAGCTGCCCCCTTTGTCAGTTCTGGGTGACAGAGGGGATGAAACTTAGGATTTTGGGCACAGGCCAGTTGATTCTTGTTGACTGCCATCTTTACAATCGCTTCTCTTTCAGAGCTTTCTCCACCGGCCATGGGCTGAGTTAAGAGTCTATCGCTGGCATCGAGGTGTGACTGAAGCTTCGGTGGTGGAGGCGGGAGTCGGGCCTCAGCAGCGTGGAGAGAACGGTGGGTCAATGGGGGACTCTGTGAAGGACTGGAGCTCGTAGGCAGCACCGCTGTCCACCTCCATGGACTTCCTGGAAAACAGCAGACGGATGTCCCTATGGAGGTAGATCTTCCCAGACTTAGAACTCTGGAACCTGGTTAGAAATAGGAAAGGAGACAGAGGACATGGATGATCAATAAATGGTAAATGGACATTTATACAGTCCTTTTCTACCTTAACGGACAAAACTTTTTGTAATATTCCCTTATTCACCCATACACACTCACATTCACACACCAATTGCAGCAGAGCTGTCATGCAAGGCACTGGCCTGCCCATTAGGAGCAACTCTGGGTTCAGTGGCTTGCTCAAGGACACTTCAACGCATGGGTGACTCACTCTATCTCCTGAGCCACAGCTGCCCCACCATAAGGGAGGAGAAATGTCACCGCTCATGGATATATTCCAGGTTTAGTGCTCACTAGAGACGAAATGACAGCCAACTCACCTCAGATGAACGAGGTAGCGCAAGGTGCGTCCATGGCCGAGTGGCTTCCTGCTGGTCTGATTGTTTGTGTCACGGCGGACGGGAACAGAGAAGGTCCTCTGGCGTAGGAAGGTCTGGTGTCCAGCTGGCATGGCTCGTAGATCGTACATCACAACAAACATCTTTACCACCGTCTTGTTGGGGTTGAATAAGGTCTGATGGTATAACCAGAGAGCATGGGAGGATTAAAACTTGAACTCATCGACCTATACAGTCACAACAGGACCTTACACGCTCTGATAGATACATACAATGAACATCACGCAGTGCACATCCCTTCAATCTGTATGTCACATGATGAATTTACCTCTATAACCACTAGGGGTCTCCCTTCCCTTCTGTTACTTGCTGTAATTTTCTCTTTGTTCTCAGCCATGTGTATCATGTATCATAATTTCTTGTAGAAATTAATATTTTTAGAGCATTTCTACATCTGTGGGGGGAAAAAAAAACTAGAAAAGTTTCCTCACCACTTGAATGGTTCCTGATGGAGGTACACGGTAGCCCCTTTTCCCCAGGGACTCCAGGTTTATAACACCCTGCGAGAAAACAACCACTGTGTCACAAACACGCATATAAAGGTAATACACACACGTTACAGACACAGCTTTCAGTTCAAGGCTCAGTCATGCTGGCTGGAAAAACAAAACTGAATTATAGATTGACTAACTGGGAGGAAAAAGTAATCTCACCATATATGGTGAGGGAGCGTTGTCATCGGAGACACTGTAGAACGACACTTCCACAGGTAAGGTCAGGTGACTGGGGCAGAAGGACCCGCTGGCTCCGACCTCTGCTGTGAAACCTTCCACTAACCCTAAAGGCTCCAGGCGATAGTTCAGCACACACTCCTGGAGAAAACAGGTCAATTATTTTATTTTCCTCCATAATTTTACTCACAGGAGACTTCATTCAGCTTTTACCCTTTGACTAATTCGGGACAGAAACTAAATTTTTCATCCAGTAAAGTATTAGGTCATCTTTTAAAAAAGGAAAACACAAAGTTAGCCGTCAAAATGTACAAGCTGCTACGTGATAGCTAGTCCAGATTTTGCACTTTAACAAGGTCTGGCAGCCAAATTGATTCCCTTTGTGAGCATTCGGGTTTGTTTGCATTATTTAGGGATGGAAACTGGCAGGAGTTGAAGTACGCTATTCTCATAAAACGCTGGATGAAAAAGACATTTCTGTGTGTGTGTGTGTGTGTGTTTGTGTGCTATACCTCAAAGTTTCCCAGCAGACTGAGACTGGCAGGTGGAGCACTGGCACTGAACAGCTGCTGTGACTCATCTGTGTACCCCTCTCTCTTTGGACACACCCTGATAGGTTAAAAAACACACATACACACACTTGAGCAACTTGTTTTCAAGGTATGGGGTGTGAAAGAGCATCTTAAGATGTTGACATGACAGGTATTCCTGGTATGTCTGAAAAGACCTGGATCGAGGGTGGGATAGAAGACCGAACCCTATTTGTGAGTAAACAAAGGCGATAGCTGCCATCTTGAAATGTTTGTTACTAGAGCAAAAAAAAGAAGCTTATTTACACTGGTCACATATACAAAGTAATTCAGTCTCATATTTTTTTAATCAAACAAATTTTCTAGAATAAAAAAAAAATAGAATATATGGAATTGGAAATAAGAATGACAATGGCTTTTACCAGCCAAACTGACCAGAACTTTCCACCCTGAAGGCCAAACTCTTGAAACATCTGCTTTATCAAAAGCAGCACTGAGCTACCACCCACATCTGCTGCGTGTAGGCAGTGCCATGAAGCTCTGTGTCTGTCTGCCATTTTGAGCAGAATGTGTGTGATTGTAGATGCAGTCACAGTACAGCAGAGCTTCAGCAGGTGGCAGCGTGAGAGGAATAGTCAGCAGAACGGCTGACCTAACCTTACCACCAGGAACAACGCTTTTATTGTCTGATCTCACAACACGCAGACAATACTTCGAAAAGCTACTGCTGATCCAAGGTTGTGTCAGCGTTAGGGGTTTAAATATGGCAGCTGTGGTAATCTGCTCTCTAATATAGATCCCTTATAAGCTTTGGACAGCTCGATTGACACTGGCAGTAAACTAACTTTAATTATAATAATTTAACTTTAAATACAATAAAAAGCTATAAAGAAATATCTAAACCAGACTTTGCTTTGCTGGCACTTACACATAGTAACAGCTGAAATGGTGCAAAGTGAGAAAAACAAGTAAGCAAGTTTGATGATGCAAAGTATGAGTAACTTGATCCAGATGGTACTATAATAAACAGATGATGTGGGAGGCAACTGTAAAACAAAAAAATTCTTTGTCCTTTAACTCTTAATAAGTCAGTAAACATGGAAAAGTATCCAAATCTTATCCTCGTGGACAAACGGAGTTAGAGTCAGGTATCTACAGTAAAAAAGATCCCAGGTGAGAAAATGTGTACCTTTTCCCAGAGGCCCAAGGTAAACCCTTACAGCCAACCAGAGAGGTGTCCAGGTCAAAGTAGCCTGTTTGATTCTTCCTCTGAGGAACCTGCAACAGACACACAGGGCAACGGTCATAGGTTAGAGTTTGAAGAACAAGATATCTGTTCATCTAGGACTGCAAGGTCACAGGAGAGAAACCTAACAGCATAAGCTGAGTCTTCAGTTGCAAGAGAAATACATTTTAAAGCCATTTTCATAATTATACACATTTTATCTGTGGTAAAATAGATAAACTGATTTGAATATTAATGTATAACTATTTTGTGCACTGTGTGTCATGATCTGTATGTGGGAAAATCTGTTTTGTGAGCTCGTGTGTGTGTGAGATCGCTCAGAAAACAGGAAACTGATAATGAAAGAGTGTGGTAATCTCAGTGAAAACTCAGTGAAATTACTTAGTGTGGCTGGTGAGGCACACATGAGTCACGTGTCTTACTCGCCTATGTGTTTGTATGCGTGTGTGTGTGTGTGTCTCTTTGTGTGTGTTACCCTTGGCCAGCAAACTCAGTAGCCCCGGAAGCAATAAAAAACACCTGCCAGATCTTTCAAAGTCTTTTTATGACAAACATTCGCAGGCTCACTTCTTACTCAATATACTGAGCGAGTAATGCTTCAGATGGCTTGAAATAAAGGGTAGTGAGTGTGTTGTTATGACACAACTGCATGGACACCGACAACGACTGAGTCAGTAAGTGTTTGAGTGTGACTGTGAGCTTATGAGTGTTAACAAATGTACAAAGTAGAAACTCATGATGACTTCCATCGTACAGATGTGTGTGTGTGTGTGTGTGTGTGTGTGTGTGTGTGTGTGTGTGTGTGTTTCTTACAGGGCTGGAGAGCAGAGGCAGCCCAGTACAGGGGTGGAAAGCCTTGGTCGCTGTGGCGTCCAATGAGTGGCGATTCTGTTTCTTCCAGCTGTTGCAGGGACGCAGAGGGGAGGGGCTGTGAGCTCGCTGGAGCACAGAGATGGAGAGAGGTTAAGGCAGCTCCCAAGTGAACTGACATCATCTGCATGTCATAAATGATATGTCATCTTGATTATCACTCCAGTCCCACCTGCTACCAAACAAAACACTGACTTAAACTGAGCAAGGTTTATAAATGAGGAAGTTTCTTCCAGCTTGAGACGCCTGTTGTTACCTAATCACTGATTAACTGTCAGTACTTTAATAAGTAACTCAGGCTTCTTCTTATGGAATGAGAAAAATTGAATCCATAATAAAATATATAATAATAGATAAATGTATTTACACTTTTTTTCCCCGGCCTCAGAAGTCCCTGCCAAAAAGTAGTCCCACACATAACCTCTTGTGAAACTACAACTTGCTGTTTTTACACTGAGTCTTTGTAAAGATTAAAGATATTACGTAGGAGGATTTTGTTAATTCTGGACAGGTTTAGCCGAGCTGTTTCCCAGTTTTTAGTCTTTGTGCCAAGCTAAGCTAACCAGCTGCTGCCTGTAGCTTCATATACAGACAGTGACACGAGTGTGGTATTGATCTCCTCAGCTACAAAGCGAAAAAACATATTTCCCAAAATGTTTAACAATCCATTTTAGTGATGCAGTTAAGCCTCCTGTAAGCAGGCATAGGACATGACAACTGGAATAATTCATCATAAATGGACTCAGAATTACATGGAAAAAATGAAGAGTCCCTTACCAGGACAGTAGAAGGGGGAGTCATGTCTGGACTGCTGAAGCATCCAGACTCCGAAGGCGCCTGATTCTCATCCTGCGTGGAGGAGGCCTGGGCTGACGCAGAGATCTGCGTCTGCATCTGGGACTGGTACTGAGGCTGAGGCTTGCTATGGTTGTGGCTTATGTTACAATTCATGGCTGGGCTGGCGTCATTGCAAGTCCAACTAAAGATCTGGGCATTCCTTGGGCTATTCTCAAGGACGGGGGAGGCAGAGGGGGTTTCATGGCTGCTGGGTGTCCTGACTCTGAGCTTTTCCTGTGCGGGAGTTCGTAAACGCTGACCAGCCTGGGTGTGGGACTGGCCTTTAAATGAGGGTTCTTCAAGTGTAAAGTGGGCACCATTTTGGGCACGGGGAGAATGGCGTTCGGTCCCCGGATCGACATGGGGCTTGTCTGTGCAAATGGGCGCATGTGTGGCGGCGGTGTGCGTGCTGCCTCTGTGAGGTTCGTGGCTAGGTATGTGGCCGTTGGCGTAGCCGTTGGTGGCAGTGTGTGATGAGGCTTGTGGGACGTGTGTGGTGTGCGAGTATGTGCGAACCGTGTGCGTGACTGTTGTTGTGTGTGTGTGGTGCAGAGGGCTGCCACTCCTGCTGTGTCTGGGGGACAAAGAGGGGACAGACAGTCTCTCCTGGATGAGTCTAGTAATGTCTTGTACTGCCTGGGCGATCAGGGAGTTGTCTCTCCCCCTCTCCCTGTCTTTCTCCTTCTCTTTCTCTCTCTGCCTCTCTCCATTCCTCTCCTCCTCTGTGTCTCTCGTCTCAGTCATTTTCAGCTTCCTGCAGGCTGCAGGTTTAGGGGAGGAGCTCTCCCGTTTGCTGAAAGAAGCGTCAGTCACGGGTGTGTTGAAGGGGCTGGGCCACACACGTCCCACGGACTCATAGGGTGGTATCTCGGGCTCTTTGGTCTTACTGGCAGTTATGTCATCATGGTTACTGCCCCACATGGCTTTGGGAGGGTTGTCGGATGCAAAAAGGCCGGGAGGGAGTGGCGGTGCTGTGGGGTCGCAGAAGTTGAGCCTCTGTGCGATGCGGGCGATAACTTCCTGTCTCTCCTGCAGCAGGGAGCCAATTAGGGGGTTTGTCTCGGTTGCAGTGGGCCTCGGGGAGGGACAGCGGGGTGGCTCTGCCAGGGAGAAATTTTTAAAAGCTCTCAGTGGCTCAGGGATGGGCCCCTTTAACCTGTCACTGCTGTTGGTGCCAGACCCAAAGTCCTCTACTTGTGTGGGGTCAGATGAGCCATTGAGAGCCGAGTACAGCCACTTCCCTGCTTTACTTGTAGGGAGCGGAGAGGGGGAGTGGGAGCGGGGTGGCGTGGGGGAGTGAGAGGACCTGTGGAACAGTGGGGAGCCCTGACGTTGGGGGATGTTGACCTGCGGAAGCTCTCCATTCTGATACGTATGGTCTTCACCGGGCTCCTGGCTCTTCTTGATGTAGGGAGGTGGCACGGCAGTGTGGGGAAGGCTATTAATGGGGATGTTGTTGATGGGAAGATTAGGAATGGGTAATCCATTGAGGAGAAGGCCTGACATGGAGTTGGAGCTCTTGCTGTACATGTTAGAGTTTTGAAGGTGGTTGTCTTTGCTTGGGTCCTGGCTCTTTTTGTGGGTGGGCAAGCCACCATGGCTGTTGAAGTTCGGGTTGAGGCTTGGGGTCTTGCTGTAAAGTGGAGGCAGGCCAGTGTGGATGCTGCAGGCCAGAGTGGGGTAGGTGGGTTGGCGTGGGAGCGACTGGACACGAACCTGTAGCGCGACGCTGTGGGATACATTTGGGACGGGGAAAATGTGCTCTGAAGGCGGCTGGGAGAACTGCCACACCAACTCCTCATCAGCAGCACTGATCCTGTTCGACAGGGAGAGATTCAATCAACACGCCATTGTTAACTGTTCCATCTTAAAATATCCAGGAATTGTCAGAGCCTCGAGGGATTCAGTGTTACTTCCTCTAATTTGATTTGAAAAACAGCACAATACAAAAGATTTATACCTACATACTGTATATCTTTGAAAAGGACATAACTTTATCAAGTTCCCTCAATTTTTCCTGCAGCTTTAAAGATCTGGTATCCGACAGCCTCAGTGAAAAACCTTGAGCCCACCAGTGTCAAAGTCTTCAGTGAGTGTTATGTCTGACCTGTACAGGATGTTTCTGGGGACGATGCCATGGGAGGCGCTGAGCCAAGCGCTGAGCTGGGAGAAGAAGACGTAGGAGCGGACAGCCAACAGCAGGGTCTTCTCCTCAATGAAGCGGTCGCCGCTTCTATTAAAAACACAGTCAAGAAGAAGGTGGAAATGTGCCAGTATGCC
Organism: Sciaenops ocellatus; assembly: GCA_033000465.1. Lineage (NCBI taxonomy): Eukaryota > Metazoa > Chordata > Actinopteri > Sciaenidae > Sciaenops > Sciaenops ocellatus. Next base: position 16,193,129 of record CP136888.1, read on the forward strand.
ACGTTAATGAGAAAACAGTTCAAGGATGTGTGTGTGTGTGTGTGTGTTTTTCAAACACAGTGTTCTCTGTTTCTACACATGTGAGTAGGGAAGTGGGCCAATTTGCAAGACTAATTAACCCTCTAAGTGCCAAGCCAGTTACTTTATTTAACATTTCATTCTTTAGCATTTTTATTACTTTCTTTAGCCTTCACCTTTACACGTCTCTGGATCTAGTAGAAAATGAAACTTCTGCATCTCTCTGGTGTAATTTGACACATTTACAATGTTATTATAGAAGCACTCAAACCTGTCCTGATTTTATTTTCTGAAGGTGTTAAATTTTCACGGCCATCACAAAGGTGGGGGGGCGCTACGTGTGTTTTCTGTGGATACAGCCATTTGGCCATAGGTGTGATATTAAACCATCTGCCTCTCAGATTAGTAATTTATCTCAAACTGTGTGACACTTTCTGACCCCCTGCCCATTTTAAAACCTTTTACTTTGTGAGAAATTATTATATTTTGTTGCTATAGTACTAGCACGACCGCTACGACCCATGTTCATGTGCAATGCTGGTGAAACCTGTATAAGCTGCTCACTTAATCACCCCTGCCCACACCACAGGCACTGTATTTACTGTATACATTGAAGGTATTTTCACCTCATGTCAAAGTGCACAGGGTATGTGAAAGGATTATTTGTGTAAATATACAACTATATACCTCTGCTGACCTTAAATTGTTGGTGAACATAGTCTCCTTTGTGTGAACATCATCTCCTATGAACGCTGACAAACGTGCACTTTTCTAGCATTGTCCACGTTTAAACGCTTAAGATCACAAGCGTGCGCCTTACTGTCTTGGAACGGGCTGCAGGGTCCATCTCTCCAGAAGCAGAGCATCTTGTTTGATGACCGGGTCACTGATGGGGTCACTCGGGGGGCACTCATCACCATAGCAACAGTCTGGCAGGAGCATGACCTCAATCATGATGGGGATGCTGTTCCTCCAAAGCAGGATCACCTCTGAACGGGTTCGCCTTGCCTGCCGACACTGGACACACACACACCCGCAGACAAAAGGTGGAGGGTTAGTGCTCATTAGTGAATGTCAACATCAGGACCTTGAAATCTAGGGGCAAAGCAGATGGGACCCTAAAAGAGCCTCACTTAGAGCTGGATCTCTCAGTGATTTTATTTAGGTCACATCTCAGTTCACAATATTAAAAATCACCTTCCACCTTGGATGTTTACTGTATATGTGCTATATATATATATATAACACTTTATTTGGATAGTCCACCTACAGACAGTTTTAGGGTATCTGCAACATTATTAGTTGAGATTCAACAACCGTTTTCTGATATTACACCACTGTGGTTAAAGTTTGGTTAGGTTTAGGCACAAAAATGTCTCTACTGAAATGTTCAAACACTCCATCTTGAGGAGAAATATTCAATTTAAATGTTATCTGCTCTTCTCTGCAGCCGCTGCAGTGAATCAGTGGGTGCTGAGTTCCAGCTGTCTTTGTAAAACTAGAGAAAATACACAATCATCCTTTGCGTGTACACGTGTGCTACCTGGGGCAGTTTGTCGCTGCATTCGTGCTTGTGAAGAGGTGGCATGGCCGACTGGGCCGGTGGACAGTGCAGCCCCTCGGTTCTGCCTTTCACAGAATATTCTGGTGTCCTTCCCTCTGTGATGAGCAAGGTCAGGAACACCAGGAACTCCTCCGCGTCATACTCGAAAAACTCCTCCGTTGCATCTAGACAAGGCAGAGAGACACAGGGTCAGCATATATTTTCACCTCACATCTAAACAGAAAACAAGGAAACCATTGGAGGAGAGTAATCAGGTAAACGGCTCATTTATCTATGACCGACGCAGAAAGAAATGCTAATTGTGTTGAGCCGCCTTTACCGACACGATGAACACATGAATGTGTTGAAGTCTTTGTTTAGGTTTTTACTTAAGTGGATGTGGCTATTTAACTTTGGCTGGAAAGACTTGTTTAGAGAAGGGGTGTGGGGGAAGGCACTGAATGACACAACTTTTCCAGTTTGGCCGCTTCAAAGGAATATATTTAGATCTTCCATGTCAGCTGAGCTGAGGGGTGAAGCCACACACTGTCTGCTCTCTCTCTTACAGTACACACATACACACACTTTCAAGTATAGGCAGTACTGAAACAGGCGTCATTCACACTCACTGACAAAGCATTTGCAAACAAAACTCAACCAGTCCAGTAATGAATAAAAATAATAGAGTTATGCTGCACCACCTGGTGCTACACCAAATTTGCCAGGGTGGGGTTGGGTGGGGTTGGCGGGGTGACCATGGCAAGACAAAGAGCTGAATCAACCTTTCACCATTCAGGGCTAAACTATTTCCCCTCTGAACCAACCACAAGACTTTAACTATTATGTAGAAGCAGAAGGACACAGGTGGCTGTAAAATCAAATAATAGCTCACATTGAGCCACTTTATTGTACATTATTATTCATAATAACTACATTTATAGCACCTTTTATAAGGGGCATGATGGGAGCTGTTATGTATTAGGTCAACAGTCAGATGCTACTAAATTGTAGCTGTGGCTCGTTGGTTTGTTTCCTGCCACAACAAAATTAACAAACTCATGCTCTGTTTGTGTTGTAATTCAAGCTCAAATCTAAAGTAGAGGTATTTTTAGCAGGAGGTTGAAGAGCCCGTCTTAGCTCTCCTGCACTCCTCCAGAGAAAACTCCCAGAATCCCACAGGAGGTCAGCTGATACACAACAGCTCCGAGAATCACAGCTTTCTTTCTTTACAGCACACGAGCAAAAACACTGACGCACAGAGGCTGCCTGCCCTACAATCTTGAGCCCTCCCTCCTGGCTTCATTTTAATTGGAGTCAAGCAAATATTAGGTCACAATTGTGTGGATAATTTGTGTGTTTTAATCATTTTCAAGGATATCAGGCTCTCATAAGGCTAGAAGTACAAACACACACATGCACAAACATACAGCCTGTCCTCCTCCCACCAGAGTCAGGCTGGCTAGATCAGAGTCCCTCTCAGCTGGCTATGCAGAAGTGTGAGCTACGAGCTGGTGCTGCATGTGTGTGTGTGTGTGTGTGTGTGTGTGCGTGTACGTATTGCAGTCAGCCAGCCAGTCACGCACATTCCTCTCAGGGAACTCCTCCTACATGCCTTTAAGCTGCTGCTGCACGTGGAGAGAGGCGCAGTCCAACACAAAACATGAGGAGGGAGGGAGGGAGGGAGGGAGGGTGGGTGGGGGTCTGTTAGCCAGCTGTAGGCTGAATAAGCGCAGGGTGAAAGAGATGGAGAGGGAGGCTATATGCAGGGTCCTTTTCTTTATGGGCTGCAATAGGAAAGGCTTGAACAAAAGGGAGCAAGAGACAGACCAGAGGGAGAAAATATATGACAGAAGTCAAGACTCAAGGTCACAGAGTCCATCACCTTTACAACGACGGCTGGCTTGAATGTGCTGGATAAATATACAGTAGTGGGCTGTTGTTAAGGTATATTCCCAATCCACACTGGGGGAAGGTTCCAGTTCCCTGTAGTACCAGGGGATTTGGGCTAAAGGTGACGCTCCATGAGAGAGGCAAGGAGGGAAAAAGAGACATGGATGGATGAAGGGAAGGAGGAAAGGGGTGATTAAGGGAGGAGCAGAAAACAGCCTCTGGGAAGCGGTGTGCTACACATACCCCCTTGAGCACACACACACACACACACACACACACACACACATACACAAACGTATACACTGCCTTAATCATATGTGCAGAGCAAGTGTCAGATGACTGCATTCTAGAAAAGGCAAACCCAGGAAAACACAGCCCTCCAGCAAAACAACCAAAAACACACATGGACGCCAACAGACACACCAGCAGCAAACAGACAACCCACTGAAAACATACATACATACACCGACACATGCAGCAACACACGCACACACGTGCAGTGCAGGACAAAAGGCCCAGTGATGGAGGCTTTGGTTAAGAGGCCCAGCCTGCGTATACGCATAGATGAGAGCTGTCATTCTTTAGGGCGTCGTGCCTGAATAGAACATTCCTATGAAGCCTACACACACACACACACACACACACACACACACACACACACACACACACACACACACAAAAGACACAGCTTAAAAGGAGGCTAGGATCTGATCAGGATGCAGGACAACACAAAAAAAGGCTGAGAAGAAGAAGAAAACCTTTCTATGGACATGGACAAAAGAGAGAGAGAGATGCGTTCAACATACAGAAGCACATTTACAGAGCTGACCTCGACTTTTGTCCCTTTTTAACGACTTCAAAAATTAATCTGTTTCAGTCATCGATGAAATAAACAGAAGCTTGTTTCAGCTTGATGTAGGACATGGCATTTTTAATAAAAAAGGAAATGGTTAATATCATTTGGGTATTTCTGCAACAGTCTGCGTTGTTTACCAATCATTAAACCTTAAACGTGGGGCTCAATGTTCAATCCTGCCTTTTGCTCCCCCGCCTCCTCTTTTTCCTTGCGGACCGTGACCAATTTATTCCTGCCACTCCATCTCTTAAAATCTGTCTCTCATTAATTTATATTTCTTTTTTAAATTAACAAATGTCTGTTTGTCTTGCGTGCTACATGATGTGATTTAGTTTCTTCCTTTCAATCCTGTGTGTAAACTCCACTGGCGCTCTTGCGTTCAGTTAGAGAAGCACCATAGCAACTACTAGCATTGCTCGAGAAATGCAAACAGAAAACATAATCAGGTTTAGGCTCACTGTCTCAATAAAAGGCTTGGCTGATACATGTTGCACTTCATGGACCCACACCCAAATACATAACACACAATGGAACGCTGATCTTTTTCTTTTCCATGTGAGTGTGACCTCTCCTCCGTCTCCGATAATGTGTGATGTGAATTATGTAACAGGTCGGATTTAGATTCAGCCTTCTTATTATTAGACCTGTGACCGCCTGCCACCAAGTGCAGCTGGAGCCCCGCCTACAGATCGGCTGGTCCGGCCTGTGATGCGTGCACACACTCACACACTCACACACTCAGGCACACACCTCTCAGCTGTCTCCGTGTCCTCAGGCCAACAGATCAGTATAGAGTCATGTGGGATGGAAAAAGGCCTCCAGGATAAGAGTGGAGCGTTCAGCCTCGGTAGCCAAGACTATGTTCAGTGTAAACACACTGTGGTATACGCTGACACACACTTTGGTGTGATTCATCATTACCTAAGGCCCGTCAGGGAGGCAAATGAACAAGTCAAACATGTCAGTGCCTCGTTCAAAAGATTACGATGCTTGCGAATTGAATCAGTTTTTACTTTTGCATGCAGCAGTGTGTCTATTTTAACGGAGAGACAGACAGGATGATGGACATAAAGGACAGAGAGACTGCAAGTGAGATAATTCAGATAAGCTAATCCATTAATACGTGCACTGTGGCCACACAGTCACTACGTGGCTAGCCCTCTTTCTATTACCAAAGGCTACCGTGCTCTACACAAACACATACACTGACAGCTAATTTGAATGCTGTGTAAGTACCCATAAGGCATAAAACCACTCCCATCCTCCTCTGCTCAGCCAGCGGAGCTCTCTTTACTGTTTGTGCCATTTGTTTAGGACCACGTTTCATTTAAATGAAGCAGAGAGCACTGCTGGAGTCTTGGTAGTCTTTCCTCATTAGTGATTCGTCTGTGCTGGTGGACTGGAGACAAAAGCCAGTGGCAGATGAACAAAAAAAAAAGGAATAACAGATCAAAGTCTCAGTGGGAACACAACACTGATGAGGTCACCTATAGCGGGACTACTGGTTATCAAAGACTATGAGCTAATATACTGCAGGCCAGAGACCGGGGAGAGATGAGATATACTTCATAAGGAGAGCGACAGAAGGTCTACACAGATATTGGAAGAGACAGACGAGCAGTCTATAGGGCAGAGAGGAAACACGCACAGTTAGTTTAAAAGCCAAACAGGAAGTCATATTCACGCTGTTTTCAGTTAGCTGTCTGTCAAGTCGGATTTCATGCAAGCGTTTGAAACCTTTGCAGAAACCCGGAAAAAAAAAAGAGAAGAAGCAAATTAGGTGGGATTTGCATCAGCTCAGTTGATGTAAGTTGATGTAATTTTTCTGAATGTCAGAACAGAAACAGAAAAACAGACTTAATATCAAGGCCATACGTGACCGTATGTGACTATCTGGAAGATTGCTGGGGACAAATCTATTCCAGAAAATAATTTGAATGTCTTTTGAACTGTTGTACTACAAAACTGAACAAATCGTGACTTGGCTGTGGAGGATTTCTTGATTTTGTTTTGTGCTTCAAGTGACTGCTAAAGAATCAGACTAACAAGGCACACAGGAAAGTATCAGGACAGACAAGAAGAGGAGTTTATTTAATTTATTTAATATTCAAATCAACTTATATGTGTGACAAAAATAAGCAATTTAAAGAAGAGTAGTACACTTGTAACAGCTTTTTTTCCAGTTCAAATGTTGGATGTGTAGTAAATAAATAACTGTCCACGGCTAGTTTTGAGGTTCCCCTGAGCAAGACGTTAAAGCTCTTAACTGCTCCGGTGGGGCTGACGTATTTTCTCAAGATGAATGAATAATAAAACTAACAGAACAAAGGTTTGTATAACTGGACACATTTCTTGCACAAACAATGCAGCAGGGACACCGTAGGTGTTCTTAAGATTTCTGATTTTAAATGTTTTTTTTAAAATGCATGAATTTTTACTTTAGGACCTGCAGACTCCAGATAACAAGCAGCCAGAAGGCTGTATGTTCAAGGCATTTCCAATCAGTCTGCTGAGCTCGCTGGGGTGTGTCAGCTTAACACATAATGATATCCAGGTACGTCTGAATGGAGAAAACGGTAAAGGTTCTACCTTGCTCATTCTGATCAGGTACAGCACTGGATGTCCTCGATGGGAAGCAACTCAAAGTAAAAACTTTTTTCTGCACTTGTACCTTTTAGTAAGGCTGTGACGTTAACTGGATGACCTCAATATCGTGATAGTGTGATGCCTAAAGCGGGGCTGAGTAAATTACCGTCATCCCTGCAATTTCACGTCATTCCATTCAAATGAAAAATGTCAGAAACACAGCGTCCGATTGGACGACGGGCTCAACCCAACGCATCAGTGGCTCCTAACGACATACTAACAACAACAACAACTGTTTACAACATGGGAAAAATTGAAAAAATGATCCCATTGGTGGAAAAACTACATAATCAATAATCAAATCTGAACTTGGATAGACATGCATTTGTAGACCGACCTAAGCCCATGTATGTTACATGTACGCAATTTTAATTCATACTATGAAAAATCCTTCAACTGTTCTGCTTCACTTGCATTAGCAGGAATCTCATCTGCATCAAACAAATGACTTGTAATTGCTCCCCGAGTTCCTCAACAAATGAGAAAAATGTGTCAAATCCCTTGAACTGCGCAAAGGCAGAGGAAGCAGAAACAGAAACAAATCTAAATTTAACTCTGGTTCAGTTGTGCTTGTACTGAAAAAAAGGTCATATTCTGGGACTTGAAAAGAATCAAAAGCACTGAAGATGTATGCATGCTTATAGTCACCTCAAAATACAACACGATGGAGCTGATGCCCTGTTTAATGCTACATAACATCATACTCGTCTGATTCGATAGGCTTAGGAAGATTACAGAGGCAATATTTATATTTTCAAAATGGTTAATCTAAGAATAGTGAGACAAAGTCACTCGACTCTGAGTGAGAACTTCCGTACATACACATGGCTGCAACTTCTATAATGAATATACAGAATGTGACAGTTCCTCCATGCTAAATCTCCTTCCTGCAGCCCCCAGTGAGACAAATATAGACACAACTTGGTAGCTCCCGTTTTCTGTTTATCTCTCTGTGTGTCTGATTCCAAAGTGCAGGTTGATTTGATGACTTTGTGGTGGTGCCTGCCAGATGTTAAAAAGGGCTAATGTGGTGAATGGCTGAAGTCACACACTATGGAGTGCTAAAAATAACTGCAAGACTGTGAGAAAAGTTCCAATGGGCACAAGTTACTTGCCTAAATGCAGACACGTATGCCATTACTGTGCTCCTTTGGTTTCTACACACTATAGTTAGTAGGCTAAGCTAACCCTTTAATGCACAAGTACCACCCTCTTCTGAAAGGATAGCATAGACAACACACATTATCTGCAAATGACAGAATATGGCACTCCTCTAAAATCCACCACTGGGCTGGGCTTTTGAAGGCTGCCTGATGTCCACTCTGTGGCGATACCAAGACCATATAAGCACATATTCATTTTCAAAGCATTCAAATGAACTGATAGCAAAACAGGTGGCAGATTTGAAGTGTCAGCAACCCCGGCAATGCATTTCAACACCCTGGGAATTGTTTGCAATGCCGTCTTTTTTGTCCCATGGCCAGTTCTGCAGTCTGAGCGACTATATTTGGAGACCAGCTGGTCTGCAACACCAACTAAACTGTATCTCTTTTCCCTATATATCTGAAAGATTACAACTGCTTCCTTATGTTTTTCTGAAGTATGTGTTCCGAAACTCTGCATTTCTATGAGCACTTCACAACAAGAGTGTGGTTCCAAACGTGCCGTGTGTCCTGAAAATATGCAGACCACTAACTACATCAGAGCGAGCAGTCTCACCCTCAGTATGTACAGCCATGTGCTTCATGTACACACGTTAACACGTGTAACACGTTCTGGTAAGCGATACACTCCATAACGAGTATTCATTGACATAACTATCAATTACGATGCTTGCGTAACACTGTTTAAAGAAATTCTGTTAGTTTAACATTTTGTACTTGAATCATAGCATCCTGAATTGAAATGAACTCATGTGGTACTTACAGATTCCCACAATAAACTAGTTTTTTGAGTGCATGATTGTGTTTGTGCTAACATCCAGTGCTTTGTTACAAGCTTAGACTGTGTTTACAGCTTCCTAGAAGGTCCAATGTGTAAGATTTAAGAGATTTAAGGCTGTATTTGCCGAATATATAAATAACAAAGAAAATATAATATGCATAAATGTTTTTATTAACGTATAATCACCTGAAAATGAAAACTATTATGTTTTTGTTACCTTAGAATGAGCTGTTTATATCTACAGACGCTCCAAGTCCTCTTCTATGGAGTCCGCCATGGCAGCACAACTGCCATATTTCTACAGTGTCCCAGAATGGACAAATTAAACACTGGCTCTAGATAGGCTGTTGTTTCACGGCAACCATCGTTTCTCCTTTATGCTAGGAGAGGCTGAAACAAGAGGGTTGCAGTCAACACACACATAGTTCTGAGGTAAGCTGTTAACAAACAAATGACCAAACATTGCTATCGTCTAGTATTTTTTTGTTCCTCAAAATGTTGTTTAAGGGCAGAGAAAAAACAAACCAGTCACCATTTTTGACACCAAACCAAGGAGAAGTCTGGTGTCTATTTATGTAGTCAGCTGTCTTAGCAAAAGCCTTGTCATGACTTTAAGCATATCGTGTACTGAAGTTGCCATGTCAAAAATATGTAACAGGCAAGTGATGCCCAAAAGTGAATTAATTTTAATTAGGTACAGCTGATACATTTTTAGCAGGCAGATGGTCACAAGCTAAAAACAAGTAGCTGAACATAACATTTTTATGATATAATGTTTAGCAAATATTCTGCCTACAATGATAAATTCAGATAACACATCCACACCTATGGGGGTGTTAAATGTTTCAATGTTGTTACAGAAACTGCAAAAGGATTTAATTTAATTCATTAATTAACTGAGCAGCCCCGTGGCACCGTCTTTGAGACAATGCTTACGTCCCAGTGTAAAATGAGAAGAGGAAAGACCTGACTGACCTGGGACCACTGCAGAACAGTGATCAATGATCACAACTGTTGACCAGGGAAGAAAGGGAGGAGAAAAAAAAAAAGGGACAAGTGTTACCAAGGCAACAGAGACCTTGTGTTAAACATTCCCGTCACGGTGATTGAAGAGTGTCTGTGTGTAGGAATGAGCTGCACTTATCTGCGTCTTTGTGTGTGACAGTGAGCTTGACGAGAAAAGAGTTTGAAGACAATTAATGCTGCCGTTGTGCTCGGCCGGTGTGTGCGTGGCGTGCACTGGGTATATACAGCATATGATTGTTTTGTGTTAAAGCATGCCTGAAAGTATACCATGTCCTTGTATTTCACACTGAGACCGTCTGTTGTGTCTGTTAAGCTGTTGGTAATCACACTCGCCTTGTGTGTGTGTGTCAGTGTGTATTTTTCCCCCCCCCCAAGTGTGTCTGAGTGTTTGTGTCTCTCTTCACCCTCTCTGTGGAAAAGCAGCAGAGGATTAATGCTAAATTTCAATTGTCATAACAGGGTCAGCCGTGTTTCCAGTGAGTTTTAAAACACGAATCACACGTCACTGCCAGCTCACCTTTCCTGTTTTTGTCTGCCCTGTGTTACAGCATTGAAATACACTGGAAGCGGTGGGGAAGTCTGCCAAGAAACTGGTATGTTTTTGCCAGAGTACTGTAAAGAACGGCGAGGATCGCTGTGAAGAGTTAAGAGCTGATCCAGATTCAGTCTGATGTGTTGAAATTAAACACGTCACATTTGTTTTAAATTACTGATAACAGGCTGGGTGACGCTGATCTTTTAAATTCTACTATTAAGTTAGCTATCAGCAAAGCAAACAAACTTTGGACTGTGTCCGCTTAGTACCACAAAGTTTAGTTGTAGTCAAGGTTTCTGATGTTGTGTTTGAGTCTCAAAACTTTTCCAGCTTCCTGCCACCTGATTAACTGAAGCGTTACTTCAAAACTATGAACTTTGAGTCTATGACATGTGTGTGTGTCCCTCTCCCACTCTGCAACACAAAGGGGCAGATTCACGGCACACTTAGCAACAAGCCCTGATTGGCTGAGAGGCGTCAGTACAGTTCAAGCTGAGGAGAACCCTTCTTCTGTTTTGTGAACTCAGCTGCTATTATTCTCCCACTGCCAACAAACAATTCACACACACTCGACCCAGACTGACACACCACCTTGCCCTCTCTCTCGCTCTCTCTCACACCCATCATTGTCAGCCATAAACAGAGCTGTTGTTTGGACGCTGAGCAACTCGCATACAAGTGAAGTCACATGGTAAACAAGCTGTGAGCCTCTGGAGAAGAAAAAAAACTTTTCATCATGAGGTGTAACCACTTGACAGACAAAACTCGTCTCAGCTGATGTGGAAAAAGTAACTTAAGGCTCCAGCTGACCTGGGACCTGATTTCAGAGAGCTGCTATGTCTGTCAATTATTAATCTTTGGTTGTTGAAATGTCCTTGTCTCTGCTTTTCTTTACATCTTTTTGACAAGCAGACAAATTCCTGTACATCTTTTGCACATGACTACTGAGGAAAAAAGGCATATTTTCTAATATAGCTGAATATGCAGCGTTAGTAGGTCATCTACTTTACACCCACGCTTACTGCAGCAAACTTTTGTTGAGTTCATGCACACAAATCCCTCTTAAAATCACAGCTTCTTTGCAGTATTAGGTCACTACTGTGTAATGAAAGCACCAGTAACAATGGTAGCCTATCACAGTTAGGTAAGCAAGGTTGAAGGAGTGCAACAGTCTGTAGGATTTCACTGCAACCGCACACTATGCCAGCTTATTTCAGTAAGTAGCACACCTTTAACCATACAGGACCGTCAAAATGAGATGATATTGCAGATACCTGCATACTCTCTGCCAGCTACTGACAGCAAAGATGTAAATTTTAAATTCCCAACCCTGCTGGGATGTTCTTGGTTAGGAATGAAATGCAGTGTGCTCTCTTCATCTTCAAGAACCATAGCAACTGAAGTCCTTGAGAAAGGTACTTAAACCCCCCTATTATTCAGATGAGTTGCTCGGTGGCTAAAAGAAGAAGACTTGCTGCACTGGGCAGCTTCCAGGTGTAAGTGCATTAGGCTGAGTAAATGCAAGCAGAGTGGAGCTGAAAAAAATAATTATATATGCTGTAAACTTTCCTGAGATTAAAAAAAGACACACTGAATACTAATATAAGGATTCATAAACACTAAAACAATGAGGTAGGCATATTTGTAGATACTAAAGTATACACCATGCGCTCGTGACATTTACTTCTTTTATCACACCTCTCTCTCCTAGTCTCCCTCTCATCTTTCCTGAAATGCCAGAGGAATTATCTTCAGAAGCAGTGACCTAAGGCTTGTTGTACCCTCTGCAGTGCCCTTTCTGACCTCACTTGCATACACTGTAGCCAGGCCCCCTGAGCCCGTTATTCAGGCAAGAGTGGTCCTCTGCAAACTCATTGTCTAACTAATACCTGTTATGTAATATGGAGTGGAGTGAGTACTGGGCAAGGTGAGCAAAGTGGGATTTACAAAGCCCCGGTACAGCTAACAATCATGCAGTCTTGCCTAATTTGACCATAATAATGTACACTATAGCTACAAACTTTCATTTTAGATTTAATGATTTCATAGAGATGTCACAATGTCGTGAGGGCACAATATTATATCAGGTACACTGGCAAGAAGGCGACAACAACGTGATGAGTCTGAGAACGACAATGTTAGCTGATAATTTTATCCTCTTATTTTCAGTCACTTACTTATTTGTAGGCCACTAAATTTAACTGTGTGTATGGATGGGGTCTCCCTGACCAAATCTTATCTCCTCTAAAGGCAGCATCATCAGATACTAAATCTTTACTATAGCAGTTTCAATTTCAGCAAGCTGACTGCTGGTAGCTACAGGACACTGGGGCAGTAGGACAAGCCAGCCTCTCTGTGTAACCGGAGCCACCCTGTCCAACATGAATGCACGGGCCTTTGACCTATCCTCTGCTCCCCATGCCAATTTCTAGAAAGGGGAGTCCGAATTGAGCAACCAGAGCAGTGTAGCTCCGAGGCCAACGTGAAAAGTGTGTCAGTTGTGGCGCAGGCAGATCGAGGTGGTCGGTGACTGGATCTAACCGCTCGGGACAGAGATGCACAAGGGCAAACACAGCTAGGGACACAGCTGGGGGGGGGAAAACTTTTTGTTATTCTTGGTTAAGCTGTAACGTATGATTCATCCGCCAGAAAAAGGCCAACAGCTCTGTGCTTACTTGTATTTATCATTTAGCACCTTCACCTAAAAGTTCACAAACTTCACACCCAAATTCAACAACAGCGTTCATTAACCGCACATGAAAAGCAAAAACCTGACCGCTTAAAATCTGCTGCGTCAAGGGGGCAAAAAAAGGACATTAGCCCAGTTAAACAGGAGAGACTGACTGTCAGCTGGTTTGTAGTGAGGATGAAGCAGTGCTAGGGGTGATGGGGGGACTGCCGGCTGCCTGAAAACGATGAGATGAGACAATGGAGAGAAGGAAAGGGGATAGTTGGGATGAGTCTCAAATTAACTTAACCTCACACTGCTGTTAATAAACAATGTGCTTCACACTGCCACGATGAGCCCCTGAGGTACTCTGCGTTAACAAACTGGGAGTCTGTGTGTGTGTGTGTGTGCAACCATGATGCTATTACTTTAAAGGAATAGCTCACATTAGAGATTTATGGAAATTAACTGGAAGATATTAGATGTCTCTTGATTAATCAGTATTAGTGATAACCCTCACTATGCAAGCACGTGAACATTTCTTAAGATTCTTCAGCCAGCTTTCTTTTTTTCCCCTTTTCTCTCTCCATACTGTTATCAGACATTTAGACTCTTAATAATCTATTATGGTACTTTTTAGGGGTTGGGCGACTGGACCAAGATTTTTGTCATTTTATTTTGCTAATTAAATGGTCTGCCTCCGAAGAATGAGTGACAACCACAGAGTATCAGAGAGCAGCAAGTATGGAAAAACAGGTGTAGAGTCAGAATATTTTCACATCGAGCTCGGTAGATTAAGGATTTGTTGCTGATTGTTGGAACAGTGGAAAGGAGATAGTTTTGGTGCCATTTCGTGTCTGTCGTTTGTATGCGTTTTACGATGAGCTAACAAGCTGAGCTGAAGCAGAAATTCTGAAGTACAGTTGTATTTTTCTGTTTAATAAGGAAAATGTGTAAGAATATTTCCGTTCTCGACAATTTGTGTGGGGTGAGGGGTTCCTTTATTTTTTGCAACAAAGCAAACATGCCCAGCTTAAACTCAGGGGTACACAAACGCACACTCACACCTGCTCAAATACATCTGCAGTTGTTGGTTGTTGGGCTTACGATGGCCAGATGTAAACATTTAAAACATATCCTCTAACCTGAGCACTTTTAGCACTACACCACACAGTATGGAAACAGCGAAAACAGATGCGATGTGTGTGTTGGGTGTCGGTCAGGTGTATGAACCTGATTAGAGTGCTGGTGGCTTGCATAACACTGTACGGTGTCTGGTAACAGACCTTAACAGATGAAGAGGATTCCAGCCTCTTCAGTGTCAATCTAGACTGTCTGTCAAGAGTAACATTAACCTGTTGTAGCAAATCAGTGAAGTCTGACAAAGAACTAGCTTATTTATTTCATTTCTTTATTGTTTTTTGGGTTTTTTTTTACAGTTATGTTAAAAAGGGAAAAGTTATCTGTCATGACTAACTGAAGATGTCAAAACATTTTTACTTTTATCAAAGTAGTGCTGTTCTTTTTTTATGCTGCTCTTCAGCAACTGAAGCATTACAAAGTACTGTATACACATAATTCATGACTTACAACTAAAATCTTTATTTAGCAAATAAACACCATATTTAAACAAATACAGCATCACAGAAGAATAAAAAAAAGGCTAGTTAAATCCTATCAGAGCTGATGTAGTCACACTGTGTCAGATGCACATTTCTCAGACATGACGTGGACTGAAGAATATTTGTTTTATTTTTTAGGAAGATGACTTAAAACGCTGTATGCACGCTCAGAAAGCAGTGCTGGTGTGTGTATCGGCCATCACTTTTCCTGTGACAAATGCACTCCATAGCAATATACAGCATCTGCAAAAGAAATCAATGTAAGGATACCGACAAATCTGTCAGGTCATACTTACGCCTAGTTCCTTCTTGTGTTTTGGATAGTAAGTCAACTTAGCTCTATTTATGTCAATTTGCTTTTTGTCTAGATATTATAAGCCCATAGTGGTGGTGGAGGTGTTAAGTGCCGAGGTGGTACAGTAGCTGAAGTGATGTGACTCAGAGGACAGGAGAGAAAATGAAGGAGGGGGGTCGAGGAAGGTAGGATAGGTAAGAGAAGACCAGTGGAGCGAGGAGTGAGAAAGGTGATTCACTATAAGGTCAGAGAGAATTTTAAAGGTCTTCCCTCAAAAATCTTGCAGAATAACAATAATCACACTAACATGCGCCTTTGTCAACACTGTTGGCAGTAACAAGAAGCTGTCATTTTGGTTGCTGAGTTACAACAATAACAGACATGGTGGAAGCATGACAAAGGCATAATCTAAACATCCGTGCCAGGCATGAGTGCTTTTGTTTTCTTTAGTTTGTGGTTTCTCAGCAAGGCATGCTGGTCCCACAGATCATAGATCTACTTATGTCACATAATTAATCCTTGAGTGGAAGAGCGGCTACACTATAGAGGACATAAATAGATCATGGAGACGCCTATACTACAAGTTAATGAGTCTCAGCCACTTTGTGTACATTTAAAGAAATGGTTGGATATTTTACTTACCCAGTTAATTAATGTGTTCTGCATTCATCTAAAAGAAACACATTGCCTTTTAACTTCTTAGCTACTTCAAGGCAAACTGAATATGCCAAAGACAGACAGAGACAAATACACAGAGAAAAAGAGACACTGTCCCCACCACAACACCACCCCTACCAAGAGAAAACCACCAGGCCCAGATGGCTCTTCCTGTTCCTGCAGAGCTGGCTGCTGGTTGGCTATGAGGAGCCATGGGGCGGGAGGATGTGACGACCACACAAGCAAATGACATCACTTGCTCAGTGGCACCCTGGCAGCAGAAATATGACCCCATGCTGCTACTTTCAACCTCAGCCAGTTCAGCACGACGTCTGGATGGTTTATTTTTGTTAGCATATAGCTTGTTAACACAGAGCCTTAATGAGTAGTTGTACTAAATATGCACACAGCTCACTAGTGACTTTAAGCATTAAGCCTATACTGTATATCCGTATAGGGTAACAGTACACTTGTGTTTGTGTCCTCATATAACATAAATGTTCCAGCATTATGTAAGAGCATTGCTTAATTGGGAGGACTGGGCGCCTTCAATCCCCTGCAGTGGTTAGGCAGGGCAAGTCTAGGCTACTTACAGTCAAACCTGTCACAACAGCTTTGATTTAGGCTGATTACTCCAGGGATGGCAGGCTAGTAACTCACAGCTGAATGTCTACACAGTATTGGTATTCATTGTGAAAGGCAATCTCTGAATCTCACTGTACAACGGCGAGTACAATATCCTTGTTTGGTGCAGCTCAGTCAGCAAAATGGCAGCTGAATTAAAAACAAATGTTGACCTAAAGTTGTTGATAAAATTAACACCTACTATAAGATTGTGTGAGCGTAAACAGACTTTTAAATCAATCTCAAAGAAATCCAAAGTTATGGTTTTCAATGTCATGATACACGTAATATGTCGTGATAAGTGACAGAATGAGTTTGGGATTTATGAACAAAAAGACACGTGTTGAAGCTTCCTTCTATGGGGCAAATCACTGCCGAGGAGGAGGAGGCAAAGACAACGCAGGGCCGGACAGGTGTTGTACCTACTGTCGCTCTGGGTCTCCCGTCACAGTGAGAGTGTCCACTCTGAACGGCTGGCATGCGGCTTGGACGTCTCAAGGCAGCTGTAATCTGGCTGAGTGCATGGGAGAAAGCAGCCAGCAAAGTTGGGTGGGGGTGGTTGGGTGGACTTGTGTATTCAAGTCCTCCTTAAAGGACTAATGGCTCCAAACAGGAAGCACCACCAAACAAACACACCACGTAACACTACAGAGATCAGGAGCACAGAGCTGAGACTTGCCAGCTGACTGAGTCTCTCCAACATGACTAACTCTGAGGTCATCTCTGTGTATGTTGTTCAATGCGTGTCTGAAAGGAGGAGTGGATGAGAGCTGAGGACATAAAGGAGGAGGCAGTCAGTCACCATTCTTAGCTGTTTGCTCATATATTTCACCACACGGCTTCATAGCAGCATCTAATGCAAAGTTTTTCTATATTCGTAATGTCCCTTTAGGGATTCGGTTGTGAAAGGGATCACAGTCGAGCAAAAACAGCCTGTTTTTAATGATACAAACAATTCCAATTTGGTTTTTCAATAAATCTTTGCCCTTCTACATGTGGAGACAACACACTAAAACAAAATTATGTCTTTAAGGGTACGAATAAAACCCAACTCAAACCACACTTCAACTGAAACAGCCTGAAACCCGATACGACAGGCCACGTTTTCCCCAGTGGGTGTAAACAGGTCCTGAATTTTCCATAGCTGCTCTTTATGGGACGTGTAAAAGCTGTCAGTTGAGCCACATGGTTCAACGGTACAGCGCTTATTAGGGCCAACAGCAATCTGTTGCGTACACTTTGCCACACACGCCATACTGACTCACAGCTCAACTCACAGGAAAAACAAGGGGGTCAAATGACTCCCCCCCCCCTTCTCCTTTTATAACAAAAGCATGGTTCACAAACCGCCACGAAGAGATTTTGCATGAAGGAAATTCAGCTCATCTGAAGTCTAAATTCTGTTTCGATGAGGCGCCATGCTGCCTTTATTTCTGTGGACACCGATTGTGATACACAAATCCGCTGAGAAAGGCTTCCCAACTGATACCAGTTTTGTTTTTCAGTTTTAGTTAAGTATAATCTGAGGCTCTGACTAGACATCACTTCTTAAGCTATGTGGAGACATTCATACTTTCTAATTATGTTGTTCTAGATGCTTTCATAGTTGTGTTGTGACAGCAGTGACTAAGACACAGCACTTAATTTGGATTGGTCATCATATTTAGCTCATGACTTATCATGGATGTATGGACGTTACCTGCATGACTGTCTGACATGACAAAGCAACAGATTATTACAGGAAATGCAAAACTTATTTTAAATTACATTACTGTGAACTCATAATTGAACTATTTTCATTCAAAACAAGTATCAAGGTAGTATAGAATACTTCTAAATTTAATCAAAACAATGTATATTTCAGCGATTCCACCAATAGCACCCAAGGGAGCGTGCGTACCACAGTTTGAGAACCAGTGGATTTGAACCATAAGCCCCTCTCAAGGTGCTATGGTGGCATAAGAGCCAAGGTGTTGCAGGGCACAGCCTGACTTATCACCTCAGCACCCACACAAAGCCTTGGCTTGACTTTTCACACCCACCTGATGGGGAGGTCACAGCCTGTGAGACCATGTCTGGACATGTTCAGCTCTCTCCCTTCAAACTTAATATAAGTGTGCTCCCTGAGGAAGCCTCAGTCCAGCATCAGAGCAGCGAAACTGCCCGCTGTACTCTCAGAACGACCTTTGTGTGGTCCAGGCTACTGAGTAAACAGCTTCTCTCACCACTGCAGTCCCTTTCTCTGAGAGCAGGGAGTGGAGGGAGGTAAAAGAAGGAAGGCATCTGGGCTATAAGTAATTTGGTATCTCCAACACAGGAACAGTACAGTGTGTTCCAAATAACAATAGCCCCACAGTGCCTGCCAATCAAACAGGGAGCTACTTCTGTGGAGCAGCTTCTACTGGTACAAGCTTTCATAATTAGAACATGACAGTGAGCCAACGTGACATGGTGACAATCCATGAAAGGGTGAGGAACAGACTTGCTGTAGTTAGGCCAGCAGTTCTCATTGCTTTGGCAATGAGTACTGTTATGGTGTTTAGTTGTAAATCATCTCAATATCCCAACCAGTATTACAAAAGCAGCGCTGCTGTTTGTTCCTTACACATGACCCAGCATGCTTTGCTGCATTATTAGGCTATAATTACACTGTCCAGTGCAAGTCAGTGTGACCTTTACTCTGGCCAGTCACACACACAGTTGTCTGGGTCAGTGAGTCCATATAAAGGTTTAGGATCCTACAGGCAAGGCTAGGGTTAAACATCTAAGCCCAAATAGGGCACATGTTTACCATTTGTCGTGCAGTCCCATTATGAGCGCATTGTTCTCTACAGAAGATCCCACTCAGGCCAGTCAGCAGCCCGACTGCAGTTTCATAACCTATGCAAACACAGAGGCTACCCCTAATTGACTGCAGTTAATCTCATCATGACTGAGAACAGTGGTCCTTCACTGCCTCCAAGTATGGCGCTATTGTGTTGTTGACAACAGATCAAGTCACCAGTTACCCTGGATCACAAACAACCATGTGCCATCACAGCGTGAATCATTTAGTTTAAATACAATAAAGGATCGTATGCATGTCTTCATGTTAATGGTGTCAAGGCAGAGATGAAGGTACCCTTTACAAATTAATGTGATCGTAAAATTAGCATAATCACAATGAGACAAACAAGGGTGTCCCCTCTGTCCCTGTTTTACCTCTCGCTGCAGATACAGCGACATGTAAACAGGTTGCAGAGCATACGGCAGGAGCCTTATTTCCACAACAGGGTGGGTGTCAAGAACATTTTGCAGCAGCCCTGTGCAAGAGACTGTCAAAACACGAGCGAATGGAAAAAGGGAACAGCATCAGGCATGAGAGGATGTTGCAGGTTATGAAAAAAAAGAAAAAAGAAAAAAAATGGGGGAAAAGAAACAGCTGACATTCATGTTAACATCCAAAACTGGAGCAGCAAATGTTGTTTGTACACGTCCTCATTGACTCAGGTCAGGCTTTGTTAATTCACTAGTGACCAGCTGTTACATAATTCCCCTGTCCTGATTCTTCTCCCAGAGGACTGGGTACAGTCAGTCCACTAAAGCTGGAAACACTGATGACCATGACCATGATCACCTCACATGTGTTTATATGTGTGTGTGTGTGTGTGTGTTTCAGGTGCTCCACATACCTCTCTCGGGCTTCATGTTGTCCAGTGTCATCAGGTTGCCTTCAGGTTCTTCTCTTTTTCTATCTCTTTCTCACTCACACACACACACACACACACACTCACAGCCTTGACAGCAACACAACGATGTCTGGACCACCCCCCCCTCCTCCTCCAAACACTCTGTTGACTGAGACCTGCTGTATTAGCTAAGCAATAATATCAGCTGTGAAGCCTGGGTGTTGGTGCCAGCTGCCCCCTATCCAACAACAAAGCAGTGCTTTGTTAGCATGCTACTGTACGCTTCCATCGTGTCGCACTGTATTGTCCAACAGACTAACACAAAGACAGCTGATCTGAGCCAGTTAGGTGAAGGAGCTGTCAATCTGCTCGCTAGCGAGTAACCAATCCGACTACTAGTAATCTAACTAACAAGCTGGCTACTCTTACAGCCTGTCTCAAATTCCTCCACCTGGACCATAGTTACGTCGCGATGCATTTCTGTGTCTCCTCTCCTGTAACGTTGGCTCCTCACAGCCAGAGCTGCTGCTGCTGCTGCTGCTGGTGTGTGTATGTGGGGCTGCTAACTCAGCAGCTAGTCAGCAAACACAACTAACTAACTTTATCGTGACTGTTTGGTTAAGCGACCAGTGGTGACGACGACCTCCCAAACATCCCAACCCCCCACTGTATAGCGCAGGTAGCCACAGCTCAGCTCAGCTCAGCTCCACCACAAAACACCGATTCCGATTACGGACGGTCTCGGTATTTGATTTATTTATTTATTTTAACGCTACGACGGAGACATATTTAGCGTATCATTCCTCTCACGAAATGTTGACCGGACACGGTCCACTTTCTACCCCGGCCGTCGCCATCTACTTAACGCTACCTGTGCTGACTCTCCTTCGCGATCTTCATTAAAACTTTTCAAAGCAACAACAAATAGCCCCCCACTCTCCGCTCGACCGAGTCCGGAGCACGGATAGCGACGTTTCCCCCCGCGACCGTTTACTGAACAACGGTCGCTATTTCGCCGTTGACATGCCAGCTGGCAGCTATAGCTAGACGACTTAGGTCGATACTAATGTTATTCAGACGAAATGCAGATGAAAGGAACAGTGAGTCCTCCCTAGTCGTGATGCTTTACAGTCTGCCTCCCCTCCTCACTCACTTCCCTCCCCACTGCTTGTCAAAACAGATCAGTGCAGCTACAGTCACGTGTCCCAACAACAGCCCCAGTCGTCACTTCCCTCTCTCGCTCTCTCTCTCGTGCTCGCCAGCCTCGCATGAACTCGCAGCCATAGCAACCGCCAACTTAGGAAGCGAAGCGGTACCACAAAATAAATAAATAAATAAATAAAAAACTTGTTAAGGAAAGAAAGGATTCACAAATAAAACAGACTTTAATTTATTTCTCTACAGTTGTTTCACATTAATGACACGGACGGCTGAGTGAAGGTACTAAACAACAGAAGGGATAGTATCCCGTGAGCTGATTGGTCAGAAGAATTCGGTGCGCGCTCACGTGCGCACGTGAGGATTCGTTTTTTTCCGTCGTGAACATTTTGTCCTGGCTTCCTCGACTTATATGAAGCCAAAGATCGTGTGTGTTTAAGGCAGGGCTGCTAAATATCTTGTAGAACAAAGTCCTGGCTGAGCTGGAAGACTTGAGAAGTTCCCAGTAAATGCATCACATATTGATTATTACATTAGATATTAACTCTGAGTGTGTGATTTCCAAGATGAAGTACTTGTATGTGCAATCAAACTGCCCTCTTTGTTCATTGTTATGTTATTTAACAAAATGGAGCAATTCAGTCATTCATCATATCTTGTGTTTTTCAATAATTGTGTAATATAAACAGAAAGGGATAAAGAGTGTAATCAAATATCAAACATAGAAAAGACAATATTGAATAGAATAAATACTTTATTGATCCCTCTGTTTTTATAGGCCTGAAATCGAACCACACGTACGTACACAAAGGGCTCATAGACATGCAAATGTGGAGAGATGGTGCAGTGATGAGCAGCCATGTACCGGCGTCCTGGGAGTAGTTAGGGGTTCAGTACCTTGCTCAATGACACTCCGGCAATGCCCAGGTCACCCTCCTGTTCCCAAGCCATGTCCATACGGACTGAGCTACCCCCACCCAATATTGAGCCAACCAGAAAGACCCATATTCAAGTCAAAGATAATGTTATGGCAAAATCAGTATGAAAGTGGGAGGTGGGGCTCCAAACTGTTTCAGTTGAGGCTCAATGAATGGAAAAAATATTACATTAGTTATCAAAAGGTGATCACATAATAGCTCAATGTGTTTAAAAAGATCAGAGATACAGTAGTTTGGTGGGAATTTTACAGTTTTCTCCATTTTTCCTGAGTCAGAACCTTATAAATTCCTTAGGACAAACATTTTTATGTATTTGGTGTAGTCTGAGTTTATGTCAAACTATATTGGCTCAATTGTTAAATGTCTGTAGGACCAAATATAATAATCATGATCCCATAAGCATTTAGGAATTGAGCATAATCTTTGGGGGACATATAAAGAAAATCTAAATTTCTACTATTATCCAACTTTGGCCAGTCATTGTAATAAGGAGTGCCCTACATAAAACTGTTATAAAAATTATATTTCAAAAAGTAAAACTAGGTTAAAGGTGAACTTAAACATGTGAAGACCTAGATCCTTATAAATGCAGAATGTGGTCCATTGTTATGTGAGGTACAAATGAGAAAGGACAGAGGGAGAGCTCTTTGTTTTAATCTCTTCTCTGCTGAAACCTCTTGGAACAAAGGCAAAGGCCAAAATGAGGACACTAGAATCTGCTTCACAAATCTGTGTGGCAGCTGCATTTGCACTTTGTGTGTTACTGTTGTTTGCTACACATAGATAGACTCTATAGAGTTGAAAATGATTACAACATGTTGGACTGACTACTTAAAATGGCTATAAGGTATTGTTGTCACAGGGGCCAGACATATTTTAAACATAATATACATTTTTAGAGGAAGTAGTGCCTGCTATACTATTTGCTGTGAGCATATTGAATTTTACATCAACTGAGTTGTCCTTTGTTTCTGATACTAGAGACAATTGAGCCAGAGAATGTAGGGTCATAAAGTTTGCAAAACAATGTAAACGTCAGCCGGGTGATTATGGGCATTTATCTGGCAAGGGAGCAAAGTTTACAAACTCAGTCTACTGTCACTGATTTACATCAAAGTTATGTTTTTTAAGTGAAAAACCAACTGTTGTCAGTCTATCAACTGGTCTGTGATCCTCCACATGACAAAACCACCTGACACGAGAAACCATGTGGTGTCCTCTCAAGATTTTATCTTAGAAAACAGCTGTGTAAAGGGTGACTGGGTGGTTGATGGCAGTCAGGGGTTAGAGATACTGTGTCATTGTTCTGTTGTTGTCATAGGGCTCAAAGATTTCTAGGTGTGTTCTTTGAAAAACAACATTGAAAGACAGACATGACATGACAATACTGTTAGGTACACGGTTAAAGGGGAATGCTACGGTAAAACTGATATTACATAATATTTTTATGTAATATTGTTCATAATCAGTTCTAATTTGTAAAAATTAGTAATTCTCTTCCTCTTGGTAGAGACCAGTCACTGCCCAGCATGCACCAAAGAGGAGGGGGAAGCTGATATTGTAAGTTGTGGTTTGCAGTGAGCTGCAAAGACCTGCAACATAGTTTGAGCTGTAGTTAGTGCAATGATGTCATTTAAAGATAAAACCTGAAGCTAACAGAAGCAACTCCTAAAGCTATCACAACACCCTGGCTGGTTTTAAAGAGACATGTTGTCACTGGAAGATCTGTATTCATATAAAGCTCATTTGGATTTAATATCTGTGTACATCATTTTAAGTACTGAGGCTCTTTTTTTCCAATGTGGGAAGACAGCCTGTGTTTATATGTACAAACAAGGAAGTTCATTCCTTTGGAAAAAACATGTTATACCCCCATCTAGTGGTAGATTACAAATAATGCAGCAAATAAAAATCTATCTATCTATCTATCTATCTATCTATCTATCTATCTATCTATTCAGTTAAAAGGAGAAGGAAAGAAGAGGGCAGGGGAAGGCCTGAAACTCCAGAGACAGAAAGACAAATGTTGTACAAATAAGAGTGCACCTGAGGTGAAACAGTGCGGACACGTTGCCAGGTGTTCGGGGTTCCCTTGGGTCACTATGCTGGGACTGCTTGGTCCTCATTCAAGCCAAGTACATTCATAGATAAGAGGTCACACTTCATCTGTCTGACGCACTGCTGTGTCTTTACTCAATACACCTTGACCCATTTAAATTGCTGAAAAGTGTACACACACATATACTCACAAACACGTGAATAGCTTATTGATCTGTAGCAGGCAGCACAAGCTCACAAGCATTGTTTAGCCTTAGAGTTGCACTAAAGGTGTAATTAAATCATAACATGTTCTTGCTCACAAGAGCAGAACACCTTTTATCTTATGTCTTGTGTATATTTCTTGTCAGACAGTATTAATCAGGCTAATTGTCTTCACGCACTGTGTACAGTTGTGTGTCATTACATTTGAAAGGAAAAGTATTTCATATGTCTAGCTTTGGTCAAAGCATATATAAGCCAAAACAGAGGTGAGATCTGCAGTCTCAGTTTGATGAGAATCAATGATTTACCACTGACTCAGTGTTTAACTGAGAAATGAAGTATTTATCTTGGCATTTGAATTCAGTGTATAAATAAATATAAGTATATAAACTAAATATATTTTAGTGTCCCCTGTTTACATGCAATAGTTTGGCTCTAGGCCTTGAATCGGTCTAATCATGGTGATGGATTACTAACAGATTTGTGGGGTTTAACGCCACAAACAGAGGAAAGCAATTGAAAAATCTATTTCCTCACTTCTTTTATTGTTGTGTTGCTGAATCCAATCAATCAAATTATTGACCGGTTGAAGTGTGGATATCTCAGCTTAGCTTGATTAATTTGTGATTCTATGTAACTGAAGATAAACCATATTAAGGCTTAAATTATGATCAGACGACTTTTCTCATTTCTGAATTATGACTGTGATTTTTGCATTATTTATTGAGACAGAGCACCTTGCTTTTCTGCTTGTTGGATTTCTAATCTGGCGGACTATTTTCAGCAACATCAGATCTACAAAGGAAAGGAAGTGGTTAAATGTATGTAATCCAGCACTGTGCTATAAGGAAGTGCTCTGTCAGAGTGGGTGGTTTAACATTGGTGCTATCTATAGACTGTAGACTGGAATATGCACTCATTGCACTGTGAAGGATAAAGGTGGACCCCAAATTACAGACACAGGACTGTGATTTATTGTACAAATTTTATTATAAAATGAACAATTTATAATTTTATTAAAATTAACCCCTCAGTGTGAGAATTTTGCTGATGATCTTTACCAAATAAAGTTTTAAATGATTGATTTCTTTAGTTTAAGAAGCTTAATATTTCCAAATGTAGCATTTATAAGTAAACAAGTGTGATGGGAATACATAATTTACAGTTTTACATGAACACAAGTGCATGTCATTTTGAAAATGGAGCCCCCTATATAATATTCAATGCATTACAATAACAGTTCACAGCAGCTGATAAACTGTACAATTGTATGTAAATTAGGGTAAACACAGGTTCTGTTCCATTCAGGTCAAACACAGTCAGGGTGCTGCTGTGGTGCACATCGGCTCACTGGAAAGTCTCTGCTGCAATAAATGGAATGGAACCTTAATTAGTGTCATTGGAAACACCTGAGTTTATCCAGCTATTTCATGTCAAAATGGCTGCTGTGAAAAAGGTGTATTAACCCAAACAGTGAATGCAATAGCTGCAGGAAGTTAGTGTCAAACGAGTGATTTTGATTAATCTTGAGCAGATTATTTCCTGTGAATATTACATCAGAATTTTCGTTGTTTTTGTTGTTTTAACTCTGTGCTTTTCTAATGCAGGATGAGGTAAAGAGTGAAGAATCCCAGACAGCCAGACCCTCGCTCTGTGAGTTTATATCTTAAATAATAATTCAAACTTAAAAAATGACAATTTCATTTAGATTTATTCACACAAATTAATGAAATGCTGGGATATAGGCCTATTCGATTTTTAAAAAAGTTTTCCTACACCCATTAAAGAAGAAGGCCTTCCATGACCCCTGCTGGGAGTTGGGACTCCCAGGTTGGGAACCAGTGACATAAACCATTCAGTGATCTTCTGAAGATACTTTTCATGCAGGTTTTCATCCAAGACAGACTCATATGCCTGCTTGTCTTGTCCTCTGCTTCTTTATCTGATTTGATGTTTTATTGATTCAATTTGTCTGTCTGAGCAAGACAAAAAAAGACAAAAGCACACACAGCCAAAATAAAATAATAATAACAAGAGTCAGAATTCAGAAGCTGGAAATACCAACCGTTTATTTTCTACTTTTTGTGACTACAGAAATGTTGAAACATTTGAACACTGAAAAAAGCTGGATGACATCATCACTTGCTTCTCAATTTTCTTTTCTTTTTTTTCATTTGCTTAGCAATCACAACAGATGATATTGCACGGCACTGAGAAAGCAGTAGCAAAGCCTGGGAAACAGCAATGACAAATCAAGTCATGAGACATGGAGTTATACATCTGAGAGTAACACCTACAGTATTGCCTCTCTGGCACACACACACACACACACACACACACACACACACACACACACACACACACACACACACACAGGCACTCGCACTCGCACACACACGCACACACATACACACAGAGACACCCATACTGAAAACTGAAGAAGCATTGTGAGTTGAGAAGGTCAAAAGAAAGCGATCAAGGTTGACAAGAGCACAAGGCTGACGAGATCAATGAGATTTCATTTTGAAATGCAAGTGCAAGATGAGCTACTACTGTAATCTATTCCTAAATGTCTATGACAACAAATATGCTTGTTTATCAAAACCCTTCAAGCATCTTTGTATATGAATAGCTGGAGGACACCCCTCTGCGGGTGAGAAACTAGTTCCCCAGCGTAAGAGATTCAGATGATTGTCTTAGGCGCTGCAGTATTGTTATGAGACTTGTAGCCAAGCTACCCATCATATGGGAACTCCTTATGGACAAAATAAATAACAGAAAATCTAAAGATGGGGAGAAAATAGATCCACACTGCATCATCCATTCCTTCTTTAATACAGGCCTCTATAAGCATCTGTACTTTGCTGATAAATGTTCACATTCTCCATTCTGTGACATAATGACCAAATAACATGCTGATGTGATCTGTCATGGACATTTAGGTGATGACCTTCTGTCCTTGGGGAACCTGTGCTGTCTGCATGACAGAGAGGAAGCAGTACTAACAGTAAGGCCTCTGACAACCAGAGGGAATCAAACTTACTGTTTTGATATGCACCAATCAGCCACACACATGCAGACACACCAGCAAGTACATGCACATTTTAACAATGGACGAACACACAGTAAAGAAATACATGCATATGAGCACACACACAAACTCAGCAGTACATGACATTTGAGTTGCGCGCACACACACACACACACACACACTTATCCACAGTTAGGAAAAGAAATGAGCAGTCCAGGTGATCGTCCCCATACACACACACACACCGATTCCTTGGTAAGGTTCTTTGCAGTTTTATTAGACTTTGCTCATAGTCATTACACGAGTACGTACCAAAAGAACAGATACTAGATGGAGCGAGGCGGCAGTGCCACGGCAATAAAAACAGACAGCTCCGTGGCACAGCCCCTGGCAGACCGGCTGCCCAGCCTACACTCCACCGCACTCTGTGTATGAGACAGCAAAGTGAGCGGGACTTGCAGCCCTCATTTCAAATGCTTCAGATTGTACATTGAACAGGAGATTCCCCACATGGTAGAGTAAGCTTGTCTACATAGCCCTACGCCTTCTACATTCTATACCCGTGCGAATGGCAAATCAAAACTCAACAAGTCTACCTCACAAATGCCAGTGCTTTTCAACATTATACATATTTTTTTTCCAATTTTTGGTTTGTTTTAAAAATCTTTGGATGTGCAGTAATACCCATAAAATAACTGTTTTTAAAAAGTCAAAAGAATAGAAAAAACACACACACACGTACACACTGCTTTTTGCCAGCTGTTCAACAAAGTAGCTCCTGTATAACTTTGTCTGCATTGGCAAATCAACTGTCTGGGTTTCTGGCAGTGTTTAAAACACACATTGAAATGCCGGCTAGGATTTAGCTGAAGAAGAATACAAACTACTCCTTTGTTATATCTAAGCGTGGGAAATAAGGCTGTAACATAAAACTGTCTTTTTTCTTTGTTTTTTTTTTTCAAAAACCTACTATATACAAATCTAGAGTTTCTACAAATGCATAAATTAAAGCAGTGGTTAACCATTACAAAAATGCAATTAAATTAAAATCACAACACAGAAGTAGAGAAAAGGGAAAATATGAACACAATATCACAGCAGTTGGTTTTACCCTGTAAAAGCAATAGTCTACCATCATAATATTGGCATAACCCAATGTCTGATAAAAAATACGCTTCTCCCTCCATCCCTTAAGTTTCATACATCAACCCTGAAACTTGTCCTCCGTGACTTGAAGCAGAGCACTTCCGCCAAAAAAGAAACCAAACAAAAAAAAAAAGAAAAAAACACACACAACAACTTCAAAATAGATAATCATACAGCTTTTTGAAGTAACATTAACAGTTACCACAAGAGTGGAGTTCTGCCTTACTCACAGATACACGTCTCAATGCAGAACTCAAAGGAATTATTACTATGAGGTATTCAGAGACATTGGTAAAGACATGCACGGCCAGAGTGCTGGACCTTCCTACACACAGCAGAGAGACAAGGAAAGTTAGGGGGAAGGAGGGATGGAGGGGTAAAAGGGGGCAGGGGACAGGAGAAACAAAGACCTTTGGTTTAATCTGTAGAAGTGGACAACAGAAATTCCTTTGGTATGTTTTCATTGCATGGTTGCGCTGGCAAAAGCACCACGGTGTGATTAAAAAACAAAAAACAAAACAACCTTTTCCTTGTTACTTCAGTAGTGGCCCTTCTACAGGCTGAGGTATTCACAGAGTCAAAGGTGAGAGGTCAACAGCGGTTTAACACTTTGGTTCAAGCAAGGCACTCGTCCTGGGAGTTTTAGAAAGATTGCAACACGTCTGCTTCTACTTTCAGGAACATGTCTGCCTATAGTTGAGTCAACAATTCTGCCCATGGCTATGTCAGCTTGTCTGCCTATTGTCACGTAAAGATGTCTGACCTATTTGGCGGATCAATATTATCAGCCTATAGATACACACTAAGAGGCAGGGCAAAAGCCGCAAGCAAAAAAAGAACAAGAGAGACTCCAGCTGGGTACTCCATCAATTTCACATAGATTATTTTGAAATGAATCATGAACCAAACTTAACTTTAACTTTTTATATTGCCACAATGTCAGCTTTTACATTTTTATCTGACTTTTCTGCCAATAAAGTGATAAAAAAAAAGCATTCTTTGGTACTGCTAACAAGCACAAAGAAAGACTGATCGCATGGCTAGCGAGTTCGCTGTACCCTGCAGGCACCTGCGTGGCCGCTTGTGTGTATCTATGGCTAGATCAGCATATCTGCCTATAGCTACATCAGCACGACTACCTATGGAGCTGTAATCAGAGCACAGATGAAGCAAGAGCACGCATAGCAGGGGTGCATGGGTTGATTGCAGGTGGGAGGGGGCGGGGGAGAGAGGAGAGAAGAAAGGAAGAGAGGGGCAGAGAGAGAGAGGATCTGGGGGGAGGGGAGACAAACAACATCTTTTAACACCACTCATAGAGGCCGTGCAATGAGAAAAAATCTTTGGTTATCTTTGGTATCATCAAAGTGATAGAAATCACGTATGGAACTTGAGTGAGGTAGCATCTTTGGTTCACACTATAAAACATCAGCAGGTCTTGACACGTTTTTTTTTCTTGTCGTCTTTTTGGTTTTTTCTTTCAGAGATGAAGAAGCAGCTCTCTCTCTCCCTCGCCTCTCCTTCAGCGCTTGTTCTGATGAATGTAGAGCTGCTAACCCTGGCCATGAGGAGGATGACGGCAAGGGGCCAGCTCAATATATTTAATGATACGCTGCCCTGGGCCAGCCCTGTGTAGTGCTTTCCTCCTAGTGCTGAAATGCATAGCTTACCAGGACAGCAGAGGCAGGATGGGCGGAGGGGTTGGGGAGGGTCGGGGGACTGGGGATTGGCAACAGGCAGGGTGGGGTGCTTTCGTATTCAGGTGACGAGCTGACATTGCTGTGTAAGCGCCTGAAAGTGATTTGATCATTGATATCATCCCCTCCACCCAACATCTTTGATGAGGAGGATAAAATGAAGCACACAGGGACGATGGAGCGACGCTGAATGCTTATTATTAGAGTGGTGACACAGTTTGTCCTCAAAAACAAAAATCCCATCAGAGGCCGTCTTTCTCCCTCACAGTGTCAAGAACACACTTAGAGCATCTTTTGTTTTCACCTTTGCAGAGAAAACACACTACCGAACGGATTAGTCTTTGTTTGCCAGCTGCTGGTATTTGAACACATCTGTAGGCATTAGCTAAACAGACTTACAGGAAAGGATGTATCTGCAATGATTAATCTTCACAACGAGCATTTACAGGAACATTCACATAGACTGTTTGCAAAGATATAACTGGAATATTTAGCTTGATTCAAGAAGGCATTTATAAGGCAAATGTCAATAGTTAATTTTCAGGGTTGTGTCATATAATATTTCCATTTGCAGGGAGCATATATTTAAGTATGACTCGAAATGTTGTATGGACCATAATCTGTAACATTCTCTTCTTTGTGGCTCCTAACTAACAGTCAGTCTCAGGAGGTAAGGGAGGAAATGAGGTAAAAATACTCATAGATTATCAACTACAAAATATACTCTTTGGTCAAATTACTTCATAACAGGTTCTTAAGTGGTTTTATTTCTAAGCTGCATGAGAGGCTTCAGGATTTAGAAGGCTTTGGTTTCTCTTGTTTAAATGATTCAACGTTTCAGCATGTTGGAAGAAAGCACTACCATGTGGGTTGAGGTTAGGGGGGTTTGGTTCAGGGTTGGGATTTTGGTTTTGGGTTAGCAGTCTACGCATGGGCATTTCCCTGTCTGTCTGGAATGCTTGATAGAAAGACAGACAGTTGGAGAGACAGACAGTCCACCGCCACCGATCCAAACAAGGTTGCACAACAATCCAGTCGCTCCTGTAGGATTTTTTTTTTTGTCTTTAAAGTTGATTGGCCAATCCCACCGGAGCTCCACATTCTGGCTGTTTTTCAAGGGTGTGGACAGCTGCAGATCAGACTGCCAATAGGCTGATTAAACCTCCATTTAGGGACCCATCATTAAAACCAACCAATCAGATTAAAGATAAGGATGGTGAATGATAGATTGATACTGGGTGGGGAGGCGTGGGGGGTGTAGTAAAGCTATAGACCAGTGACAGTGAGTGTGTGTGAGGGGGAGGGGTAAAACTATAGTCTTTTTGCAGTATGTTACACATAAACGTGTTGCTGAAACAAACATTTCAAAGCAGGTCAAACAAGAAGTCTTTGGTTTGTTTTTTCATCTTTGGATACTATAAATATCAATATAGTACAGGTTTAAGGGCAAAACGTTGCTTCAAGGTCTTTTTAAGTTTCTCTTTGTTTCTCTTAAGTTTTAAAGCTTTTCCACCGAGGTTGAGTCAGTCCATGAGTTGGTCAAATCAGTCCGTCTTCAGGCTTTGGTGCAGGCGTTGGGGCCAGAGTTGCCCAAGTGACCACCGGAGCCGTCGTCCACCCACTTATCTAGGCTCCGGCGACGTGCGTTCATAAAGAAGTTGCTCACTGTGGCCAACTCTAGGCCCAGCTGCTGGGCGATGGTGACCTGCAGCTCTTTGGATGGACGCTTGTTCTCCTTGAAGATGGCATGGAGCGTCCGCCGCTGCACATCTGTGAACACCAGCCGGGGCTTCTTGGTCATGTTCCCCCGCTCACTTCTGCCATGGTCTTGTTCCTTGCGCTTACACGCTGTGGAGAATTCAGTAGAGAGACAAACAGAAAGCGAGAGTGAGAGAGGGCAGGATAGATCTGTTTAAAAACAAAGAATTATGGCAGAAAAAAAAAGAATCTTCTTTATCACATATTGGATTTTTAAAAAGATTTGAATAAATCCATGGACTGACCAATGAATTATCTTAGTGGCTCTCCTTCATAGCAGGTTAATGCAGAAGTTTTAATTCTAACTGGCACTGATATCATTATTTAAAGCTAATACGTGATATTTTCAACTCTGTCTGGACCAAAACTAACTGTAATATAGACTGTTTTAGTACACAAATGCAGGTCCAAAACAAATGAAGTGTTTCATAGATGCTTATATCAAGTTAATTCAAGCATTTTTACTTTTGCGATTTTTTTTATAAAGTATAATAGCAACACTAAACATAATGTTTCAGTATTGATTTTAAATGGTCATTTTGACCTGTCACTTATGAATAACATCAGGAAACACAAAGTTTTAACACTTTAACATCTTATGCATCTCTGTAACCCAAACAAAAATTGCTTCAGATGATTTGAAGAGGTCCTCCCCTCTGTTTAATATATGTTAATTAGCTATGTTAAACAAGTATATCACATACACTCAATTGACTCTGATATTGTAGTCACGGAAAGGGACCTGAAAAAGTGTAAAATCCATATTTATCATGGTGACTACAAATGTTGAGAAGATCTGTCAGGTGTAACTGTGTCAGGTCTGCAGGTTGGAAGCAGAAGCACTTGTTTCAAACATAGTCTCTTTCATTGGCAGAGTAGAGTACACTTTTTTTTCCCTGAGGGGGAATAGTCCTGGGGACAGTGCTACAGTCTGTTTTGCACCACAAAACTACTATAGGTTGCATAGGAAAGTATACACTTCAGCATTTTGTCCGGGGTTCCTATAAGACTCATGGTCCCGTGTTGGTCCATGGACCAGAACAGGAGCTCCGCAGGTTGAGCAGCCGAGACAGGACACAGGACACCTGTCAGCCGGGGAACAATGAGCGCTGTCCGCGGTGCTGAAAACAACCGTACCCCTCTATATATTATAGCTCTGGAAAAATGAACTACATCGTCTAATATTAGAAAGACGGACTTGGGAATCCGTTTGACAGCAAATCAAACCTCAGTTCACCTAACCTCCTTGCTATTTCATTCTATATATATATTTTTTTCTCCCTCTCTCCAGTACAGCCATCCAAATTGAGGCTCACCGGTGAGCAGAGACCAGGAGGGGGCAGACGTAGGCTGCTAGAGGAAGGCCCAATATGGACTCACCGGGGAAATTAATGAAGAGTATATTCTAACCACAAAGCAATCCCTAAACCTATTTTTTTTTTTTCAAAATGCACTCAATAAAAACATTTCATTATAGAAAACCTCAAAACACTACGAAGAAAACCAATTAAATAAAACAATGAGATTCATAAACACAATTATGGAGAGAATCACTCTGGTCTCACTGCGCTATAAATGATCATGTTTTATTACATGAGCAATATGTATGTAGTCAACAGTGTTCACTACTTCACCTTACTGTCATATTTTTGATCTTTCGTTTTGATATCTGTGTCACTGCTTTCCAGTAAACAGTAAGCTTCATTAGGGAGTGATTAAAATAAATATAATTATTAAATCAAGCTGATCCCACCGCCTAACCTCATTCTAGCACACCCTCACTCAGATGTGTGGTAAAGTACAGTGCAGCGACCTATATCCGCATGACCATAAACTGGAGTCTAATAGTGAGTATGAGCAGCCTGGTGTCTCCAGTGCTGGTAAATATTAACAGAGAGCCGGAGCTCCTCGTGTAAGGGCTGCTATAAATCAGCAGGAATGAAGGCCACTCAGACAGCAGGAGCCACCACAGAGCGAGCCCGGCCCCGGCACAGGAGGCCCGACCAGAGAAGCAGCTTTCCCAGGACTAAGAGGGGGGACATAACAACGGCCTCGTTATCACGCTAATCACACACACATACACACACTGCTGCTGCTCCCGGCTAATCATTACAAACACAGAGATAACTCCACACACTCAAACAGACTGCACACAGTGACATAGTGTGACGATAGTCCTGCGTTTCATCATCTCACAGAGAGCAGGAGAAAACAACAATCAGACCTCTGTGCTCAAAATGCTGCAAATATTCAACTGTTATACCGACAAAGAGAGAACATGGAGCCTAATTCACTGTGAGCTGCTGATATGCACTTAAAAACAGCAGAAAAACACAACTGTCTCTGCAGTTACAACCGAGTCCAAAATCATTACTGAAGTCCTGTAATAACACACATCTGCCTACATCTATTCTATTCTATTCTATTCTATTCAAGCAAATTCAGATGTGTAATTGAATACGTGGGAAAAGGGAGAAAGGGCCCGAGATTAATTTCAGAAGCCTAAAATCAATAAGTATATATCACATCTACTTCAGCACACGATCACATATCTAGTTCACCAAGGAACGAACGGATCAATAAAATGGCGCTCAGCCTATTCTCTTCAAATTCATTTAGTTTTAAAATGTACAATTTTTATCCTCTCACAGCCATTTTTGTCGTTTTTGCAACAAAAAGTTATAATTTTATTATTATAAGTTTGTGTTCGACAAACTTTGTAATTTTTATTCATGATTTTGTTCATATAAAAAGTAGAAATAAAACGAGAGAGGACACATCATGCTCTAATTACTGAACACAACTGAAGCAGGCCTGAGAAATTCATTTTCCACAGTATAACCAGTATGAATTTCTGTCCCTTTAAATAAATAAATAAAACAATCATCAATACTAATCAATAAGTCACCTGATCTGATGTTTGTTTTAATTATAACCTGGATGATCAAATAAAAATACAGCTCTCTGAAGTTAATTTTTTAAAACTCATTCGCAAACGTCAGTGATAAAATCTCATCTTCATCAACAACCAACAACCCCCCAAAACACACACACACACACACACAAACAGACCAGCAGAAATCTGAAAAATAATAACAATTGCGCTCACACGCACTTTTCACTATAAGTGGCCTCAGCCTCACTTTTCGAAAAGCCCGTTTATAGGTCATTGATTAAACCAATAAACGTTTATAAAAAAATATATCCACTGGGTGTCTGTGAACGCGCACATGCGGTTTGGGCCTCACTGCGCACCCTAATTGACTCATGCGTACAGGCCCACCTCAGGGACAAATTAATACAGAGGTCTATCAGTTAATTAGAGGAAAACCTCGGTCAAGTCAGGGTTAGTTTACGACCAAAAACATCAACACATGCTCTCGATTCTTCTCTGTTCTGACATGAAGGCCGATAATTTTACCAAAGTGAGAGACAAAGCTCATTTCACCCACTAAATAATGCATGACTTCAGCTTTACTTGACATTTAAATTTACTTTATCACAGACTCCACAAGAACACGTGCACACACGCATACACTTTTCTCTCTCTCTGTTTACACCAAGGGCAACACCAAAAAGGCTGATCAGTTGCATCTACACCAAAATAAACACATTCCTAACGATTTCTGGGCGAAGGATCAGCTTACGCACACAGTCCATCGGTCGATATTTTGAGGTAAAATGACATGAGCACTTGTTTCACACAACCCCAAAATCAGTGTAGAGACCAAAAAGGGATGCGTATTGATATCAGGCCACTCATTTGGTGCCTGAAGCATCAGCTTTGTGAAGCACTTTTCAACTTCAGAGACTTCACATGTTGTTTAAAACGCTGTGTGACGCATCCAGGAGACTCATTTGGGAGACAACGCTTAAGAAACCAGGATCAGTTAATCAAACACTAAATGTCTAATTATTGGAGACGTGATAAATGTTATTTTGATAAAGAACAATCGGCTAAGAAGGGACATTTGTCCTGAATGCTACCCTGATTCTTGAATTACACTTAGTGTCAGTGCTGGAAAATGTTTTTCTCTCTCTTATAATAAAAACTACAAAGCCAGATTTGGTTCCCAGCCCATTTAACCCATTGTTCATTATAATGTAGCATTCAGGGCTAATGATCCTGCTGTCTGAGCGTCTGTTTTTCTCAGCAACACATTGAGAGGATGAAAACAAAAAGGGGGCTTTACCGAGGCTTCGCTCACCTGCGAGCCTGAGCGCACTCATGCGTTGGAACTCAGGCTCCTGCAGCCATTTCCACATGCGGCGGAAGGTCTCTCTACCGGACTTGAGCTTGGACCAGGGTTTGGGGTTTCTCAGCAGGTCGGACAGGGTCCCCTGGGACCTGCACAGGACCCGCTGGGCAAAGATGGCCTGAGGGATGCTGTAGCGCTTCAGCTCCGTTGTGATCCTCTGCGCCACCTCTTTGGTATTCACCTCCTCCATCTGTCCCCCAGAAACACCACCCCCTCCACCGCCGCCCCCTTGCTGCCCCGGCCCGGAGGCCTGCTCCCGGCTGTTCCCCAGCCCCTGGCCGTGCCCCTGCGCGCCAAGGTGGGCGTGAGGGTGGTGGTGAAGACCGTTGATCTGTACCATGCCCGCCGAGGAGCTCATGTGCTGCTCCGTGTGTCTGCCGAGCATGGCCGGGTGGTGAGCCTCAAACCCGCTGGGGGTGAGCATCTTCTCACCAGGCATGGCTGCACCGGGATGAGCGTAGGGAGGAATGCCTGCCTGGGTCGTGTGTATGCTGGCCAGACCGGAACCAGACAACGGGGAGAGGCTCTGGCCCATGCAGGGATCCTTGTGATGATATGCGGGATACAGACTGTTCATAGGCGCCAGACTCCGGTCCTCTCGCATCAACGTGAAGCTGCCGCTGACATTTCCGGGGATCCTCTGGTGCGGATGAGGGTGAGGATGATGGGGATGGTGGTGGTGGTGGTGATGGTGAGGAGGAAACTTGTCGGACACGGTGGAGATGGGGGGTAAGGGCTGCAGGGGGGTTAGAGTGGTGTAAGTGCTGCTTGCACTCATGCCAGGGGCTTCACACATGCTGATGGCTGGATGCAGGTGTCCGGGGTGGCTGGGGTGATAGTCTCCGCTGTCCAGCAGGGTCGCCAT
Organism: Sciaenops ocellatus; assembly: GCA_033000465.1. Taxonomy (NCBI): domain Eukaryota; kingdom Metazoa; phylum Chordata; class Actinopteri; family Sciaenidae; genus Sciaenops; species Sciaenops ocellatus. The sequence goes on from CP136888.1 coordinate 16,230,232, forward strand.
GCCCATAGCGCGATGGCTCAGACCCCGGGGGCTCGGACGGGAATGTGGACTGTGGCCACTCAGCAGCTCTCCGTGACCGGACACGGACTCATGGCTCACTCCGTGCAGGTCGCCAATATTCTCCATCGACAGCTGTGCGTTCATGATCCGGGCAGCGCTGTGGACAAACCATCTATCTGACCTACCGCAGTTAGCTGCTGTCCAGAAGTCCACACGTCCAGGAAAGTTCAATTTTCTTTTGTTGCTTTTTTTTCTTCTTCTTCTTCTTGCAGCAGCCTTCTCTCTGTCCTTATATTCATATGTTTTTTTTTATTTTTATCCTACCTCTGACGCTGTTTTTTGCAGAATGGAAACTCCTTTTTCCGAATCCCGTTTTTTTCTTAATATTTTTGTTATTATTTATTTTATTTTTTTTTAATTTTCTGATTCTCGTTATGGTTCAAGCCCCCCCACCGCCAACCAGCTGTCCTTGCGCTCCGGTCGGGTGCCGCGCCATCTCTCTAGTTGTGTGTCTCCAAGCCCCTCTTCCACCGCAGCACAGATCACCGTCTACACATGCGCACTGCGAACACCCATCTCCTCCCATACTCTCTCCCTCTCTTTCTCTCTCTCTCTCTCTCTCTCTCTCTCAAACACACACGCCCCATTGCTCTTACGTCAGCCACCTTATTAAGGAAGGGAGGTATCAAACCACCTGCTAAGAGCTGCTCTCCACGATAAACCATATTCAGCAGCCTTTAGCCTTCACTGAAATGTTAAAAATGCAAATAGACGGATCTCTAATAAAATCCACACGGAATCGACCCGCGGAAATGGACTGGATACATCGCCTAATGTTTGATTGCCAATTGTTATTTGTAAAATGTTAAATTCATTAGAGCCATAATGAGGTTTTACCTTCAGTCCTCCTTAAATTATTAGGTGCAAATGAAGTAAACTTCCGGGTTCATTTGGAGTTGATTTTTAACTTGTGAGGTCTGGGATTCAAAACCTCCAATGAAAACACAGAGAAAAAAGAGGAGACATCGGGGATTAAAACAAAGCATGATTATTTAATTAGCCGCTAAAGAGCTGCCACTAAAGTTAGATCACATGTATTAATGTGTACCACATAGATCCAGTCTGCTTCAGCTGCACCGCCCCCCACCTCCAACTAACCCCCCCCTCCCCATGCCAAATAAGTGGCGGTTTAACCAAACGAGGAAGACTGTAGTACCTTCTCTTTTGATAGAAAAAGATGAGCAGATGTGTCTATTGTTCAACCATTAGGCTTAACGAACCAAGCCCAGCACGATGAGTGTGTGTGTGTGTGTGTATGAGTGTGTGTGCACACACACTTGTCCTATTTGGAGTTGGACACATGCACATTTAATTTTTAAGTTTGAGAAATATAAAAAATAAACAAAACGCCAACATCATTTATTCAAATAAAAGAATATTTATTTTTGTTGACATAAATACAAATTCACACTCACGAACATTCACAGCAGCTCTATGAAGTCAAACGGAGGAAATGGCACGCTGACACGTGAAGAGGTTGCGTTTTGCATTAAGGTGCATGAGTGTTAAACTCCTCAGACCTGCAGCCGGATAAAAGCCGGCCCCTGCTTACATGTCAGGGGCCGTTTAGCCTAATAGAGTGGTAGCGCAGGGCGTCCTCAGCCCGGCCGAGGTGACAGCTTGCAGCGGTCAGTATCCTGCTGGACCCCCTGCTGAATGAGGGACATGTCAAAGGTGACGCTTCAAGACTCCCAAAGCCAACATCTGCGGGGGGACAGATTAACCTTTCAGACTTTTCCCTGTCCTGGACCTGCTAGGGGCCCCGCATCTGTCAGGAGTCCCCACAATAGAGCCAGCGCTCGGTTGAACGAGTTAAATAAAAGAAAAGAAAAAAAAAGAGAGAGAAGAAGTTAAACTGTCTCTGATGTGAAGTCAATGTCAACGGCGTGTGTGTGACGTGTGTCGAGACAAAAGGACACTAATTCCTCGAAGTGTGGCTGTCCAACCGTGTAGTCCTGTGGACATAATAGACTTTAGAGGCAGGCTGACAACAGGGAAATAAAAACACTGTGAATGCACACATTTTAAATTAGCTCATGCTCCACACAATCATTTAGAATTAAAATAAACAGGCTAAAAAGTTCACACACACTTTTATCTCTTACTGATGATATAATATTTTTTTTCCTTATTTAGCTGCAGAGCGTCAGAGACAAACGACATGTAGAGACAAGGGGAGTATGAAAGGCCAAGGTTTGGCCTTACATGGCAGCAAACCTCATCTACACATTCTCATACGGATCGATAGGCTCCTGCCATGTCTGCACGACCTGAGCTGTGTGTTTATGTGTGTTGGCTCTCTATGGCCATTGTGCATGAGATAGGCCTGGCCTTCTACGAGCCGGTGACATTTGCTTTGCAGAGAATATAAGGAAGGGGCACGTCTAGAAAGAGGATACGTTTCAAGCCGAATTCAACTCAATTAATACAAAGCAGACAGAAGCACATGCCAGCAAGTATAGTTCACAAAGCCACGGACATGCACTATATTGTTTAGTTTTCACTATAATCAAGCCTGATATGAAAATAAAGTCTGTGCCAGAGGACAGCCAGTGGGCACCTGAAGTCACTGTGTCAATTACTTAAAGGTTTCACGCTGATTATTAATCAGGGGCATCATTCCCGTGAAGCCCACGGCAGCATATCCGAGCAGAAACAATATAATGCCTCGCAGAGAGGGACCGTGGATCAATATTTCGCCAGCTCTGCAAAGTGACACAGCGTTGCAAGCGTTATAGATGTTCAAAATGACAATTACAGCTCGTTTAGGAATAAGCCTTTGCTAAATGGCATCTGGTGAAACTAAACTTTTATAAATGAGGCTAGTTGAGTTTGGCCTATATGGTCATTTATGGCGAATGAGCCCTGTATGATAGAAGGACGCATGAGGAAACTGAATTAGCCTTTTGAAAATAAATCACATTGCTTTTGTTTTATCCTTTTTGGACCCATAAACTCATTTATCGGTTCACCTTTTAATTCTGGACTTCCATAAATATTGTTGCCCTGCAAATCTATTTTCTGATTTTTCCTCCTCAAACCTTAAATGTTAGTGGAAAATACAGATGTGTTGAATGTGAAAATATTTGAGATAGAAATTATTCCTCTGTGCGCTCTTTTTTCTAAAAATGTGCACTGCAGTGTTTGTGGCTGGCCTTTACAGCATATTTGAAGTATAGGCCTTGAAAACACACCACACCGCGCCAATCAATACTGAATAAAATTATAATTCCTGGAGGAACTCAGGCCTTTGATTTGTTAGAATAAAAATGTATGTTTTTTAAGATGTAGTTGGTCTCTGGTATTTTAGGCGCATATATGTCTTACATTTTTATTTAAATAAGGCGATTATTTAAATTAGAAAGCGAGTTATATCTCAAAGAAAAACACACAGGTCTACTAATACACGCGTTAAAATAATATTAAGTAGTTGTTTTGGTGTTTTACTTTATTCTGAGGGTGAAAAAAATAAATAAATATAAGAAACATGAATAAAAAAATTACCATTTCGACGTCAGTGATATACAGTTAGTTAAGATTACATTAATTAAAGACAGATCATCTTCTGTTTAAACTTTTACAGATTTAAATCTCGTATTGGAGCATTTAAGACGAACTGGTGTAAAAAAAAAGTTAAAACAAAGTGACCAAACAGAAGCAAACAAATCTGTGAGATATATTAATAAAACTATTTGTCCACATTGTTTTAGGAATTTACTTTTTAATTTTTTTGTTTTTAAGTTTTCTCTCTAATTAATACAAATGCCATCATGGCCGAGCAGCAGATGCCGGACCTGCTGCCTTGCTCAGGGGTAAATCAACTGCCTCTTCTTCCCCTTGTGTTATTTCCGCGTCACTTGCTCTGATTCGTGCACTCATGTGAAATTAATAAGGCATCACTTTACATTAAGGTGTCCATATGCCGCCCAATTACGCTCTGTAACTTTGGTAAGACTCCAATTATGACAACAAAACCAAGTCAACGATAGCCAAACCAGCCCCACCGTGATGCTCCAAATGTGGACAGACTGAGAGACAGCTCCATGAACATCAATAATCAGTTTGAAAAGCGTTTTTCTAAATCAATGCTGAGATTGATGCAAAAATATAGTTTGATTTTTGGTGCCCTGAATTCTCTGCATTTTATCGTTTCAGCTCAAATAATTAATCAAACTTTTAGATGACTTGCCTCTAAAAATATCAGCCATTTTGTGAATTACAAGGATGATTGGGCTGGTTATATCACTGCGAAATAACAATTTCTCTGAGATGTCTTTTGACATAAAATACAAACCTGCATGAACATTTCCTCATTAAAACAGCCTGATAATTAGGGATTATTTTAATCTTTTTTAGCATGATGTCAAATAAAATGATAATTCTGGGTCTGATAACAACAAGAGGGTGGGGCTGCTTTCTGATAACACACTTGACAACATGTTTGCCGGCATAATCACTCTTTTTCGGAGCCTTAACATCTAAATAAACCGTTCATCAGCAGAAACTTCACTGTTTCAGATCAGGATGCGTTTTTTATTTTATTTTACAAAACAGCTAAAATCTGAGTCTGAAAGTGTGTGTGCGCATGATCATACAAACCATTAATCCACTATTAAGAGCAGTAGTTAAAGCTTATAAAAGCGACTCTAAGTGAAGGAAGCCCGCATTTAAAATACAACAACTAGACTGTGCAGATACACAGAGCTGCATTATGCAGAAAATCAATCAGTATTACGTTATAATATTGCCCACTGCGGGTTGACACTATTTTATTATATTGGTTATTTAATGAGGCCTGATCTTTAAATAAGAAACCTCTCCTACAGACAACCTGTTTGGCCACAAGCTGATGCCATCACGCGCATATGACAGGTTGAAATGTGTCGAAGCTGCGTGTTTTAAGTTTGCGCGCAGAGAAAGTCTGATGCTGTGCGTCAGACTTGGACTGCGCTCTTTTGTCCACGTTTCTTCTCAACAGGGTGCCAGAGTGCAAAATGTCTGCATTTAAACTCTTCATCTTCTGTGCCACGCATAAAACACACACACACACACACACACAGACACACACGCACGCACGCACACAGGCATCAACAACGCACACACACTCAGTGTAGTCCCCGTCTTTACCGCAGGATCCTATTCTGTCATGCATCTTTAACAGTCTCTCAGCTCACTCCCACACAGCAGCGCACACAATGACAGAGCATGAACATGAATACACATATAAACTCTCTCCAACAAACGAGTTTTAAAAAAGAAACACTCGCATCCGCGCGTCTCTGTGCGTTTTTTCACCCCGTCCCACCCTCTCCTTCGTCCTCCTCCTCTCCGGCTTCCAGCTTTTTTACCCTCCAGAGCTGCCACAGTCCCCCCCAAATCCTGACCGAGGTAAACATCCTTAGCCGCTCCACGCGTCTCTCCGTTTCCAGTCGCAAATTATCCATCCCGCAATAAAAGCCTCTCTTTTCCTGCTCCGGTGCCGCTTGCTTGTCTCCGTGCTTTTCTCGATGCAGGCGCATTTGAATAGCTGGCCGGTGTTGTTATGGATCCGTGCGCACTGAAAGAGAATCAGTATGCAAATTGTTTCAGTATCAATCGAAAGGTTCGATCCGCTGAGCGTCAGCCCCTTTGGCACGAGAGGCTCCTTTGCTGCATAAATGTTTATAATGATCCCATATATTAACACACACAGGGAGAGAGGGAGGAAATACTGGACTATTATTAAGATGTAACCAAAATTTTCATTTTAAGGATAAATAAAATGTAAATGTGAGGATGTAGATGGTGACTCAGACCTGAGACTTATATATTATACACACTTTTTAGTGGCATAAACCCACACACACAATCACATTATAAGTAGCACTGAACTGTTTTATAAGCTACAATTGAGGTTTAATCTTTAACTCTGTTAAATTTGCCTACAATCACTGGAGGTTATGTATCTATGCAGGTGTAAAAAATATAACCAGAGCTCTTAATTTTGATCAAATATTACAAGACAAAATGTGTGTATTTTTGCACACCAAACAACTTGTTTTGAAATAAGTCGTTGAATGCTGAATGATGTGAAATGACTACAGTTTTATAGCAGTCATATGATTTGATTCACGGCAATAATAATCTTAGTAAAGCACAAACTCTAGCCTGAAGGAGTGCTGATAAACACACTGCAAAAAAGTAGCACCTGCATGGACTGAGAGAGGAAATGTAAAATAAACAACGCAGTGAAACACACAAGAACAGCAGTGCAGGGGAGGAGTGTAGGAGGAGGAAAAGGAGTAATGGTGAGACACATAGAAAGTGGAGCACATAGGTGATGACAGGAGTGGGTCTGAGAGTTTAAGCAATCAAGAACAGGACAGGGAAGATGAAGGAAAAGAGAGGAAGGGCAACGAGAGGTGAAAGGAAAGGCTGTGGCAAGGGGAGGGAGAAGGAGAGTGTGGTCAGGAGGAGATAAAGCATAGAGTCCGTTATCCATCTGTTCCAGGGTTAGATTTTGACCAGCTGAGGGGGGTCAGGGGTGAAGGGTCGGCGACCCGCTGGCCTGAGGGCTCTGTGGTCAGTGCGCTTGCAGGTACACACACTGCAGACGGGATTATAAGGTAAATAAAAAAAAAGGAGGATGCTTTTGTTTTGCACAGATCGACCATCCAGCTCACAGAAAGATAAAATAAATGATTAGTCTGTTAGTTCTATTTAACAACAAGTCAACGGAAATGGGTGAAAGTGCATTTTATTTGTTCGCTTTACAACCTTACGAGATTTTTATGCTTTTAATGTGAAATGCAATTTGTTTTTATGTACTGAACAAGGACGTAAAAATGTAGGCATTACTCAATATGTTCTATGTTGTTGATAACACACATTATATGGCCTTCATTAACAAATGGAGTTTGCTCAGTTGTTATGTAATCATAGATGTTTACATATTGAGCACTTCAGGGACTTTGGATAACATGTATACACATATGTATGTACAGTATGTCAATATATATATATATATATATATATATATATATATATATATATATATATATATATATATGAGATGAGAATTTATATATTTATGCGTATCTATGTCATACTAATCAGTTTCTAGTCGGCCAACTTCAAAATAAAACAATAAGGTGCAATGCTCTCCTGGCTGTTTGCATAGTTGACAGACCTGTCAAAAAGATCTGTGTCTTGTAGTTGTTTTAAATCGTTATGTTTACATATAACGAGCAGTGAAATTTCATTAAAAGCTAATTCTAAAACAAATACAGGACGTTCCTGTGATTTTACACATGTACAACAGTACAGTGTCCCATTGGACTGAAATGCTCAGAAGTGGACATCTCTGTTTAATGTTTAATAACTCTTTGAACAGGGGTGTCCCTCTTGATCAGTTAAGATCCTCTCAGCCACTTACACTATAGGAGGTGCCATATTTAATAACTATCCACCTGTTCAAAGTGATGTGTGTGCGGCGCACAGTGTGTGAAGATTTAACAAGGCGCTCGGTGGTTAAGTCAAGGATTTCTGTCCTTTACTTGTGCCTGAAAATCTATATCTAGGAAAGGGGAAGGATTATATATTTTATGTCAACAAGAGACTGTCCTCTCCTCTGTGTGAGTGTGTGTAGCTGTGATTGGTGTACCATTGTGCACACTAGGTCTCTGCTAGCATGGGTGCGACAGTGTGTGTGTGGCGTGTAAATACACAGGTGAGCGTCTTCATGCCAACTCTATATTCACAGCTGAAATTTTCCTCGAATTTGTCTTTACTCAGTCAACATGGCTGTTACATTTTCTAGAACACAGACGTTTTTATCAGATTTTTTTTTAACGATTTTACTGACAAATAAGAATAAATAATCAAAAATCAATAAATCAATGATTCATTTGAATCAGAGAATCAACCTTAATGTTAAGACTTCAACATCGGCCAATCAGAGACAAGACCATGTCGATGTGTGTTACACATACTGTATATTTAAACAGTGAAAGTGATGTGATGACAGAGAGGCTTGTTTGTACACAAGCCTATAATAAATACTGAGGTTTCAGTTAATAACCTTGATTTAAAAAATAAATTACAGCATATTTCAGCATGAAATTGGTGGCCAAGTTTACACTAAAAGCAGCGCCATCTCTTATTTTTTTAATTTCCACTTCTCCAACTGTCCAATGTGTCATTCGGCATTGCCTATTTGGTCTCCTTGGGTGGTACTGTATTAGCACTGACCCTAAATATGATCATGTGTCGTCACCGTAAAATGCAGTTTCTGAGGAAATATTGGATATTTCAGGTGATTTCAGATGAACTGATCCCTTTCCAGTCACTTGCAGGCATGTGGCTACAGTATATGTTTGTGCTGATGAGAGTCAGTCAGTAGGTGAATTTGTGCGCGCTGACAACATGTGGAAATAGATGATGCTCATGTGCAAAGTATCAAAGTGTATTAGTCATAATTAATCATGTACAGTACACCCAGGAGAATTTCTGCGTTCGGGCGTGTGTGTGTGTGTGTGTGTGTGTGTGTGTTTTGGGGTTGTTGGGGGGTGCAGGTGGAAGGATTAGTAGGGAAAGTGGCTGGGCTAAGGACAACGATAGCTGCATCTAAAAGAGGATTACACAGGCTCCCCCTGTCATCATGTACCTGCCATTATGGGATTACGGACGCCACTTCCACCTTCTCCGTTCAACACTGCAGTGCAGGGCAAAGCCTTCGAAATACCTTCGCACTCATATAGGCTCAAAGCCTCAACAAGGGGGGGGGGGAGATGAGGGTGGTCCTGTTTAGTTCAACAGATAGAGTGCCTGTTGGAGTTTGGAGGTTATAACGCGTCTGTAAACCACTGTTTTAATCCAAGATAGGACCGTAAACACTTGTGCTGTGTGGATATACGTAGAGATGGATGCAACACCCGGTGATAGAAAGCACAATTTAAAGCCACACAAACACCTTATAAACACAGCTGCATTCACACATGAACACTGAAATCTTGAAATAACAGGCCTGCTGCATGCGGCACACACACACTCATTTTATGAGAGGAAAAAAAAAAATGAATGGAGCTATGATTACCTCACACACACATACACACACCCTCTTGGTAACAGTGAATACTGATTTGGCACAGTCTCTCATGATATCTATTGTTCATTAGTCATTGTTATCCAGCTTTGATGTAGCTGTAATGGGCTTTAGATGTGTGGACCAGCTCCATAAAGACCCCTGTTTAGTAACGGCCACAGTTTAAATGCTCTTAATGTGCTGCCGAGGTGTGGGGAGGGAGGAGCTGTAAATCACAGAGGAACGAAAGGGAGCAGAGGGGGGAAGATTGGAGGTGAAGAAAGGAGCAATTGGAGAAGGAGAGGAGACGAAAGGAGAGGAGAGGAGAGGAGGGAGGGAGGCAGGGGAGGAGGTTCAGGGACAAGGGGAATGGAATCTGTGTGTGTGCATTCTGACGAGGCGGAGAGAGCCTCCCTCCGAAACTGCAGACGTGTTTACACAGCGCAGGTTCACACAGTCGCTCGTACAAGTGCGCACACACACACACACACACACACACACACACACATACGCCGAGCCCTCCCTTTAGTTAAGGTGCTCCTGTGTCGTGTGCATGCTTACATTGAGTTTAGCATTGAGCTCGGCGTCAGGGGATTAAACTAACGTAACTGTGTGTGTGTGTGTGTGTGTGTGTGTGTGTGTGTGTGTGATCTGCCCTGTTCCCAGTAGGGACAGAGCAAACAGACAGAGGCAGCTATCAGCCTCTCCATTGTATTCGTCTGATCACTAATCTTCAATGGTTAAATCATTATCCATCCACCACCTTAGCAAAGGGCCAGGCAAACACTACTGGGCTGTCACCAAGCATCACCAGTCCTTAATATGTTACTGACACACACACACACACACACAAGGGCTCGTACAGTGCACGCATACACACAAACTCCATAAGCGTTTATGTTAACACTTGTTCTTCTCACAGGAATGCACACACAGGCAAAAAACAAGCTAATACAAGCAAGGTGTACATTGTATACATGTACATATGTATGAAAAACACACACACACACACACACACACACACACACACACACACACAGCGCAAAGAGCAAGAGTTGTTGCCATCTCCGGGTCTGAGGGGCCTCCATCACTCCCAGCAGGATACTCGGGCAAATCTAATTGCAGGTAAATGTACAGTGCTGCTCTCTGTGGCTCCTGTGTGGAGAAGATGGGAGGAGAGGCCCAGCGACATGGTTAGTATTGGTCGGGATGACTGATCGGCCCTGCCCTAACTACATTAGACTGTGGAGAAGTGGCTGGCTCCCTTTCCCTCCCCCATACACACCGCTGCTACCACCCCGCTCCCTCCCAGCTCCTCCGCTCCTTCAGAGATAGTCGGTGGGGCTTTGGTGGGGCTACTACGTGGGGGCGCTGGGCGTGACCCGTCCCCGCCACGGATCCCTGCGTATCAACCTCCAATAGAGAAGCCCACGGTTGATTGGAGCGTATTAGCAGGCAGTTGGGCTGGAGGTAGTCCAGGTCCAACGGAGGGCTCTGCCATCTAAGATCTGATCAGAGGTTATTAGCAGTAAAGAGCCGCTGTGGATGAGGGGAGGAGAGACATCATTTACAGGGTCAGAGCCTGGCCGCACAGAGCTGGCTGGGCAGTGCACATACACACACACACATACACAGAAAAAACACACACTAGGCTTCACGCACACACACTGGACAGTAAAGGGGCGGCTCATTACTCAGTGAGAGCTCAGGTTTCCAGTGTAGACCTCTCCATTAGACCCCCAGTTAGGGAGAAATGAATGGCTGCAGCTTCTCCGCACTCATAAACCATCCAACCGTCCACAGCAGGAGAAAATGAGATACAAGTAAAAGGAGGGAGGGGATCTTAGAGGTAGTGTGTGTGTGTGTGTGTGTGTGTGCACAAGAGAGAGCTGAGGGGTCCTTGGGGTCTTTGAGATGGAAATGTCCAGCTGGCCGGCCGTCTGCTGCCTGACCCCTGAGCTCAAGGTCAAAAGCCAGGGCCCCCAACCAACCGGCCACTGACCAACACGCACGCATACAGTACACACACACACACAAACACACACTCACAATATCAATACGTGTTCATAGCCCGCTATGTGTTTGTATGTGTGTGTTTATGTGTGCGCTTTCAGTGAGAGAGGGAGAGCGAGCGTGCACTCTGCTGTGTGCGCGTAATTGATCATTTAATCTGGCTGACATCATAATCCCCGACGCGTGTTTAACTAACTGGCCGGCCGGCGGAGGAGCAGAAGGGCTGAGTGATTATCTCATTTGGATACATTAATAACGAAGCATCACTCACCGTTACCTCGGCTCCACCGGTCCTGAATCAATCACGACGTAGCGTAGCGAAGTGTGTTTGCATGTGTGAAAAAGAGAGAAAAGAGAGGGCGTGCATTCGTGTGTATTCGTTCTTGTGTGTTCACATGCATGTTCGAGGAAGCCGCATCGAGGCGATGCATCTCGAAGCAGAGTGTCGGCCATCACAGAGCCCAACCTGCAGCAGGAGCAAGCTAAGATGGAGACCGGTGCATGTGCGTGTTAGCTTCTGTATGCATCTGCAGTATCGGTGTATGGATTTGTTGGAAAGCCAAAACGCTAAAAGAATGAACCACAAATCAACAATATTGGCGGGGAAACAATCAAAAATTCAATCGGGAGATGAGAATATGAGAAGGATATGGGGTGCGCATCAAGGAACGGACATGTCGTTTTGTTTTCAAACTGAAGTGCACATTCAAAGCCAATTGCTCAAAGGACAGAGACCCACACAAATGGCAATCAAATTAAATGGCAGCTGAAACAAAGAGAAGCGGACCCACGCATGTGTCCTTGTATTTGTGTGTGTGTCTGTGTGTGTGTGTGTGTATGTGTGTGCGCGCATCAGGGTCTTAGGAAAATTATTGCTATTGATTTAAGGCGGAGAAACGTGGAAATGTTACCAGATGGGACATTTAGCTGTGAGTGGCTTCAGATGAGACGAGTCATCCTCGAAAGGCCAGGGCAGAGAGATGCAGCGAATACACATCAAAACACCAAATGCTGTCCAGACCTTCCCTCAGGATGAATCCTCAATTCACCATCAAATTCTGAGGTATATTAATTCATGTGCATGGAGATTTTAGCACGAATATTAGATTCAAGATGTCTGAATTTGCTGAAACATATAAGTTAAATTGGAGTTCTGTTTAAATTCATAGTTTGGGGTGAGTGGGTTTAAGTAAACGAATGCAGTGTGCTTATAGAAGGCGATACACCAAACATCGGACACCGGGCCTTAACAAGCATTGAAGATCACACACTCTTCTGATTACAGTCATGATCCTTGTCTTTTCTTATATTGTTCGAGGTTTTACGCATTTATCTTATAGTAGCAGCTGAAGGCAGTGAAGAAAGTGGGGAAAGAGAAGGTGGATGACTTGCAGCAAAAGGGCCGCAGGTTGGAACTGAACCTGTGCCACTGCTGTAAGGAATCGGGGCGTATGCTATACCAGGTAAGCTACTGGGGCGCCCAGACTCTTTTCTCTTTTCTGAAAGGCAATACTTTGAAATTTACAACCAAAAAAAAAGTCAGACTCAGTCTTAAGTAATTCAGATTTACATTGGCACAAACTTGGTAGAAATGTAAGATTTTCTCTTGTCTATTTTTTACATTGCTTTTCTGTTTCGTATGCAAACCTTGTACAGAATAAGCGGCAGTCACAGTGATATTGAGATCTCAAAAATGGTTAATTGTGAGGCTATGTGCCTTCAAACGAACAATGCCAAGTAAGCTAGCAAATCCCCGTATTCAGCCAATGGCTTATGGGCTAAAGAGTTATTGGTTATTGAAGCTACATCTTCACCAGACAAACTCGACGGCTGCACAACTGATTTACGTGAACGTGAACTTGCAGTCAGGAAGTGTTGAGCTACTACATGCAAGCACACATCACACTGCACATTTTCAGTCTTCTGCATGGATTAATGATGCTTGAAAATTACCATCAGTGTCCACAACCTGTGAAAAGTTGCAAATCACACATTCCTCCCACATAAGCGTTTATTCAACCAAAGTGTTTCACCGGCTCGCCACTATTCAGTCATGCAATGCAGTTGTTCTAATTCACTCTTTATAGCAGCTCCCACCAGCTAGTGTGATCATCACTGAGGTGGAGTAATGGGGGGAGCTCAAAGGCTTTTCTCAAGAGGCGGCCTGATAGTAGAGGTACCTTCTAACCAATGAGCTTACAGCTCCTGTAACCTCTGCAGGGGGGGTTATGTTTTTAGAGCAGATTGTCCCTTTAACTGTCCGTTCGCAGTGACCGCTGTCCGTCTGTTCTAGGTTCAGGTTAGGAGCCTCTCAGTAGAGCTGTTCAGATTACACCAACAGCTCAATAGAGACAAACTCAGCATGCTGCAGCACATGCACACACATATTCACACACATGTGCACACATGTACACGCACACAGGCAATCACTGTAAACTGTACATCAAGACACACATGCCTGCACATAGACATTAATTTCATTTAAGTGCACCTACACATCTGGAAAAATGCACACACACAACACACACACACACACACACACACACACACACAAAGAAAGCCTGGCAGTCTGGTGTTCTTCAAGTTAATTTGACACAGAATCGATTTGATCCCTCGTCATCTCAATAATGATAGAAAAGATGCTAAATGCAATAGAATCTCTGAAATCTAATATTTTGGGGTCAAATCGTTTAATGAAGAGCAATCTGACTCTGGACTTTCACTGTTCGTACTGCATGCTATCTATTAGGATGTTGTTTTTCCAGATGCTTTGTTGGATTACGGTTGGCTTGAAACGACACTGCAAAATTGTCTAAAGGAACTCTCAGTACAATTACATTTCAGGCATATGGCTGATCGAGCTCTCGGAGGCTAAATCCGTAGTCTCAACGGGAAACAAAAGGGTCCGAACAAAAAATCTAAACCAGCTACAACTCTCAAATTGATTGACACATATTTGACGGTAACAGCGTGCAAAACACCAGATAATAATGAAAGGTTTGTTACAGTTTGTTTACATCAGTCATACAGCAAGAGAACAGGTCTATAATTTCAATTATGACCGGATGAACACATACAAACAACTCTTTTGTTATTTATGTGATTAGATGACACATTAGATGGACAAAATATGACAAATATGAAGTATGTGGAGGGAGGACAAACATATAAAGTAGATTAATAGATCAACAAAAATACTGTGAGCAACTAAAAGACACTTTCTGCAGTCGTTCTCATTAACAAATATTACCGGAAAATAGGCCCAGTGGAATACTGCAGCCGTGTAGGATGGTGGCTTTCACGTGTGCTACATGTTTTCAATTTATCCAACAAAAAGAACATTTCTGCTGACACATAAGACCTTTATATTAAAACAACACTAGTTGTATGCATCTTATTTGTGACACAGAGTAAGAAATAACTCTTTGCCTGACATCTATTCCTGTAGAGGCTGATAATGACTGTGATTGTGTGTCTGAGCTGCAGCTTAGTGAAAACGGACCTTTGAGTTGTTTATTTTCACAATCACGTGCAACAATCATACTTTAACCTTATATGTCAGTGCTTTGGTGTGTGCGTGTTTCTCGAAATGTGTGTGTGTGTGTGTGTGTGTGTGTGATTACCCATGCTGTTATCAGCAGCAAGCCGCCATTCACTCTGGCTGAAATGAAAGGTTTTCCTCTGTCACAAAGCAGTTTCTTTGTTTCCATGGTGCTATGATTCTGTCAAAATCCCAGAGAAAACAGAGGGGGGAGAAAAAAAATCAATGTCCCCCATCACCAACAGCAGTCTCAGCCTAGCAGGCTGCCGCCATGCAAGTACACACGTCAACACATGCATACACAGACAGTAGGAGACTGAAAAATGAAATAAAAGTTGCATCGTAAATCTGTTTATTTGATTTTTTCACCAAAGGAAGCGGACAGCAGTATATCTTGGATATTTTTGATAACAGCAGCTTGAAAAGGTAACAATCCCGAGGGATTAAGAAGAACATGTTTTCTATTCTCTTTTTATAACATATAACCAGTAGATTCAAAACATATTTACAGTAGCTGCCTGTGTTGAGTGAGGAGACCAGTGAAATTTAGCCTCACACATCTCAGCAGGTCGTTGTCATTAAAAGATGTATCTGCTATAGTGGAAACAGGTCAACAGAATATTCAGAGAGAAATCCAGAGTTACAGGACAAGGCATTAATGACATATGTAGGGCTGCAGCTGGCGTCATATTCTCGATGAATCGATTAGTTGTTTGATCAAAGCGTCGAAAAAAATTGATCAGTTTCCCAAAGCCCAAGGTGAAGTCTGCAAATGTCTTGTTTTGTCCACAACCCAAAGATATTCAGTTTGCTGTCACAAAGGACCGAAGAAAACAGAAAATATATCAGAGAATTTGGACATTTCTTCTCCAAAAATGACGATAAATCGTTGGCAACTGATTTAATAGTTGACGACTAATCAACTGATTGGCGATTTGTTGCAGCTGTAGATATTTGTATTTGATGGTATTTGTCATGTTGTTGTAAACCTGCAGTATATATGTCTGCTCTAAGCCAAGATCATGATGATGCAGTGACAAAATGAGTCTTAACGTTGAACTGAAGCTGGTGCAAGCCTCTGTGATACACTGAAAACAGTGGAGGAAGGTAAGAAGAGCAGCACTTTGCAGAAAAATGGACTTAATGGACTTCAGAGAATGGAGATGTTTGAAGACTTTTAAAGGAGTTCTTTCTTTTGGTTCCAGAAATAAACACTAAAATGCTTTTTGGTCAGAATTTCCAGAGAGTAACAAAGTTACATGTACACCGAGGCCCAGCCATTGTGGTGCCCTGGATAACGTCAATTTTTTGGTTAGCCAGCAAGTTAATTAAACTAGTTCTATTACACAAGCAATCGTGGTGTAACACCTTTTTATGGCAAACTAACTAAACCTTCAGTGTTGACCTTAACTCAGGAGTGAACTTACACATAGCTGGTTCAACCCACTCAATCTGTATCTGAGTATCTAGTCTAATATCTGTATCCAAGTCTAGCAGCAATTGTAGCATCATTTACTAGCATTAGCTTGATTGCTACTTAAATGGCTAGTTATTACAAATGGAGCAACTACACACAAAACAATATTCTAATGTCAGCAACGACTTCTGATTATAACTGTGCACTGTAACAAAGTCATAAAAAAGTCAAATGACTGACAGCAAGTACAATATCATAATTCAATGTCAAAAAATAGAAATTTATTGAAATTTTCAGTCAAGGTTTTACAGAGGAACACTGCTGTTCCCTGAATCATCACCATCAAACACCTTCAATAAAGTGACAATACTAAGAGTTCGGCAGAGAAACCTAACACACACATTCACACGCCAATGCCACAACCATGGAGGTTCAATATCTGGCTCGGGACACTTTGACTGGGCTGGGGGAGCCAGGAACTGAGTCATTTTTGTCATTTTACATACATTTTTATGTAACACAAAATTAATAATAATATAGATACAAAAATGAGAAATAATAGTAATTTGTCCTTATTGGCATAAATCCTTAAAATAAGTAGTTATAGTTAATAGTTGTTTATTTGCAGATGATTTTAATCCATAATTAAATTAGAATTAAAAGAAACAGAAAACTACTGTAAAAAGAGTTGTTTTCCATATATCTATGATTTTTTTCACAGTGATACTGCCCCTAAAATTCACTTTGCATTCTGTCTGAACTAACAGTAAAGTTTCCCTAAACTAAAAGGTCGACTTTTCAACCTCCACTGGCGCTGTAGAGCAGTGTTTTTATGAGTGGGTCACCGTTTTGTATTGTGCATGCACATGCATGAGGGCGACACGATAAACAGTCCCACCAATAGTTTCACACTATTGCACTGATCTACAGGTGGTGGTAATATGCAAAAAAAAGCAGCAATGTGAATGTGCCAACGATGGCAAGGAGGAAGAAGACTGCTTGGCAGCAACCATGGATTTTAACAGCAGATTCAATGTTAAAGTGGAATTTAACGAACTTTATGTACATGCTGACGGTGAAAAATAACAGTGTTCTGTATTTACTGAGTGTATCTTCTCAAACTCATGTTGGTGGTGACAAATTCAGAAATGCTGCCCTGGTGCCCTCGTATGTAAATATCATCAATGATCATGCTCCTGAATATTTATGCTCATAGATAACAAAGGTCCAACCTCCACATGGCGTCAAATAAATAATTTATAATTAAAGTTAATATTGGTGTCATTCCATTAAATATCTGCTAAGGTCGGAAAGTGGTAGTAATCTGTTGCACTGTTTGTAGATTCTCTTGTAAAACTGTTTTAACATTTTATCCATTGGACTGACGTGTTCTTATAGATCCGTAAATATGTAAAAATAAAATACCTCCTCCTATAAAAAAAACAAACTCAATACCATTTTCTAAAAAGAAGCAGCTAAAAGCATCCTTAAGATACTGAAGGCTTGTGACAATTCTGAAGGCAGAAATACCTCATATTTGCTGCTCAGTATTTGAAGAAGTCGTCAATAGCGGTTATGCTTTGCAGAAAATGTGTTTTCTTTGGGGGGTGAATTAAACCACTCAAAAGAATTTGACATAAAAGTACCTTACTACATCCTACATGCAGCATCACAGCCAGCTGCCACACAAGTTGTAGTATTAAACACAAACAGTTGCAGGGTCAGTGTCAGGGCTTTGCAGGGTCAGGCACAATTTGAAATTTTTTGACCAAACATAACAAAGTAAAAAGATTATGGTTTAGGTTTTTTTTAAGTCCTTTCCTCTTGAAGAACAAGAAAGGACCCTGTGAAGTGTGTGTACGAGTGTGTGTGTGTGTCTGTCTCCCCTGCCACTGGAGGCTAATGTGAGGCCATTAGTGTATGTGCCTGTTTGTGTGTCCCTCTTAGAACCCCCTTCATGCTTTTAAGACGCTCCTCAAGATTCTTCAAGGCTGCAGATACACACAATGAGTCTGGAGCATGGTCCGTGAGTGTGTGTGTGTGTGTGTGTGTGTGACTGTTTACAGTATTTGTATGTGTATTTATGAAAGGCCACTTGCTGGTCTTCAAGGAAGCCCTCCATGAAGTTGGAGACAGGACATCAAACCCAGTCATTAAAGAGGCTTTCTCAGAAATAAAGAGGCAGGTGATGAAGATGATGATGAGGAGGAGTAATTAGGAGGAGATGAGAGGAAATGGATTCGCTGCTTTTATCTCTTTAGACCTTAAAAGGCTAAAGTAAAGTTGTAAGAGTTTTTTTTTTTAAAGTGAACAAATGAGAGAAATAGGAAAAGAAGGAAAAGGAAGATAGATAGATAGATAGATAGATAGATAGATAGATAGATAGATAGATAGAGTACGGGCACTCAACACTGTCCAAATACAGGATGTAATACAGGCAGTCAGATCTTGCTGTTCCTCCTATATTACATCACAGCTATAAATCTTGATTTCTCTCATTGATCACAAACAGGTTCTGCAAATACAATTTCAAATTTAAAAGCTAATGCACAAAAAGCTTAAAAAAATCAATTTTTATTCCACTAAAGCGGGCCCATATTGCGAGAAAGTAGACAAAAATCAAAGCCGATATATACATTTTCCCGTGAAATCATTCCTTTCTGGCCCAGCGTAACGAAGTTCGAGAGAACATAAAGCGCATAGTTTTTGGGAGAAATAGCGATGAGATGTAGTAGAAGTTTAGACCATTAGATTTATTACCCAGGGGCCACAAGGAAAAAACGCATGATGGGAAAATGAGGCATCCCATCTAAAAGAGATTAGAGACGCGTGAGCACTCCTCGGTGGGTGAGGTCATGCCCAAAAAAAACATCACAGACACCAAACTACACATAATAGCCCCCAAAAAACCAGACACACACACACGCATGCACGCACACACACACACACACACACACACACACACACCTGACTGTGCTCTTGGTTAGATCTGACACTCATTTAAGAGTGACTTTCTTTCAGTGTTGTTTGAAAATCAAATGCTAACGTGACAATGCAAAAACCTGTTTTATTCATGTATCAACGAGCAAGAAATGAAAGAAATAAGACTTGTCAATAAATGTGTTTTACAATACTACTGATATTGATTACAAGAACAGAAATAATAGTCCTTTTAACAATTATATAAAAAGAGGCTTTAAAATTAAACAACAACAAAAAAAACAAAACACATTTATGTTTCCTATAAATTTCATTCTGAATACTGAATAAACCTTTTTTTCCCACTCGGGTGAATGACTTGTAAAGCTGTTAAAAGCTCCATTGAGGAAGATGCTCTCAATTGGACTACTTGGTTAAATAAAGATAGAAAGATGCATTACAGAAACTTACATTAAAGACACTTTCATCATTATGTTCCCGCTGAGCACATGAGAAGAGCAGGGCTGCATAAAGAGCTTTCACAACACACTGTTTTTTTTTTTTTGTGTGTGCTTTATGTCTTTCAGTGCGAGAGAGAGTGGTGAACCGAACCATTTAAATTCATTTTCATTTTCTTTTCAAAGCTCTGCTGACGGAGCTTACAGTCAATAATATCCCCTCTAATCAATTTGCATTGTGGTGCAAGGTGCTTTGACTCAGGTGGCAGAAGGCCCCGAGTGTGTTAAATACACTCCCTCTTTCTCCTCCGCCCCCTGCTTGTGAATTTGTGTTTGCATGAAGGAGAAAGAGGGATGAAGCAGTGGAGAAAGTGAGTGATGAACGGTTCATGAGCGGTAGAAGGAGGAGAGACGGGTCGAGTCGGTAGGATTTTGGGGGAGGTGAAATGGAGGGGTCACTCTAAATGTGGTCAGTAGAGAGGAGACGGGGAGAGAGAGAAGGGGGGGGGGGGGTGAATAAGAACGGTCAAAGATGGGAAAGCGGAGGAAGAATGAAACAGATAATGAGGAAAGAAAGTAAAAGAGAGATGGAGATCGAGGAAAAAGAGAGAAGACAGGAGGGAAGAGAGGGAGAGAGAGAGAGAGAAGGAGAGAGAGAGAGAGTCAGCATATTGATCGATCAGACCTGTCGGCAGCCAGACAGCCAGGGAGACGTCTGTCCTTGTGCTGCCACTCTCTGGCCTGCAGACACCTAACCCCCCCCCCCCCCAACTCCTGCTCCTACTGAGGTGGTGGCGTCAGACCGGGGGGACCGTGCATGTGCGTGTATGCACTTGTGTTATGTGTGTGTGTGTGTGTGCTCATATGTGCATGTTTACGTGTGTAGTTGTACATTTATATTTGGTATTAAGTGTCTATGTGTGAGTGTGTATATGTTGCACTGCCCCTGCAGTCTGCCTGTCGCTGCCCTGTGTCTTCCGGGGAGGGCCTCAGGTGTGGAGTGTCTTCTCCTTTGTGGAATTAACTAGGTTCCAGTCAGGAAACTAATCTCACGCTCCCTGTCGCACACAGACGCATCTCAGGAGTATGGATTTTATCAATACAAAGCGCGCCGTGCACTCAGGCAATGCCAGCCGCTGTTGTCCTTTCTGGAAGAGCTACTGTCATACACCAACTACAGCCCCTCCTCCTCCTCCTCCTCAGCCCACTCTCTTCCCCTTTTGGGATTTTGTCCTTGTATAGAATTCCTTTCCTGGACAAGAAACATCTTTTCCAGTGAATCCTCTCTGGCAGCAGGAGCTACAGCAGAGACAACGCTGGCAGCTACAGCACAGGTGGAAAAAGTATTCAGACCTGAGTGTAATAATACTCGAGTCCTACATTTAACTTGAGAAAAAGTATGAAGGTGTAACCAGCAAAAGCACCAAAAGTGAAACTACAAAGGAAGAATGAGAAATTTACATTATTGATTCATTAATGCGTCACCGACATGCTGTAGCTGGTCCATGTGAAATAAAATTAAAATTATTTAACTGTATTGTATTGTTGTAGTTTACTCTGTAACAATTTATTGGATTTTATGAGCTCATGTCTTGTGTCTGAAATATAAACTACAGTATTTCCCTTTATGTATAAGTACAAATACTTCACATTTCTACTTAAAGAGTCGGTTCACTTAAATCATAATAATATTTTTTGAAAAACATTTTTCATCCAGCCATGAAGAGACATTTGGTTTGGTTTGCCTACAGCAAGCTATCAACAGATTTCTTTAAATCTGTTGATAACGGGACTATTTCTTTAATAGAAAATAGTCCCGTTGAAAACTGTTGATCCAGAGCAAGAAACGGGTACATTGTTGTTGAATTTTAAACTTCATACTTCAGTGTTTTGAGAACCACAAATGATATTTCAATCCCCTTTATTGGATAAAAGACATGCAAACAAAAAGAAAAACTATCTGCATGACTCGAGGTAAACAAGATATTTTATCTTTTTTTTGGTAATCTGGGTTAAACTGACCTTTATATTATTTACGTAGTACTTTGCTACTTTTGTGATCTACTGTATCTAAAGATATGTGTGTGTCATTTCTATTATTAAAATATTCCACACTTCAAGAGGCATTACAGGGTCAATTTAATAGATTGAGGGTCTTGTTCCCTCTCTGCCTCTTCCTTCCTCTCTGTCATTCTGTCCGTCCACCCATTACAGCTGATCCTATTGTTCCAAACCCCGAGAGCTGCGAGTTGACCCGAGAGGTCAGATCATCAGATGCTCTCCTCTGTGACCTGCACTAACCTGCAGTTCAGGGGACAGTTTGGTATAAGACCGTGATCTTCAGCCTGAGAGACAAGCTCATATAATGCTGGGATAATTGAAGTTACAGCATTCCTGGGATGCAACGCAACACGCTGGTGAAACTGCAGTACTGGACATTGAACTAAGATGCAGTAAGACAACACTGGTTTGTCTATCTTTGTAAAAAAAAATAAAAACAGACATGGAACAAACAAATATGACTGTGGATAAGAGGAATATAAAAACTGGGATGTTTTGAACTGTATTTATTCTCTGAATACCCGCAACAATCCATAAAGTGCATATTTAGCCAAGCTGGAGTGTTGATGCAGATTTTTCTATTTGAAACAACTGAATTAAATGTAAAAGATTCCTTATTCTGGTTTAAATACAACACGAATCATTTTCAAATGCTTCTGGCAGCGTCTCAACATTAACGCTCATTTGTAACAGAGTGAAAATGCAACGGACATGATGGACTGACAAAAGCAAAACACAGAAGAAACCCCAGAAAATGGAGGAGAAAAACAGGTATGAGGGAAAGAGAGCGTAGGAGAAGGTGAATCTGATTTCTCCCGGTAAATTGGACTCCCCTGCTTTCTCTAATTCATGTTTCAGAGCTACTGCATCGATGGGGAGATGGAGAGGGTGAAGAGAGAGAGGGAGAAGAAAGGAGGGGAAAGGGAAGACAAATCCATGCAGGGGAGAGCAGAGGGAGAGAGGGAGACTGCGGCCGCTCTCCCACAGGCAGACAGCAATCAATAAATCAATAGGAAACTGTGGTTGGCTGGAGAACGGCTGGGGCTGGGAGGATGGAAAAGAGAGAGACCTGAATCAAAGTAGCTCCAAGATGGATGGAGCGAGGAGAGGAAGGCAGAAGAGGAGGAGGAGGAAGGGTGGGTTCAATAGGGGTGGAGGCGTTGAGAAGGATGCAGGAACAAGGGAGGAGTGCGTGGAGGAAAAGGTGGTTATATAGCAGGGCCCTGTGAGGGCAAAATGGGTGGAGGTCCAGCAGGCTTTCTGGGGTCCCCTCCCCGCCCTGCCTCCAGCACATCCTGCATCAGTGGTGCAGTGATAGGGCTTGGCACTGTGCGATGCCCTGCTGTGGTCTGCCCAATGAGCCCAGTGAAGCGCGGCTGTATCTGGGGCCGGGGGAAAGCCGTAGGCCCCCTCTGCCCGCTGGGTGCAGCCTGGTTGACTGGCTGCTTGCCTGGCTGCCTGCCTGCTGGCTGCCTGGCTGGCTGGACATCGATCTCAGTGGGTTGGAGAGTACAGCTGGACGCACACTGAGAGCTGGGGCTAAATCTGGCTCAGGCTCAATCAACGTTTGCACCTGTCTTTTCCAAAGGGAATTAAACGTAGTAGATAGAGAGAAAGAAAGAGTAATGGTGTGTGTGAGCGTGTGTGTGTGTGTGTGTGTGCGTGTGTGTGCGTGTGTGTGTGTATTTATGTTTGAGTGTGTGTGTTACGGTTAAGTTTTGAAGGTACAGTAGGAGTGGAGAGTTTGTAAAGAACATGCTGGTTTTGTCATTAGTCAACATGGTTTTACTGCAGCAGGTGAGGTTATAGTTTGATGGGTGTTTGTGTGTGTGTGTTTGTGTTTGTGATAGACAAAGCGTGTGTGTGTGCATGCCTTATCTACTTGGCTTTGATGTGCAAATAAAGGTGAATGAGAAGATAGTTGCCGAGTTTCACACAGATCAGGCAATTTGTTCAAGTTAAACAACAGAGATAGTGAGATCAAATATTGTCTCCCCCACGTCTGCAACATACAGAAAACAAGATATGAGGCTGATAATGCCCAATCATCTACCAATGTATAGATCTGTGCAGAGCAATGAAGACAGAAACTAAAATATTAACTCACAAACTCAAACATCACACATTTCAAAATGGCAACGAATTGCAGCCTTGGCTCTCTCGTACTCGCCATATCTCAGATCATGATGATGATGTTAGAGCCCTTGAAATCCGGCACAACATCAATCAAACAGTGTATTTCTCACAGGAAATATGGAAACGTCCATATGTATACTTTGGGGGACTGCCTGGGCGCCCAAAACCATCCATTTTGCACTTTTTCTCCATTTTCAACAGCCAGTAATGAAAAACACGACACCTGCTTTTGCCTTTTAATCGTTTGGATCCGCCGAATGTGGTTTTGTCTGTGCCCCTTACCAAACTTCACAGCTCCAGGAACCCTAAAAATGGCTTGATTTTTTTAGTGCAAAAATGATTAAATTAAATGAATTTCCAGGAACAAAAACACTGTGCAAAATTCAGGGGGAAAGTTTATTTTGAAATGGAAAAAAGTAAGAAGTATTACAGAATCAACTGGCACACACACAAAGTTTGAAGATAATCTAAAAGCTGATTTGACCCAGGAGGACACAGCAAACCGGGCTCTGTCGGTAGGTAACAAAATCAACAATGTATATATTAGATTAGTTATATATTGTTTGTTTAATTGCTTTTGTTGGGAAGCCACTGCACACAAAACCCCTATAAAACCACAAAATTTTTTCTTGTATGGATTAAACAAACAAGAAAATGCATGTTATCCACCAACCAAACACATGCATTTTAAATATGACGAACTGTCACATTTTAGTTATTCTGCTTACTTTTTTTTGCCAGGTTTATAACTCTGGTGAACAATATACTTTGACAAAATATTTTGCTTTCAAGCAAAAACCAGACAATTTTGTCTTAGAAAATGTAACATGTATGACATGTGAGCAGGGGCGTCCCTCTCTACCTTTAAAAAACTCCTGAAGACCCAGCTCTTCAGAGAGTACCTTCTCTCCTAGCACTACACGACAAATCTACACCTTAAAGAATCGTCACCAGCACTTATTGCTGCACTAACGCTTCTTATCGCACTATACCTTGATTGTTCCCTTTTCTGTAAGTCGCTTTGGATAAAAGCGTCTGGTAAATGACTAAATGTAATGTAAATGTAATGTGTAACTGTAGAATATAAAACACCTTCGCGTCATTAATTTTCTAAATTGTATAAATCAATTCCCTCAAAAACAGCAGCGTGATGGTTGTACAGTCTTCACTCAATTTTACTTGCTGTGTTTGGAAACAGATAAGACTGCGATTTAAGCATTGGAAAGTGGAAACTTAGAAGATCGGATCTCTATTAGCTTGCTCTGGCCAACTCTTGAGATGTTTATAGCTATTGTCAATAGTCATTGTGCAATTAAGCTGTTTGCATTGATAGCCTATTAG
Source organism: Sciaenops ocellatus (assembly GCA_033000465.1). Classification (NCBI taxonomy): domain Eukaryota; kingdom Metazoa; phylum Chordata; class Actinopteri; family Sciaenidae; genus Sciaenops; species Sciaenops ocellatus. The sequence continues at coordinate 16,255,239 of CP136888.1, forward strand.
GTGGCTTTCCACAGAGTCTTTATCAACTGCAAGGCAGCTGTGTGGACTGTCAGAGACTTATTGCACATGTATAACTAACAATCACTGTCCAGCAACTCATTAGCTGTCTATAACAAATAACTAGTCCTCTCCTCTTGTTTCTTTTTCTTTCATTTTTCTTCCCCTCTGTCCTCCCATCTGCCATATTTTTCTTCTTTTCCTTTCCGCTCCCCTCGTCTCCTCAATTTTCTTCTCCCTTTGACCTTTCCTCTCTTACTCTGTCTCTTCCTATCCTTTCCTGTCTTTTCTTTCCTCCTCTTCTTTCTGCTCCTGTCCTCTCCTTCATTGCTTTTCTGTCTCTCCTCCCCTCTCCTCTCCTCTCCTTCTTTTCTCTCCTCCTCTCTGGGGTCCCATACTAGAGAGGCTGCTCCCACCCAGACACAGATGGCCCCCAGATCAGATTTATCAAGGCCAGTAGAGCCCTCTGCAAAAGGTCACTCTCTTAAAAGCTGACCGATCAATGGTCCAACTCCTAATACTAACAGCCATGCTTTTTCCTTCATTCTTTTTGTGTGTGTGCTTGACCATGAGTGTGTGTATCTACATGTGTGTGCGAGTAGGTGTGTGTGCTTCTATCCATGCATGTACCTGTGTGTGTGTGTGTGTGAGACGTTCGAGGGCCTTGGGTGTTACTAATCGAAGGGCCGTCCCTCAGACAGTCCTCTAATGACCTCTCCTACCTCGAATAGTGCAAGCTTATTGAGGCTCTACTAAATATTTCAGCAAGTCATTAGCTCATTACACGTCATTATCTACAGCGTGTTCAGCCCGCCAGGATTAGCTGCGAGACTTTTAGCAACTTCTCTGCGGGAAATCAATAATCGGCAGACACTTTCAATCACTGGGATCATCTGTGTGTGTGTGTTTGGCTATCAGAAATTCACACAATCATACACTTGTGCACACACACACACACAGTCTGTACTTTCTACAAATTTTCTGAATGGAAATTAATTAATTTTTTTATTTTACTTGGATAAAAAAATAAAGGAAAGAAGATCATTTGCTGGAAATTATGGTCACCATGAATTATGGTCTTACAGGGTTAATTCACATTATGCAACTTTGACAATTTGTACTAAAATGGCACTTCAGGATGTTTTTGGTGGGAGGAACATTTTGATTTTAGAAGTGAACACACTTCAGCTCATATACCGTCAATCTGTTGCTTTAGTAGTTTGGTGAATTTGTGGTCATGAAAATTCAGGATGATTATAATGAAAAAACGAAAACCTTCGGACTCTGTTCTGTTGTCGGAGGCTTTGGAGAAGCACGACCTACATCTCCCGGATTGGCCTTCAGTATTATGACGCCACTATCTAGAAATACACTAGCAAGTTTTCAAAAATAAACTGCAATCTTGACCCTATTACGCTTGATCAACAGAACAGAGCAGAATACTGTTTGATATGTTTGAAAGGAGTATTCCAGTGACTTAGTGTTGCACAAGAAAAAAGTTTGGGGACTCACAAGAGATTTCATATTTTAAATGCCGAAGCCACAGAGACTTTTAGGGGCAAGAAATCTGTAATATCATAACATAATCTTGATTCATATTTGATCAGCACTGCCTAGTTTTACAGTTTGATCTGAGTCTTGTAAGCCCTGTGTGTTGCACTGGATAGACTGAGAATGACTTGTCAATCGCGGGGCAGCCACAGCCATTTCACTCTAATTGCAACCGTAATTTACAAAATGACAACCGTGCTGTATGAAACAGGGTTGGGAACTTGAAACTAGCGCTTGAGACCATAAACTCGTGAGGAAACTGTTGATTGAGGTAATAATTCAATGGGGTAATTGAAATGGTAATTTCTCCATAAGACTCCATACAATCGGACCTTTGTTGCAGCCAATAGTGCTGTCCCCTGCTGGCCATTAGAAAGAATGCAGGTTTAAGACACTTACACGTTGGCTTCACTTCAAACACCCAGAAGATCTGTCCACTAATTATATACTGTCTATGGTAAACACCTACGTCTCCCAAAGTCTGGCCACAAGTTCTTAAATTAGGCTTTCTGTTAGTACCCTATAGTATATTTACATCTAGCACATATGTGTGAGACATACATCTATATGTATGTGAAAATTAGTGGAATGCTCCTTTAAAAGTTCTTTAATTGAAATATAGTAGACTTATGAAATACAAGCGAAATATATTAATTCATCCATCATGTGGCTCTCACATTTGGCTTTGGCTCCTGTGAAAATAGACTTTGTAGGTTTTGCTTCGTGCCAAAGAGTCCTATATGAAAATCAGTGTCACCATTCACTGTCTGCAGTTTGTGCAGAGTTTAACAGGAGCTTTTGTTTTTAAGGGTCACAGGCCAAGGTTGAGTACCTCGGCTCTCGTGTGTTGAACCTGAGCGTGGCTGCTGCCTGGGAGGGAGACGAAAGCTGTTTAAGGCAACCATGAAACCTCTTTGACACACTTTAGGAGTCACTTAACAATGGGCAGGGTGTGCGTGGTTAAGTGTGTGACTAATTTCCTTTAACACAGTGTGAGATTGAGAGACTCAGGGCCAGAGGGGGGGGCGGAGCTGCTACTTGTTAAGAAGGTCAGAGGTCAGCTCTTCTTGAATAGACCCAGAAATCCCCAATCAATTACGCAAACACATACACAAACAGAAACACACGCCTGCATACGAATGCACGTGCAAATGCACACACACACACAAACGAGAATCAGAGGAGTCTATTATAAGCTAATACATTTTTTGTTTGGAGCCACGGTGCTGCATACCAAAGTGAAACGGATATAATTCTGTGGGGGCAGTGAATCGACAATCGGTCAATGACAAATGGGAAGCACAGCGTCTGTAAACAGTCTTAACAGTTACGGCCTAAACAGCAGCTTTCTCTGCTCCGGCTTTTGCCTTAAAAGACGCATCTGCGGGTCCATCGATCACTCTCTCCTCACCCGCTCGTCCTGCTGCTGCACTGAGACAGAAGAGGGGGATGTTTGAATCAGCTAAAAGTTTAAAAGCTTTATTATAAAGAGGAAATACAATTGCTCTGTTTTGTTGCTCATCTGTCTTCCCTCTGCTGTTGTGCCCTGTCCATTTGGACAGCGGCGGCATTACTCAGCAAAACAGCAAATCTCCTCATCGGAGAAATTAATAAGTGAGATATGATCTAATCTAAGTTAAGGTGGAGGACCAATCTAGGGGGAGCGCGCTTTACAAAATGTAATCAGATTTGTGTTGCCTCAGTGTTTTCTTTGAGCTAAATGCTTCTAGTGTGTTTGTAATAGGAAGGAATTTACTTCACAAAATGGCCTCTGCATTTATATTACGCTCACTTGCATTTGAGACTTTCATCAACATCGAGTGATTTATTTGATTCATCTTACACAACGATTTTATATATGTAACATGCATCTCCACACAGCGTGTGACACAATATTCAAACATTTAATTCCAAACAAGGTGTCAGAAATCAGGTTTATATTGTTATTTTGTCCAAAAAAGTGGTTACTATTTCCTGTAATTAATAATAAATGTGCTGTGTGATTGTGTGGCTGTGTGATTGCTGCAGATAGAATTTAGGAATCATGCATTTTGCATGCACTAGCTGAAATTGTATCATGTACGTTTAATAATAAATATGTCCTTTCATGCTTTGTCATATTATGTATAAAATGTGCTCATGGTGGCTTTTTATGTCCCCAAAGCCAAATTTCAACCCGAATCACAAACAGCTACCCGACAGTGTAAAAAATATCTGTTGATGTTATCTGGCTGATTTTTTAGTTGTTTTTTTTTTACACTCACCCATCTCTCTCCCTTTCCTCCTCTCATTTCTTCCCTCTCCTTCCTCATACTTGTTTCAGTCGTAGGCTCATCCCGGCATCCATCCCAACAATATTTCACATCCTGATTTATTTTGGTCCCGGAGTCATGTGACCCTAAATATTGTAACTGACCCTGGGTGTATTGATCTCGCTGTGTCGGCTAGCACTGCGACTTCCTGCCTTATAACGACCCGATGAAACCCTCCACGATCTATCATTATCAACATCATCATCATCATCATCATCATTTAGGAAAAGAGCAATGCGCTCCATATTTATCCGTTTGTATGCGTGTGTTCATTTGTTGATGTGGGTACCTGTGCGTGTGCACTGTGTTGGTATGTCGTGTTCCTGCATTTGTGTACCTGCATCAAAGTCAGCTGTTTTTTTTCTCCCATGTGTGTTTATCTGCATGTGTGCACATGTATGTTGTGACCACTGCGTGTGTGTGTGTGTGTGTGTTTGTGTGTGTGCGTGTTTCCCTAATGATGCTATTTTGCCACAGGAGAGAAGAAACCCCTGTCACCATTGTAATGAGGGGTATTTATATCAGTTACCTGGCAGTGAACCAACCTGATCTCCTCCCCTCATGTCTCATTCCCACAAGACAGGTGTGTGTGTGTGTGTGCGTGTGTGTGTCAGTGTTAATTTGCATTTCTAAGTACAAACGTATCTGGGGTTAAAATACATGGCAGTGGCTGTGTGTGTGTGTCTGAGTGCAGATATAAAAGTACAAGAAAATATAGAGGACATCATGGACACAGCACAAAATGGTGTGTGTGTGTGTGTGAGAGCGAGAAGGAGGAGTGTGTCGAGGGTGGATGAGACAAAGAGGGTAAATTGAAAGGAAATGATGAGCAATGAGTCTGTGTCGCACATTAGTGTTGTGCAGGGGTTTTTTTTTTCCACCATGATTGTCTGTTTCCTTGTACCTTACCGCATGTGTGTATGTGTGTGTACATGTGTGTGCTTTGTGTAGCCTTAGGGTGCAGTTTTTATCCTTATCTGCACGTCCAGGAGTGCGACACGTCTAAAAACGCCTTCAGAAATTTCTACATGTTTTGACCGGAGGCCTTAAAAAAAGTGTGTGTGTGTGTGTGTGTGTGTGTGTGTGTGTGTGTGTGTGTATGCAGTATAGGTTGGGGCAGTGCATGTATGTATGTATGTATGTATGTATGTGTGCGCGTGTATGTTGGGATAGTGGGGGTGGGTGGTGGGAGGGGGGGGGGGGGGGTGAGGCCGTATCCATGGTAACACCCGACCGCCACCCCCACTGGGTCCTAAAAGACAAAGCCTCACACACACACACACACATGCACACGCACACAGAGCACTACAGGGCCAGCTGAGCCAGATCAATATTTCTCCCCATTTAAAGAACAGAATTCAGAGAATGGCTTTTCAGCGCCCAGACTGCAGCCGTGCTTTAGACCTTGGGTTTTTACACTAAACACCCAATCTGCAAAGTGGAGAGGTTTTTTTGTACCGACCCCAAATAATTCCTGGCCTGAATCTTTTTCCTTTCTTTCGTTTTCAAATTTTTTTTTTTTTTTTTTTTTTTTTTTTACTGTATTGATGGATCCGTTCAGCCCTGTGAGGACCTCTGTCTTGCTGTCTATCTTTGTCTGACTATCCCCAGTCTTCCTCTCTCTCCATTTTCCCTCTTTTACTCCTGCCCTCGCTCCTAACCCTGTTTCCACTGCGTGAGTGACAGGGTCAGATTGCATTCAGCGTCCCCGCTCTTTGTCCCACCCTGTGGCTGACCACAGCTCAAGCCCCGGCAGGTTCCTCTCTGGTCCCCTGGGGCGTCCGAGCCCATCTCTGTGGCTGAAGGGCTGGACTGGCCTTGGCCCAGTGGCCTGCTGGCTGCCTGGAGGCTGGGGGGGGGGGGGGGGGGGGGGGGGGTCTGAGGGGGTTTCGGATAAAGGGGGTAGGGGAATGGAGGAGGGCTCCCTCTAGCACCGCTGAGTTGTAACAACAGGGGAATAACCTAAAAGGAACAGATCATTCTACTGCACACAAAGAAAAGCAAATTGATAATTTCTTATGTGCAAGACTCCAGAAAATAACATGCAACATGCCAGCTGATAAACACAGGTGCATGAACATGCATGTAAGGCATGCATACAAGCACACAGTCAAACTCTCAGACACAAATAAATGCACAATCACACATGGAGAATTGCCCAAGGCTGATTGGTGCATCCTGTTTCTGAAGCAGCCATGGGAGGTTTCCGAGGCCTCTCTGGTTCGATATCTTGACAGCCCCAGTGTGTGTGTGTGTGTGAGCATTGTGAGCGGCTGCATTTCATTAAACACATCCCACGTAGCGGTCTGTCACTCTCTCCTCCTCCAAATGGAATAATTCATTGTTCCTTGAGTTTGTTTGTTTGGAGCCTTCTCAGACACGAGTCTTTTCGGTCTTTCGGCATCGCCGTTGAGACTGCAATCTGATTGAGGAAACTGATAATTGATTTCATCAGGCGTCAAGGCCGTGGACCACTCGGAGCAGAGAGTAAGAGATTGGAGGGGACTTTACCTGAGTGGGTCCATTTTCTACATAATCCTCCACAATCATCCTCCAGTCATCACCATGCTACTGGAGAGCCTGTGTGACACATTGAAGATTACTGTGCAATGCTCTCATTAGATGTTAACACTCAGTGACCTGTCAAGTGCTCTTGAACAAAGCTCCAGCAGCCTGTGGTGGCACTAATGAGAGGACGGTGCATACATGGAGCAAAGAGAAAGCCAATCCAACACGGCGGTGAAACACAACTACACCTTTAAAGAAGGATGAGACAATTTTTAACATGTCACTGCAGTTTGACACCACACACTTGAAAGAATAAAGATGTGGAAAACAGCCTGACAGATGTCAAAGCAGCACATGTTGCTTTCTACACTATAATCACACTCGTTAAAAATCACATGCCTCTTTTAAGGTCTTTTTGTGTTAAACACACAAGACACATATTGGGATAAATGTAATTTTAAGAAAATCACTTAATGTCATCCTTTTTTTATATTATTAATTTATTTATTTATGGACACCGGTGCGTATCCCAGCATGGACTAGGCAACAGACAGTATGCTATGGAGAGGTCACCAGTCGATCAAAGAAACAGCTACAGGCAGTTTAGAGTTTGTAGTTTAAATGAGTGAATTTTCAACTCACTTAATCAGCGGGAAATGGAGCAGCTGGAGGAAACCCACACAGACACACGCAGACACACGGAGAAAACATTCAAAATCCCCCGAAAGGCTGGAAAGGTCACTCAATCGTGGATATTTTTGAAATGGATAAAAACACACATGAATCCACTTTTCTACGGTCTATATAATTGGTGTGTATCACTTTTTTGATAATTCTTGTCTGCTGTGAAAACTCTGCACTGCTGAAATGCTGCAATTTCTGTTAAGAATGAAGATATAAACTTGGTTAGTGTTATGGAGTGTTTTATTCATATTATTTGCTGAAAAGATGCAGTTTCACTTAAATATCATGTGCAGTACTGGTTACATTTCTTTTCTTGTGCTGATTTTCTGTAATGTTTTTGGAGTATTTAACTAGAATAATCAGCTTTAGACAATAAACTCCATGTGTTGTTGAACTTAAACAAGATAAAATGTGATTTGTTTTTATGAAAAAATGTAATTAGGCATTTATTAGTAAAGCACAACAGCAAGTGATGACATTATACTTATACGTTAAGGATACACTGTTCCTATACTTTCATAAAAATGATTCCAGTAAGTTCCATTACATTTGGACAAAAGAGACACTGATATTGTCACAAACTCTATGCAGAGGTATCAGAATTGATACAAGGAAAGAAAAAGTGCATCCTTGGTACTATCCCAGTAATATACCGGTTGTCTTACTGCAACAAATTCTCACTTTCAACTCGTCAAATATGGCAGCTTGTCTGTGGCTCTATGTTTGACCTGAGAGGGGTGCCTATACAGCGTCATAGTTTGAAGTGTAGGGCCACTGGCCGAGCTGCCATATTGAAAGAGTTGGGAATGAGAACAAGCTGGTCATGTGATAAATACTTAAGCAGGGCTCTTTTATTACAATATTGGATTTAAAGGATTTTTGCAAAAGAATACCCCAGTTTGTCATACATAAAATATATTTTATTCACTGGATTAACCAAAACCAGACATTTTTATCTGGTTACTTTATCTTTGAATTTGTTTTTAACTGAATTTTGAGAAAATCGAATTACTATCTCATAATATATAGTCATCATGATATAAAAGAGAGGTGACTGTGACCATCATGGCTTGAACTACAATCCCAGACAGACAAGAACCATTCAAAGACATGATGTCTATACACTGGTTATTAGATTTTATATTGTTTTATTTCATTCTTGTTACAAACATAACCTTTTATGGTTTGATGCAGCATCCTCCTTCCACGAGTAATGGATCAACAGTGCATGAATGCAGTCCACAAATGTCATTGAGTGCGTGCCTCCTTCATTTTGCCTGTGACCTGTTAGAGTGCCGTGTCTCTGAGCTATTTGTGGTGGTGCTTCCTCCATCAGCAGCGACCAAGGTTTTCTGCTGAAGAGACGAGTCAAGATATACAGACCGGGCAGACACAGCCATATTTCAGATGAGAGAGGGGAGACGTGTGCGCACTCACACTCCAATACACACACAGAGATGTATAACAGCGCACACACACACACACACACACACACACACAGACAGCAGAGGGAGGGAGGTGGTAGTGAAGTGGCAGGCTAAGGGGACCGAGTGAGGTGGGGCCAGGGGTTGTGTGACAAGGGGACAGGGACATGCTGTCGGTTGTGCGTGTCAGCACTAGTGACGTTTCGTGTGTGTGGGCGTGCTTGGCAGTGACACAGACACCTTGAGGTGTGGCAGACAGCCACCAGCTGCCTGTAAATAATGTGTGCTGGAGGAGGAAAGTCAAGAACCTGGAGAAAACAGCAGCTTCACAACCCATAACGACAAGGCATTTTTATATGCAAGGATGCTTCATGCAACTTTTTTAGAATACGATAACATCTGCAGCAAATTTAATTCACTGATGGTGCCACTGTCCCTTTCAGTTCAGAGAAAACGTTATATAATAAAATAAAAAAAAAAACCAACCCACAAACTCTCTGTAAACTTTGAAGAAGAGGTTGATTGAGGAACGCACCCGAGAGCGGAGAGGCCTCCCGAGAGGTATATGAGAGCCTTGTGGCCTCTGTCTTTGAAAGAAGTTTGAAACCTCTGAGATTCTGAGAGTCTCTTCACACGAATTGTCTGGAGAAAGAAGAGCATTACTGAGAGTGGTGACATACACAGCCCATGGCCTCTCTGTCAGAGCTTCACAGTTGCTCTGTTGAGATGGGTAGAAGCTGTAGCACTCCCATCCGTCTGGCTTTGAGGTTGGAGAGTGGTGAAGGAGAAAGCACTCTGAAGTACACTTTGTAGCTGTAATGACTGCTTCTGAATAAAGGATCTAAATACAAGTTGTGTGTTGCTAATAACACAATAATTAACCATTAAGCTCGGATCCATTCAAGTGTCCCAAAAAGCAGTGACAACGAGCCAACATGTGCGATACCAGCACCCTAAAACTTTGTGATAAAGCCCCCCAGTTCTTGCAAGTGAGGCTTCAGCTGAGACGTTTCTGTGTATGTTAGTGATTTGTGTGTGTGCTCATCTTGTTTGGCATGTTTTACAGTACTGTAACTGAGAAAGATGTGATATTTGTACACTTGGTTATGACCTGTCCAAATGCCCTTATCTGGAATGCAATACTGGATACTGACATAACAATTTCCAGTGTAAACGAATAGCCAGTATGTGCCCTTTAGGTAGATATATTTTGCGACATAATTTCATCGAGCATGATGCACAGTGCTGTAATTAAATAGCATTCTCAGGAGCGTACTTGTAATCGTACTCTGGTGCTGCCCAAAAACAGTCAAATTTGTTGTATTGAGCTCAGCGAGATGAGATCTAATTTCTCATTGGACAGACAGTTATGTAAAATAAACAGTTTTTCATGGTCTACAAATGAATGTTACAATGTCAAATACATGGAATTATTAAAATAAATGTCTCCTTTACCTGTTGGAATTAAGGTCGTGGTATGCTTGAAACAAACTTTGTGCGACGAGTCAGTTTAGTTTATGGCTCTTCCAAATGGCCACACTGGAAGGCGAGGCAAAAAGCCTGAGGTCACCGAGTGCAGAGACGCCATGAATCGTACAGACTTTCAGACAGTCTCCCATAAAAAGCATCCAAGATGTCGCATTGGATTGCACACGTGAAAAGGGACAGCGTGAAGAATGAAAAAGGAGAGCTTATTTTAAAGGAGAAGTTCAAATCCTGAATACCGTCTCACCTCCCGCACACCTGGTCAAATTCTGCGTGAAGCGGCCGTGATGTCGAATTAAGCCCTCCACAATTAAAACGCTGAGAGGAGAGGGCGCAGTTTGAAGATTTAACAAGAAGCATATCGATGCCTGGTTTTCCAATTTCCCATGTGTGACTTGTTCATGTTCACCATGGCTCATTAGTGTAATACATCTGTCAGTGTTTTATTAAAATCCCTTTTCACTGTGTCTCTAAAAATGAATATGGATCATTTTACATGGCAAAGAGTAATGTGCGAGCAGAAATCAACGCTGTCATTTATTGGCCTCCATCTTGTCCCGCAACAGGAAGCTGCAGCAGGCGCAGCAATCATACTTTATTGTTTTATGGTTCTCAAATAAAAACATGAATCATCTGGCTTTCTAAAGTGCAATGTCTAATAATATCAGAGTGACTGTTTCTGCCTGCGTCTGCACTCTGAGCCAATGATTGTGTGTGTGTGTGTGTGCGCGCGTGCTTTATATGTGTTTGTGTATGAAAAAAAAAGGCTGAAGAGAAAGAGACACAGACAGTGTGTGAGGAAGTAAAGGCAAAGCGAGAATAAAAGAACAGTGAAAAAAAAACTTGTAGCGTTGGTGTGTGTGTGTGTGTGTTTAGGTCTGCTCGTGTGTATTTCTGCCTGTGTGTGTGTGTTGTTGCACATCAGTAGATGCCTGTTGAATAAAGTGCCTGTGTGTAAGTGTTGAGCAGGGAGGACGACTTCTAGAGATACCGAAGGCATCACACAAAGTAGATTTACACACATGGATGCTCTCTATAGATGGAAACTAGGTGTCACTCCTTTCAATATATCATACCTATACCTCTGTTACTCTTTCTCTCATTGTAAGTCACTCTAGAAAACAGCATCAGCCGAATGTCTGAAATGTAAATGCATGCTGCCTGTATATTATTACACAAATGTATACAATAAAAAAGGACCAGAGCAGCTAACTACGTGTTTGTCTTTTAGAGGACTAGACACTTTAGTGCATGAAAATCCAATTAGGGCGTCTGTTTTCTGAGATGGGGCAACCGCGCTGTCTGGCACCAACAATCATACCACGTTAAAAGTTTTCTCTCTCTCTCTCTCTCTCTCTCTCTCTCTCTCTCTGTTTATGGACCAGCATTTTTTTCACGACTGCTTGAATGCCAAAATGTCTAAGGGGTTATTAGATGAATTACGCTCATTTGGAAACAGGTTCATGTTTCAATAAGTCAGTTGCATATTTACAATTTGTGTTTCTGTGTGTCTCCGTTCTCTTTATGTTTAGAGTAAGATTCCATGAGTGATCACATTAGTGATTAGTGATGCTTTATTGTAATGCTGCACAACACCTGTCACTTGTTACCAGGCAGATAACGGTCTGAACCAAGTCACACCTGAATGTATCAGAACAATCATTAGTGACATTAGTTACACCTGTGCTCAAAGACATATTATGAAAAACACAGAGCAGGAAAAGCTCAGGTGTAATTAACAGTCTTAATTATGGCAGACCTAAAGGGAACTGAGCCGTCATTTAATTCACAGGTTTTTGCTACGAGACAAGCTCAGTTATAATTTGACTACAGAGTGCTTAAAAAATAACAAACAATCAAAAACAACACAGAAACAGTTCAGTGTGATCTGGTTTACAGAGCATGTGCATCAGAGCCCTTCTCTGGCTGACCTCCTGCTGGCTCCCTGCACACATGCGTGGTAAGAAAATGTCCTCACGCAGCTTTTTGAGACTTTTAAACTTTTACTGGATCTACAGCTTAATTTGTTTTAAATAATACACTGACTCTCCAAAAATGAAATTATCCTTTTACAGCCTGTTCTTTTGCAATAATGGGAAAAAGTCTTTTTAGGCCACTGCAGTTTCTGGGGGTCTTGCTCGAGTAATGCCTGTACTGCCTGCACTGCCAAATCTTAAAAATTCCTTTTAGCTATAAGCTGGATGAACAGTGGCCGTACTGTACACCAGTAGTAGTGAGACAAAATACTCTCGCATTAATGCAACTGAAAGAAGAAATCAATGTACATCTTTTCATTGTGTAGCACTGATACACAATCCTATACTTGTGTGGACAAAATGCCCAAACTTAACTGGAACCTAATCTTACTCTAACTCTCAAAGAAGTGAAGAAAAATGTTTTAAAAATGTAAAATTTCTACACATTAGTTCTGCTCCTCACAGACGGGGAACAGTCTGTCTCATCTCCTGCCTTTCTCTGCTCTCTGTTCTCAGTCATTTCTCTTCCATCTCCCATTGATCTCCCTCTCTTTTCTGTGTCTGCCTTTCTCTCACTTTCTCCTCCTCTCCTTCCTCTCCTCTGCTGAAACAATCATCAATTACCCTTATCCCTCTGTGTTATCCTTCCCTCAATCTCCCTCCATCTTCCCAGCCCATCCAGCAGAGTGGTTCCTCCTGGTTGGCTGCAGGCCACCCAACCCCGTCCCTGTCAGTCACCCTGCTCCAGGTAGCTGAGCGGAGACTGACAGCTCCATGAGCAAATCAATAATAATCTTCAGCCGGTGTAATCCTATACCTGAGGATATCCCTTAACGCACCAACGGCTTCCTGATTTCGCTCACCGTTTCATATGTTCTGATTAGCATGTGTAGTGTAGCTGTGTTTGAGAGAACAAACAACAGAGTAAACAAACAAGCTAAATTCTGTGAAAAACCAGACATGTGCACATGCTCTCAGGCACACGGGTATATCTGTCATGTGCATGGACATACACACAAACACACACTCGCACCAACACACCGTCCTGTCCTGACTGTCACCGAGGCTAAGGTCATCTCGTTTGATGTATGAGCCGACTCGTATGACAACCTTCATATAACTCCGACCTCTTTCCTCTCCAAGAAAATTAACAGGAAGGGCTGAAGGACTGAAGGAGAAGATGTGATCTTGCTCTTGTCTCATAAAAAAAACAACAACAACAAAAAAAAAAAAAACATAATAAAGCAAACTTTCTGAGTCTTCTCTGCCAAAAGTATATTTGTTTACTCCTTTATCTGAACTAGGAGCTCTGACTGTGTGCATAATTCTGGGACACAAATGCCAGGTGTTAAGGTGACTAAAATGGAAATTTGAATTGCTTATTTCAGCAGTCACAATAAACATCTTTTTGCTACAGAGTTGTAATCACAACACAATAATGACTTTTCTTTTTTTTTTTTGCCAGCGTACTGCAGACTGCAGAAGTTTTTCTCATCTGGAGGCGCTAATGACAGAGAAGATAGAATAAATAAAAGGAAGAAACTCAGCAAATGCACCCTCAATGAATTCAGTTGGAAGATTTTGTCAGAAGACGTTTTTTTTTTTGTTTGTCTTAGGTTAACAGTTCTGAGGTATTCAACCTTGCTGTGAAAAATATGAAAGGCTGTGTCTGTGTAATTCCATGTACTGTACTGTACCAGAGCTTGTCAAGGCAGCAATTTATCCATCATTGCAACGGCTGCAAGGTGAACGGTGGAAATACACCATTTACATTGATCAGGTAATCGACCAGGAATGTGTGCTTGATTGGAGTTGAGTAGGTTCATTGAAATGAAAGAGAGGGCTGCATTCTTCCACACAGTGCTGTTATCTTTCTGAACATGGCTTTCTGTTCTGTATATTCAGTCTTCTCATCAAAATGTCTAACAAATTTCCTACATGTTTCCAACAAGTTTCCAATATGCCGACTTTTTGAATATCCATCATTGTTTACCTCTTTGTTTAAACATCAGCTAGCATTCCTACCTCTTCCCCGTCTTTTGTCGCTGCCATGCAGTGGCACAAAGTAGTTACTCAGTGCATGCTATTATGATTGGCCCTAGCTATGTATCATCTTGCCACATGATCAAATAGAGACTTGACATTGGACAACATCAATATACATATGACCCAGCAATCATTACATATCTGAATATGACAAAAATACCAGAGATAAGAAATTATTATTTGTTTTAATAGTTTATATACAATGACCCCTGGATCCCACCCGACACGGCTGACGCTGTATCAGTCTATGCAGCTTCATGTACCACCAGTAGCTCATATTGCTCATATTTGGTCATTTTTCACTGGTTTATGTGTTTTTACCATGAGTAAATATGCTACCTAGTTGAATATTTTTCCCTTTTGTCTGTTTTTATGATCAGTAGTTCACACAGGGTGTTTTATTTTGAAAACTGACCGGATTTTCTATGCCGTCTATGTGTCTGACTTCCAGTTTGCTCAATCTACTCTGTGCTGCTTGATGCGATGGGTCACAGCGTCCATCAAAAATAGACCAGACGTGTATTCTCTTCAGAGAATGCTTCTGGGACGCTTCTGAAATGCACCGTGGCACTTCTGGTGGAATCACAAACATTGTCTAGAACGACCATGATCAGCTCAGATGGCCACAGCACAGCTGAAACGTAGTGCAGCCATGCCCGGTGGGACTGAGCTATAGGCATATCGTTTTGTTATAGATTGCTACTGACTATTTTACTGAAAAAAGAAAACAATGATGCAGATGCGTTTACGTTTTTTTTACCTTTTCATATAAAGTATGACAAATATATTTCTGAATCACTCAACCACTCCGCACCACCCATTCTCCACCCAACACATTGTTGAAGGGCCCCTATTGGTGCCTTGCACCTCAGTGCAACCGCACTGGCTGCACTGTCTATATTTACACCCCTGGTGTCACGCCACATTTCTTGGTACATCACCAACTGTCAATCAATAGAATAGTGTGAAACCGTCAGCAGTTGTTTATCGCATAACCTGCATGCTGGCTCACAATACATGTGCATCCTTGCACTTGTGCTAGTAGAGAACAAGACACACACAAAAGGGGGACACACTCATTAAAAAGTCGCTCCATAGTGCAGTTCGTAGTCAAAAACTCCACAGGGCACCTTTAGATACAGTATGTTACACTGAGGCATTGTCAATTATGCATGAGTATAAACATATAAACTTTGCTGTCTTCACCTGTCTTCCTTTCTTTGTTTACACCTCTGCTTCATGTGTCAAGTGGATTTAAGAGATGAAAAGTCAAAAAGGGGATCATAGCTTTCACCCGGATCTATCTGAGAGGAACAGGGGATTCTGTTGTTTTGTAAAGCAGAGCGAAGAGCCGACTATACAGCAGGAACTCCTCCTTCAGTCTCCTGCCTTCTTCACACCTCTTCTTTCTCTTGAGTTAATCCACTTGCCCTCACTCTGTTTCCCCTGTGTGCAGGTCCCTCAGATACTATCTCCATCTGCTGTAATTATAGAGACCCCCACCCCCTACTCTCTCAGCCTCAGAAACACACACACACACACACACACACACACACACACACACACAAGACACTGCCCACCGGTGTAATTCATGCTGCCTAGGGGGTCATGGGAGATTATGAGTGGGATCGATCAATGTGATGGTTCACACACACAAACTCTCACACACACATGCACAACCTCATCATCGATGAGGGCCTCCTTACCTCCCCTCTCCAACCGAGGGACATCCTGCAGCTAATGAGGACACACAAACACCGTTGACTATATCGACCACCTTAGCTTAACAAGGTACTTCATATATGGACTCGCTAGAAGACCGTCAGCGTGAATACTCCCTGTTCCACCACCGGAAAGTGTAGTTAAAGACACAATTAGCACACAACGAGACAACGTCCAGGTGGAGCTTTCACTCTCTCCCACTGCTTTTACTTCCTGGACTCCTCTTCTAGGTGTTTTTTCTCTTAATGGGTGTCGTACGTCACACCAGAGCCAGCCTGCACATCATTTACAAAGAGTTATAAGAAAGCTACACAAATATTTGCACCGTTTCAATGGTTCATTCACTTCTGTGACACTAGAGGCATTGTCTTACTGTGCACCATCTTATCATGATTCTGCTTGTTCTGTTACTCGCTTGCAAAAAAAAAAAAAAACTGATTGATGACGATCAAATCACAAAGTAGTGGTTTTATACACTTTTTTTTTTTTTTAATGAACAGTCTTTGACAAAAACATCACATTTACTGTGTCTGCTCCACAATAAAAGCCACCCCATGTATGCTTTTAATGCAAAGCAGCAGCAGTATAAAATGTTTGGTTTGCATGTGCAGTAACTTGAACAAAGCTCTGGTACAGCTTTAGGAGAACGAACAGCAAACAAATGACTTATAGAAAACCATAAATGGTTATGTGCTGCCTCGTTTTTTTGTAAATCCTTAATGCATACAAAGGCAATTTCAATCCAGCACAAATATGGAGGACCCTGCCACTGACAACACAAAGTATTATATGAAGAGGTGATTACAGAATGCAAAGGGCTCTCACAGTTTCAGATTTTCACGACACGATTATGGTGGCCAAAAGAATTTGCAATAATGATATTATTGTGATGGCTATAAAAAATTTGAAAAGAAATAAATAGTATAAAAGTATATAATATGAAATAAGTATTCATCTCTAAATTCTATTGTGTGCAAATGAATTACATTCAACTGTAACACTGGTAACTGTGTTAAAGTGCATTACTGCCAACTGCTATTTTGAAGTGTGTAAACCACAAAGTGGGAACGGAAAGAAATGTAAATTATTAAAGAGGGGGCTGAATTATTTACAAAATATGTTCATATTTGTATTAGTAACACAACAACAATATTTAATTTTTAAATATCATAATTATTGTCAATATTGTTATACCTTGACACCCCTAACGTAAATGCGTTTAATGGCTAACAATAGAAAAAAATACTATCAACATATTAACAGAATTCACAAACATTTTAAAGATTATTAAGTCCAAGATAAAACTTTTTTTAATTTTACTCATTTACCTAAATGAGCCTTTGTCTAATTATTTCACATTAGTTTTCACACAGCTGTGAGAATCAAACATTTTGGTCACTTTAAACTGTTTGTGCTGTTAAGAAAACATCAGTGATAGCCTCAGAGAAATGTATCATCATCATCATCATCATCATCATCAAACTAATATGATATTTTGAGAGAATCGGACAAATTATTCATCCATCCATCTCTATACCTTCTTCTGTTGTTCGACACAGGTGGAGTCCTATCCCAGCATGCACTGGGCGAGGCCACAGTGGCGTGAACATTGTAAAAAAGCGATGGCCTGCATGGTTATAAAACCCTGAAGCTACACGGCCTGTCGTCAGTATAGTGTAAGTGTAAAGAGAGTTTCTTTGAGTGTGTTCAAACACCCCATACAAAACAACAACCAGGCCAATCAATTTGTCCCAGAACACTGGTGTCCAGCAAAGTGTCAGTAATAATGTTTGCATGTCGAGGTGTTTGCTTGTATATTGACGATTGCAGATGTGGACATGCCTATACATGTGCCTGTGTGACTTCATTGTTTGCATTTATGTGTGTGTGTGTGTGTGATGTATGGATTATGGAAGAGGACTGTTGGGGTCCAGAGCAGGTGTCAGGTTGCTGCTGGGAACATGAAAGAGTCTCTGAGGGGGGGAAGGGGACTGGTCAGCAACCCTGACCTACAGAATCAATGTCCTTATAAAAGAGCAAATGACAAGATCAGAAGAGTGGCTAACATCACACAGACACAAAGAGCAAGTTACTTTTTAGATACATATATATATATATATATATATATATATATATATATATATATATATATATATATATATATATATATATAAACTCACTTACAGTTTCTATGTGTACATTGTGCAGCAAAAAAATCTCATCTTTAAAATGTAGTAAAATATAGTGTATACACTGAGTGGTGTCTGCGCTGATGAATTTTAACCTGGTTGTAATGGCAGTGCAGAGGTGTGGATTTATAGCATGCATAACCCCAGTGGAAAAGCTGCTGAAATGGCCTACATACACTCTACTGCTATAAATCTCTTTCAGGTAATGAATAGGGGACAAAGCGTTGAGCAAATGAGTCATTGTCAAGCAATGTGATTCATTTAAACATAAAAAGTTAGTGAATTTGTTTATACTTTGCACTTATATTTGCATACAGCGCTGCCTTATCAGGATCCGTGTGTGCCACTCACTTATTAATGAATGCACCAGAGAGAAAATAATGAATCACTCTGCGAATCAAGAAAAACATGGACAAGAACAAAAACAACAGATGACTGAAACATGAACAAGAAGTCCTGAAGGTGCTTAGAAGAAATGTAAACTTAAATATCTGCATTTCCTTGACGACTGCAACTTCATGTGCCAAGAATAATCTTCTATGATAGCGCGGATATATATTTTGTGATAACAGAAAAATGTCTATGCTTCCATTATTTCACTACGGCAACATTTTCCATAATTTAGATGATGCTTTGTCTACCGAAAAAATATGGAAAGCGTCCATGTATGAGAGCCTCACAAATACAGTTGAGCAAACAAACACCAGACTCAGACGTTACAAGCGTTTTTGACCGCAGCACACCGTTTGGCAAAGAATCACGAAGTTGGAAGGCGGCTTCTGTTGCAAATTACATCCGCAAAGGCTGCTGTAAGTGCAAAATGTATTAAGAAATATGCTTTTCCATGTGGTTATTGCAAATAAACTATTTAAGCTAAGATATTTTATTGACTCTGAGGGGAAATGTGGCTCAGGCAATAGTGCCACACACAGCTGCAGGAAACTTAAATACAATATGCAGCCAACAAAGCAGTACAGTGGTACTCAAAAGATGGAATGGAATGGTAAATGGAATAATGTAATAATAAACAAGAAAAAGATATTTAAGATATTGGACATTCCTTGTTAGTAATTAATTTATTCTTATTGAATTTACGGAAATGTGCTGTATTGTTATCTGGATGTGAAATTACATGTATCAGGATATGAGATTTTGGTCATGGCACAGTCCTATCGGATACCACCGGATGGTGAGATTGTTTTTGTCAATAAATAAGACAATCTAACAGGCCACCGTAGTGTCACTGGAGTCTCAAACTGTTTGAATTTGACACTTGCAAAGGTTCAATAAATCGACAATATGTATGAATTTACACTGTGGACTGGATGGGAGACGTGTTGCTAACACAAATGTTCCCTTCACGTGTACCATAAAGTACACGACACTTTGAGTGGCAATCTTGAAAAGCTCTTGAAAGGCCTACGACTGAAGGAAAAGTGCCATCTGCATCAGCTGTCATCTGGCGTCAAGTTCATTCAGACCTGCTGATCGTGACATCGGATCACATTCAGTCACCACACAATGCACACAAAGGGCAACGATTCAAGACACTCAGATAAAGACCTACAGACCCCAAGTGTGTTCATCTTCACTGTGCTGGTGGGGGACCAGAAGACCACTCCTCCTCCTGTATCGACATTGTGTGCCCTTTCAGAGCCCCCCGCCACCTTGGTTTCCTTTATCACTGGGTTGGATGGCTCTGCAGCAACCAGTGGGGTTCCCCCACTACAGGAGCTAGGGCTTTCTCCACCTAAAGGTCAGTGATGTTGCCCAGAGGCTTCCAGTCATCGGTCCGTTCTGCTCCTCAGTAGGTTGTCCAGCTGCCAATCCAGTTCAAACGTGAGAAACTGAACAATGTGTTTCTGTATGTCAGGAATGTGAAGGTTCACAATCCGAGGTGTTGCAGGTGCAGATGTTGCTAACTTGGGTATAGTTTAATTAAGTTTTACACGCAACTCAGTGATGGGTAGGAGTCTTCAGTGTGGGCAGCACTTGAAAATGCAATTACAAGTCTGGAACAGGGCTTTTGTTTTGTTTTGTTTCAATTCAGAATTAAAAGCTGAGTTAAAACCAAGCGGCAACCTCCAGCCCTGGGAAATGAAGCCAATGTGGAAACGCTTCAAACAGGCTGCAGAAGTGATTCAATCTCCATAAGCACCCGTATTAAAATGCCCAACCTCACAGCAGAAATAAACATTTTTACAGCCTGGTTCAGACAGTTCAGACAGTCTCTATAGGTAATTTCCCCGTCCATGACAACTGTGATGGGGGTGATTTTTTTTTAACTAACCCGTTCAGATGATATTAAGGCTCGAAGTTGCACATAATTAACAGCGTGACCACTTGATTGACAGGTAAGTGCCGTTACAAATGGCTTATTCGAGCATCCAGGCGTAATTCGACCCACCTCGGGTCCACTGATGATGCACGTCTTTGCTAATATTTAGATTAGCCAGGAGGCAGAAGAAGCAGCACATCCAATACGGCAGTAGCCAGCGTTGCATATTTTCGGCTTCAAAAAAGCTCTCCGGAAACCTACGGGTGACGTCACTCAGGCTGTTTTCATTCTTTTCACTGTCATTGGTCAAGACACATAAAACAACATCGCACATTTGCCTGTGCGGTTACTAGAGTCCTCCTTGGAGAAAAACACGATCTTTAAAATAAACATGGCACCAAATGGAAATAGAAACATCAAACTTTGGTTTTTCACACCATTATGTTACAATATAAGTGACAAAGCCTAGAAATGTAGAGAAGCACATCACATTTTTGAAGAATTTGTAAGTAAAAATGTGTCATTTTCAGTCATCTCAGGTTTTGATTGACTCAAGTGTGGGAAACCCTTAAATTTACTGGATTCTGTGCTGCTTGTTAGTGACCTTTGTTCATGTGCGTTAAATAGAGAATTCCTTTACTTTAACTAAATACGATCATGTGACTTGGAGATAATTAGTCATTTTGTGAATGTGGTCCGACAGTAATAGAGAGAGGAAACGGGCAAATGCAGGTGGCTCTGCGTTTTGCAGGCGCAGCAGTTGAAATGAAATCGCCTAGTTAAGCGAACACGGCTGTAATGAAGAGCGGTGATTAGCGAGCGGGGGCCTTAACGAGGCCGTGTTTATTGAGAGGCAGTTGGATGAAAGTGTTGCCGAGAGAAAGAGAGGGAGAGAGAGGGAAGTGGGGGAGGAAGGGGGAGAGAGAGAAAACTTATAGGCTGAGTGATGCTGCCAGAGCCAATTCATTACGACTGCAGCTCTGTCAATCCCTGCTCATCTCCCGTAGCACTAGACCACTAATGGAATTAGTCCCTGTCGCACACACACACTCACACACACACACACACAGCGAGAGAGACACAGAGAGAAAGATACACATACACAAACACACACTGCATTAACACAATGGGTCCTGCAGATATATCTCTGTGTCAAAGCTCTCACACTTGCAGCCCATAAATCCTTGGAGGTCAGCAGGGTAGCTACACACACATGCAGCACAAACACACACACACACACACACACAACACATAATAAAAATAACAAAATAATAAAAACATACGCAGAAAGTCTCAAACATCATGTGTGTTTTTTATGTGTTTAACTTAACGTGACCCCTGACTCACCTACAATCAATCCACTCTGAAAAGTCAGAAACTGAACAAACCTCGTCAAACCAGCATGAAAGAGAATAAGGTTAATCTCAGTTAGGAAGTCTCTCTGGTAAATAATTGATGAAACATTTGGTATGTCCAGTCCAGGATGAATCTGAGCCTGTATTAGGTTTTCAGTGGCACACGACAAGACAATGCCTTTGACTGAGAGCTGGTTATCTGATTTGATCGAATAGAGGTCAACACCAGCCGGCCTGTCCTGAGGACAGAAGATCACCCTCCCTTCCTCTCTCCCTCCCTCCCTCCCTCCAAACCCCATCACCCATCCTTCCTGACCATCACCAATCCTTCCTGACCATCCCCCCCCCCGTCCTGTCCACCTCCCCGTGGCCTCATACACCTCCTCCGCCTCCTCCTCCTCCCTCCTGCTCTGAGTGAGCGGTCATTAGATTACACCAACGGTCATGACCGTAAGGATTCTCCATCACTTTCCAGTAAACTCCATTCCCTGAGACCTAACCAGAACAGCAGGAGGCTATAGGGGAGGAACATACATCCCAACCTGAATCTATGTTGCTGGGAGTATCATATAGGGGGCCTTGTTGCATTTGTAAGCTCAGATGGAGCTCTCTGGTCTGTGTAATGCCAATTTACACTAATCACACTTTTCAGCTGTGAGCTGAGCTGAAGCTTGTCAACGCAGGCCGCTGTGACAGAAACCCTACAGATCTGCCACGATGGGCTGACGTTACAACATATGCTCCATCACAGCGGGATGGTATGTTTTTATGGTCAGCTACCCCCAACGCCTGCGAGCCCAACCTCTTTCCCTTCCAGCAGAGAACTGTGATTGGCTGGCTTTTGACTGGCCGACCTCAGAGGTCAAGGGTGAGCGACCTCACAGGCCTGGTGAAGAGTCAATTCTCCCCAGGTCAAAAGGTCCGAGGTAAAGCCCCCTTCACGGCAGCTTCAGGAGCATCAGGGGGATGAGCTGTGTTTCAGCATGCCCGGGTGACGCACACGCACACACACACACACACACACACATCATAGAAGACGAGAGGTGAGTGTGAAGAGCTTGATTGGGAGTGAGCGAGGGTGATGGGTGGTGGTGCTGCAGGGGAGGAGGATGGGGAGTGTGGTGTTTGGTCCTCTGAATGCCTTTGACCTCTGCACTGACCCCCTGCTGAACGCTGTCCCTCTGCACTGACTGACGGACAGTAATGATTGTGTTTGTGTTGGAGTGTGTATGTACACATTAGCCTCCACAGTGTTTACATACAGTAAAGTATAGCTTTAGGCATAGAAAGGAATTCCTACCTACCTACCTACCTACCTACCTACCTGATGGCCTGATCTGAGCTTGAAGGGACAAACTCCCTGTCCCACCCTTATTGTTAGGACACTATGACACCTCGACCACTAAACTGAGACAAAACCAGTGAAATCTAACACTGTAAATAGCTACAGAAGATGCTCAAAGTCAACATCAGCCCAAACAAACACTTGTCTTTACTGTGTAGAGCAATGATTTATTACGGTGAGGTGGTAAGGCTTTGCAAACCACTTTTAACGATAGCAGAGAGGTACTAATATTAGAGTTTCGCAGAATGATGCAGGAAGCAGCGACAGATTGTGTTTTACTTTTATCTCAGAGGTGTATTCAGTCTAAATGTTGGGATATCATCAAATGGGATATCAAAGAATCGTAAAAGTATATCTTTCTGTATGCCATTGATATTTTTGAAACATGCATTTTATGTGTGCTTTTGGGGAAAAACAAAAAAAGGTCTATCTACTGGGCCATCCATCTACCCGTGAGTAGTCCACGGGGGCTCAGGGGACTCTTTGTGGCAAGTAGGAGGCTAGAAGGTTGTTTTTAAATCAACCACAGGACACTGTTGATTGAATAATTAATGTGCGCCTTCGTGTAACAGGGAAACCCCACACTCACCACAGAAAAGGACACATTCAGTCTCCTTCCCTAAACTCTGTTTCCACAGGTACATTTCCAAGAACTGCTGCTGCTGCATCTATCTATCTATCTATCTATCTATCTATCTATCTATCTATCTATCTATCTATCTATCTATCTATCTATCAAGTCCACTGGCAATATGGCTGTCCTCCCCTCCCCCTCCGTTGGATTATTTCCTGCCCGGCTCTGGCCATTTCTTTCTCTCCTCCCTTCTCATCTGATCGGTTCCACTCCCCCCTTCCTCTCCTCTTCTGGTTAGCTGTCTTTGACCTTTGCCCCCTTGTGTGATCATGCTAACGCGGCACACACTCCCATGCACCCTGACAAACAGCCTGACACACTCTCTGACACACACACACACACACACACACACAAATATCATCTGGAGTGACTGAGTGTTCTTGACAGCGTGGAGAAACACAGCTGGTTTAAAACACAGTGAGATGAGACTTTAATGTCTGTGACCAGGGACTCCTGCTGGCATCCGAACACTAACTACTAACAATGGAAACACACATGGAGACACATACACACACGCACAAAGCCCACGGTCACGTGTGCACAAAGCATCGATATACAGTACATTACACATGTCACTGACACAAATACATATAGATTCCAATCTCTTTCAGACGTGCGCACACACATCATATATTCTCACACAGTGCAGTCACAATGACCATCAGTGTTCTCACATTCACGCACCAGGCACACAATCTGCACATGTGCACACATAATACATGCATTCATTGCATGTGCACTGTCCTTGTGCTCTTTTTCATGTCGGTTGTATGTGTATGTATGCAGTGTATGCGTGTGTGTGTTTGTGTGGGTGTGTGTGCGTCTGTGTGCGCGCAGCCTCCACAGTGAAACACTGCACCAGAGAGAGATTGGAATCAATACTTTCTGCTCCGTCATTTGTCACATCTTTACAAGGCTGAAACCATCTGAACACCAGTCTATTCTACTTTGGCGTCATTTATCAAATTGCCCCACCTTGCAAAGACACAAGCACACACACACACACACACACACCTACACCTACACGTACACACACAGACACACACACACATACACACAAACAAATGCAGCATGGGCTCACCCAAACTTTTTGGCCATAATTAAGAGCACATAACAAATGTGTACTTGGCTAATGTTTGTCACCTGTTGTTGTGGATGAGGTGTGATGGGGTGGGGTGTTACTCTTTCTTGTTGAAGCCCCATTTGTGACAGAAAGTTCTTGTTATATGCATCTGAGAAATTGTTAGAGAGGTAAGAGTGAAACCCTCGTGGCTTTTTCAATTGACTGTTTCAGAGTTACTGTGCTACACCTGTAAAGCTTTACATTCCTGTACGGCATATAGTAAAATGCAGTTTACACTGACAATGTAGGCAGATTTACCATCAAAACTCTTTGTAGTTTTTGAGTTCATGTGTGTTTTATTTTACACAGAGGTAGAATAAAGCAGTCTTCTTGTTTTTAACCAGCGACAGCTGATTTTCAAACACAAGGCCTCTTCGACTGATTTGTAGAAGAGGCCAGTCAGAGGGACAAATAAGAGCAGTGAATCCAAAATGCTTCGTTGTTACCGTTGAGAATAATCAGAATCATAATCACTATTATTGGCCAGGTATGTGTACACACATGAGGAATTTAACATTGCTCTCAGTGTACATACACAGATGTAGACACAAGTACAACTAAAAACAAGGAGCTCGGCAAGTAAACATAAACATTAAAACTACCAAGTACAGATAAAAAGTATAAGTATGTCTATGTCTGTCTCTCTGGTTTATATAGCAGATTGTATTATGTACATGAGGTATATGAGGTACATGAGTTGTTTGGATATTATACAGTATGAACAGCATGAGTAGATTGTGTATGACTAATGAGTACTCACACACAGTTGAACCAGTATTTAAAATTGAACAATCTAAGCTGCAGATTATGTTTTCACTTTTCACACACAGCTTTTATGCACTGTTGACGCCGCATTTCACAGAATTTTAAGCTTGTTGTGATTGGATTTTTCTTGCCAAAATGCACCTTGGGAGTTGGAGTTAATCAAAGAACCAGATCTAATGCAGTTTGTAACCTGTAGTACTGATGATTGAACTGGGAAAGTGTTCCAGCTGTGAATCATGTAACATTGTCTATGGGAAAAATAAAACAGGACTACCAGAACTCCACCACTCACAACTCCCAGTTCACTCTTGTGGTGTCTAGACTGATGACCTATAAGCAAAATATTGTCCCACAGTTGAATTGCTGCAGCAATTTGTGCAGCTGGTGTCTCTCTTGTACTCCAGCTTTTACATTTTTAAATTGTCTTATCCTCTTCATCTACATCTCTGCTTTCAAGATGAAGTTCAAAAACCGCCATGCTGTGACTTTGTATGAAGTTGCACTTCTCTTTTTCCAAGCCCATAACGTATTTTTCCACAACAGCCTTCACTGAGTGCATGGTGAGTGGATAACAGGATCTTGGAAGAAATTGCTCCACTAACCAATTTTCCTGAACCCTGTGGTAACATTCCAAAAAGCCAGATATGACTTTATTCAATTCATCCACAAACGATAAAGCAATTTGGCCCCGACCACTTTCCACTGCCTTACACATGGGCCGTCGCACATATACACACATGCATGCGAGACACACACAGACTTGCAACACACTGTAAGTGCAGTTAATCCAGACAGTTCTACAGTAAGCGTCCTCTGGAGAAGGCTCTTATTCAGCTCAGTTTTCCAGGAAGGTTTAACACTTAGGCCTGGATGATACATCTAAAACATTGTATCATATTTTTCTACTTTTTAATAGCTCAATATTTCACAGCATTAAAGTTTTCCAATAAAAAGACATTTTATTTAAGTGCAGGATCTTGGATAGGGTACAATACGATACATCGGGCCTATTAGCCCAGGATTAGTGTTTTCAATCAGAGGGATTGAACAGGAGGGATGTTATGATTATGATGAGAGAGAGTCTAATAGAGCTGTCAACATGTTGCTCCAACATCTCCGTTAAGTGTTCAGTCGGGAGGTCTGGTGAATGTGAAGGCCACAGGATAAGATGATTTTCATACTCAATCAAAGCCAAATCACACATGTACTTCAAGGGGCTTTATAATCCATACAGCACCCTCACGCCTTATATAGAAGCATACTATACATCTTTTATATGTTTCACCCTAAGCTTGGGTACCAACCATTATTTTTGTTTAATATTTGATGCAGATCTTTAAATTTTGACAGAAAGCAGGACAAGATACACCCTGACTTGTTTCTGTGAAGTCTGAACAGTAGGAGGAAAAACAACCCAACATAGACCCAAATGACACTGTGGAGTCCCACACAGTGCTACACCTACATGCTTCACAGAGTGAGACATGACGACTGCGGCGTTTAAGGAAAAAAAAAATCTCCCTTCCTGACGGCAATATTCAGACCAACCCTTCTGATCTGCCCTCAGGCCTGCTGGTGGGTATCTTCTAATGAGGAGGCGGCCATTGACCAGATCCCCTAATAGGATTCTGCAGTTCAGGAATTAAAGATCAATGGACAAAGGCTGGAATAGTTTTAAGATGAGGGATGTAAAGCAAGGTGGTGGTCTATTCTGCTTATAAGTACTACATATATATTTGGGCATGTGCAGTGACCAGAACCATGGTACCATAATCCTCAACTTAGAGCATTAATGAGTAAAAACATACCTTAAAAATACAGATCAATTTCTATGCTGCATATATATACTATTACACAACATTTTCTACATTATACAGCTTCAAAATACATGCAAAATTAAAGCTGCTATAGATTATCAATCGTATCAATATCAAGTCAAGCAGGAGTAAAACATAAAAGCATCGAGAGAACTTTGAGAAAGATAACAGAATAATGATCTAAAACCCCAAAAGTTAAAGAAAATCCATGCAACACCCTGATGGACACATTTGTCTGGATGAATAGTCTGTCTGGATCATTGCCACACTTGACAGAGGACGGCAACAGTAGCTACCAAACAAGTTAAAGTGAAGGTAACACCTCAGACCACTGGGACCACTACCAAACATCTCACACCTCTTCTTTACCAGACCTGGAACAAGACGACAGGCTTTCTCCATTTACAACCATTGATTCTGTCATTGACATGTGTTTGAGGCTTGTTTGGCTAAAAGTCGAACTTCAGGACACATCAAACCATTCAATTCATGTTCTCGACCTCTGTGATGGAAAACTGTCCTTTTATGTCCTGGTGTGGGAGACAATGGGAGGACTCAACACACGACAGCATCAAACCAAAATGGTGGCTTTATCCAATGTGTTTTTAATCAAAGGTGACCATGTGCGTAGAAACCAGACTTGAATGATGAAAGATGAAAGCGTTGTATGTTAAACGTGAATAATTATATTGGTCATTGACTGTCATTGAGGCCTATGTCACATCTGATTTGTTTGTGGATATTCTGTTGCAGCTTGGTGTCATCTGCGTGCGATTTAGGTGAACATGGTGGATGGCTGCAGGTTTATCAACATATCTGTCCGGCTGCTTTCAAATGGCTGAAGAGCACTGAAGGAGATTCTCACACAGTCTAAAGCAGCTGTGGAAAACACTCAGATAAATGCAGTCGTTCCTATTTTAAAAGTCAGGATTATAGTTCAAAAATGGTAAAAAACATTCAGAAAATAAACATTATCAACAGAATGTGAAGAGGTAACAGCTGAGCTGTTATATAATAATCCAAGGTGTCTATGTATTGTGTTGCAGAGATGTCTACTGAAATTAGCATGCTAAATGATTAGCTTTGGCCTACACTTCCTTGTGCTTCGAGAAGTGCGTGCCGAGTGGAGGAATAGAGCTGTTCACTGGTGAGAGGAAGGGGAGCACAGAGTTTATTTTTTTAAAGTTCTGCTATTAAAAAGTGGATTTCTTCTCTCTGTGCCGACTTCCACTGTTGTTATTGTAGTGCTGTGGGCACCCAGCTCTATGATACTACTTCATATTTAAACAGAGACCAGGCAACAAAAGCACTTGGAGAAAAGTAAGCCTGAAAGTTGGAGTAAGTGGTGAAAATGTGTCTCTTACTTGATTCTAGTTATCAGTTGTACTTTACTATGAACTAAGTTACCACCGATCCAAACTCCATTCAGAAAACAAGTATTTAAAAAGTTGTTTGCTGTTGTCTTGCAGACAGACCTGAAAAGTATGGATTCATTTTTTTTACATATCACCCTCATTTTGTAGTTATTTCTGCACCTTGATCCATTTATTGCAATCAAATCACAGCAAAAGCTGTTTAATTTGAGGGTTACTGCTATAACATTAGTATACTAATGTTATAGCAGTACCACTGAAGCCGTGTATAGATACTCGCACGAGTAAACGAGTAAAGTGATCCTGCAGTCATATTGTAACCATTTGGCATTACTGTTACAAGAGTTTGGAAAGTTCGCAATTGAGGATACTGGAAAGTTTATTAAACGTGTTACTCTTGAATAGTGTCATCACATCGAGGGTGGGAGAAGGAGAAATGCTGTCCCCTATTTTCTTTGGTGCACGTGGCCAGGAATTACAAATTGCCCCCTTAAAAGCAACTGCTAGTGTAAAGTGATTCATTAAAATAGTTTATTTACATGCTAAGTATGATTCTGTTATTTCTGCATTTGCTCTAAGTATTTAGTTTGTGCTTGTTGATAAAATCACCTAAGTAGCAGCAGAGTGACATGCTTCGAGACAAATTTTCTACCAAAATGCAAACATTTGCTTTGTGTTGCCTTTCCTGCCACCTGATCATCTGCCTGATTACATTTTTTTTTTTAAATATTTACTTTTCATAATAAAAGCACAGCACCTTCTGATTTGTACCAGAAAGAAATGCAGCACTTTTATTGTGAAATTCAAGTAAATGGCACATTATATAAAGTGGACGGCATCAGCCTGAATGTTGTCAATCTTTTGTGGTCAAATAAATAATTAATTAAGTAATTTATGCATATTTGGGCTAACTATTGATATTCTCATACGTCATCTGTGCTGTCTCCCTGCAATGACATTAAAAGCTGTATTGTCCCAGCTCTTATGTATGAAGGAGGTCTTGGTGGTGGCGGCGGTGGGGTGCTCAGGCGTGACTCTGTAAAGTGGAATCATCTTTCCTTTGAAAGGACAGATAGCTAGAACTCCTCTTTGAGAGTGATCGTTAAGGATAACCACTAACACCACAGCCTGAGAAGAGACAATTACCCGCAATCACACGGGCCGCCAGTGGAGTGGCATTTTATGCAAGTGTTTGTGTGCGTACGTGTGTGTGCGCGTGGAGGTTTGTTCGCCCCTTTGCTAGGCGTCTGGATGGCCCCCGTCTGCCCAGCCAGTCATCTGTCACCATTACAGGACAAAGGCAGCAGCGTCTCAGGGCCATTACTGAGATTGCTAGAGATGATTTGGAGTGTCCTCCTCAGCACCGAGAAAATCATTTCCTCACAAAGAGACTGCCCCTTGGCTCTGCAGGCCCCTGGCAGCCTACGGGACAAACTACAGAGCCCTTCTTCTGCCTCAGTTGCCTCCAGGAGTGATGGACATACACAGAGAGGGGAGAACGAATCAGAAAACAGAAAGAAAGGAAAGCTAATAAGAGCAACAGATGCGGTGCAATAAGAGCTGAGCAAATGAGAAAGCTGAGAGAGAAAAGGATGAAGAATTAGTGCATCTCTTAATGGGATATAAGGGAAGGAGACAGTTAAGAAAAATGGATACAGAGTAAATGCTGCCAGCCTGAAATGAAAGAAAAGTAAGTGTGGAATGAAGTTGAATTAGCCAATCTCTAACACACTTCCTTGATTTGGTTGATGCACTGAACTCTCTTCATTCTCATGTCTCGTTCCCCACCACCACCACCACCACCACCACCACCACCCTTTACCTCTCATTTTGTTCCTCCTCTCTCTCTCTCTCTCTCTCTCTCTCACACTCACACACAAACTGCTGGCCAGATATGTAGCTTCATTTACAATCCAGCTGACCTTGGCTGGAATGTGGATGAGTGTTTAAAGATCAGTGTTGTGAAGTGAGTACAGTTTGTGTGTGTTAGTGCATATGTGTGTGTGTGTGTGTGTGTGTGGATGACTGGTCAGTGGCTTGAGTGCTGCAGTCACCCCCTTCCACCTCCTCACCCCACCAAACACACACACACACACACACTCTCTCACACACACCTCTGACACACAGAGATCATGATGAATTGTCCTCTCTGCAGGCCCAGATTGTTTTTAAGGTTTAATTCAGTTTCTTCCTGTGCTTGGATGAGCAGCTGTGTGTGCGTGTGTGCATGTGTGTGTGTGTGTGTGTGAGAGAGAGTGTGTATGTGTATTGATGAGTGTGTTTGCACCTCTGTGTAGGTGTCACAGTATGTATGTGAGAGAGGGAGTGAAAGAGAGAACAAACAGGCGTTATGGATCTCAGGTCTAATGTACTCCAGCAGGTCAGAGCGAGGGGGCCTCCAGTCACCATGGAAATGACGAAACCTGATCAATACTCAAGGTTACGACCTCTAAACTGCGACCCCTCCCCCAAATTCCCATCTCTTTCACCCATTTTTCCTCCTCATCCCACCACATCTATCTATCTATCTATCTATCTATCTATCTATCTATCTATCTATCTATCTATCTCAGCTCCCTCAGGCCCTCTCACATTGCACTTCTCTTTTCTCCAAACTATATCATCAATATGCAGTCGCCAACCATCTCACTCTGCTCTGAAGCAGATTTTTCGATCTCTCTATTCTTTCTTTTTCTCTTCTTCATTTTTATTTTGTTGTTTTTCCCAATTAAGACGGGGCAACCTAGTCCATGAAATTAAGATAAAACCATGACAACAGGGGATCACCTCAAAAAAACATTTCAGGCCAAAATGCAGGACTTATGCATTTCAAATACATAGAAAATTTCCATCCATTTGAATTACATAGTTTTAATATAAATTAACTAATAAACTAAATGTGAAGCAAGTAATAAGATTTATGTAATAGTACAAATAAACTCAATGTGCAATGTAGTAACCAGGTTTATGCATTCAATATTAATAAAGCCAATTTGTTTGTCCAAACAGCAAAAATGAATGCAGTCATTTTGAGTTTATTATGCAGTAGGCAGATGGCAGGAAGTGAGGGGAAAGAGAGATGGTCCCCGCTCTGACGTGAACCTGGTTCCTTGATTTCCACAACAACATTACCTAAAACTGATTATGACTTTGATTTAAAATGTATTATTTCCGCTGATGTTGGCTCACATTATGTCACATATTTTCCATCAGTGTTAATTTTTCTCACAACAGATGTCTGTGATGTGACTTTCAGCTGAAAAGGTTGCACACAGGGTGTCACTGGGGCCCTCTCACCCCCCTGACAGGGCAGGTAGCCAGCAGCACTATAACTACAGTTACCTGTACCTGAACAGGATTTACAGCGCAGATACACACAATTAAAGGCAGTATGAAACAATAAACACAGTATAAGACTTGAATTCACCTGCGTCTCAACAGGATTTACAGGACAGAAACACTCAAAGCCAACAGCACGGAAACAAAGGCACCTGTATCTCAACAACAGGTACACAAAGTCAACAGCTCATGAAGAAAATACACCACTCTCAACCACAAACAAGTAACTTTAACTGTAATATTAATATAAACGAAGCCCAAGAACATTTGACAGCATGGAGCCACGTAATGTTATAGCAAACACTTTATAAGCCTACTTTAATCATAAAATAGTCTTACCTTATGTAATGCATCTTCCTGGCTCTGCTCCGTGTGAAATCCTCCACAGTAAACGTCCAGTGTTGTCCTTTCTCTCCATTAGGATGTGTCTTGATGTGTTTTTGCGTCTCCTTCAGTCCTCAGTTCATCAAGAAAGCGAACATCCACCAAATCTGATTGTATCGTCCAGTTGATATCCGTCTGAAACTGCTTTTATCCGGATCAAACAGTCACTACACGGAGCGTTATGTCCATGGCAACGGCAGAGCTAACGTTAAGTCTTCAGAAACTTACCGAATAATCACACCTGTGGCCAAAGAAGTGAAGTTTACCACCAAACTATATCAGGCATGACATTTACGCGAAGCCTCGATACTTTCTTTTTCTCTCTGACGTTTTCCTTTTTCAGTCTTTTGTCCATTTTATTCGTATTTTACATTTAAACTCCGCTCTTTCGGAGTTCATTTGATTTGTTTATTTCCGGCTTGACCTCTGACATCACATGGACGGGTCCACTTGAGGGGGGCGGGGGGAGAGGACAGTGTGGGGAGCCTTTTGGAATTTTGGGACAGTGTAACCCCACAATCAGATGAGCTGCTCCAACATCAGGCAGGTCATATTATTATTATTATTATTATTATTATTATTATTATTATTATTATTATTATTATTATTTAGTTATTTGGCTTTTTTTTTGACCTTGTGGCCCACCAGGTGACCTATCTGCCTTGGTCATGTAAAGATGGTAAGCCTAGATTTGTGAAACTCGAGATTTTTACATGTTGTTTTCTCTTCGTGTTCAAACTAAATCTTGTCTTTCTGAGTTTGAAGTGCATATTTACAGTTGTACAAATACATATCCAAGACTAAGGGTGCAGTCATATAGCCAAAAAAAATTACCTTTCCTAAGTACTTTTTCTTGACCTCAGTGGAAAACGTGGTCAAGGAAAGACTTAAGACATCCAGAGTGCTCAGAAAATCCGACTGCACTTCCACAAGGCTACATATGTATCAGAAGATGAAAAGCCTCAGATTAGATACTTTTCACTGTGTGTTCTTAATGCGTCATTTCATGCAGATTATATTAATGCTGACAATCCAGTGAAAAATATGACTTCATTATCAATAAATAATAAAAGAATACTGGCCACCTGTCACAAAATTGAAAGAATGTGGATATCACATGGGGAATGGTCACTCATATATGAGCATGTTGGCAAGTTATGGCAAAAGATGGATGGATAAGCAACAGTAACTTCCATGATGATCTGCAGGGATGCTGAACACAAAGTATTTGCTGCCACACTAAATAGTTTGTGAAATTACTGTTTTATCTTTTAATTTGAATGAACGGGATAATTTATAGGCTATGTAGTTATTAACAACATTTTACAACATTTTGAGAAAGTTTTTCACTAAAGTCGACAACAAACTTGAACGCCTCTGTGTGTCAAAGCAGCTCCACAGTCAGCAACAGAGAAGTAATGCAGAGAGCTACAGGAGATGAAGAGGAACAACCTGCGATCAGTTCATCAGAATTTATAAGACTGCAGCTCTGTGAGGATACAGACCAGGTTTCATAGAGGAGACAAGCGTCTGTCTGTCTGCTAACAGACTCCAGTCTGTACTGATAAACCACAGAAGAAGAGTAACATCAGGCTTCATGATCAAAGTTTTTATATCACGTCAACACCTCAATCCATATGAGCTCTCTCTTTCTCACTTGTCCACATGATCTTTCTTTCTCTTTCTCTCTCTAGTGCAAGTATGCATCACATTTTTTTTTTATCAGTTGCTGTTTTTTTTTAAATGACTGTAAAGACTGACTTGTAAAAGATGGTCCGGTGTATCCAAGGCTAAAGGAGATACGGAAGGAAGCACTAAAGCTCCTTTCCTTAACATGTATAGAATTTGAAAAGCTCTTATCATGGCTGACACATAAATACTTCCAGGTCATTTCACTCAATTAGGAAACTTCCTAAGTAAAAAGACCATTTGACTGGAGCCTGTATGTATTTTAAAGAGCAACAGGCTATCTGGACGAGGTAAAGACAGGTGATGAACTATAAATAGCAACAAAATCCACTGAAGGAAGTGGTGGTGGAGGATGAATGGATCATGTCTCATGTTTGTTGTTAATGTTAGATTTAGTTGACTTAATATTTCCAGGGGTTTTTAATTTTGTTTGTTTGTTCGAATTCATTTCAGTCTGATTAGGTTTAGGTACAGAAACTACTCATTTAGATTCAAGCACTGAAGCTACTCGGTTAGGTTTAAGCAACTGAACTGAAGTTTTTTCTAGATGGAAAAGATGCTTTCACTGACTGTGCTAAGAGTAGGACTACAACTGTATAGACACATGATTCATCCAATCATCTACGAAATATTTACTTGCCTGCTCTTTTCCAAACTGTTTCCAGTTTCAGTTAAATTAATATTCACACAGTTTTATTTTTAATATCAGAACATTTGCAAAGTTAATCTTCTTATTTTCTTTGATGGCTTTAAGAGATGCAGATTTTTAAGCTTTTGTTGAAAATGTCTAGTAAGCAGAGCAAACTAGCGAAACTAGAGATGAGGTAACGAATGGTACACGAGGAAAGACAAGAGAAGAAAAAACTGATTAACTGTCAGAGACTTCTTGGCTTTGTGGAGTGTATTCATCAATACAGAGACAGCACCCATTTCTATCTGTGAGGGCAGGAAAAGTGGAAAATGTTGGACATATTCCAGTCTGGAAACCACACACCAAAGCCTCTGTTTGAAGTTATCAATATCAATCTATTCTGGCCTTCCTTCAAACTGAATAAAAGGTATGCGTTTTCTTCATCAGTGCTGCACAATAAACTGATACCATCTGGCACGAAAAGGAGGACAAAGCGAGGAAGAAGAGGCAACAGTGACTAATCACAATAAAATCCTCTGGACATACTCATGTACCATGAACTATTTCTGACATGATCTTGTCCTGTGGCTTTCAAAGACTATATTTATTACCCAAAGGTGGGGCAGAACTTTTATAGCGTACAGTCTGACGGAGGTACCTCCAGAAATTGTATTATACTAGCTTGAGGAGATATTAATAATTATTTAAATCTATTGATAATGTGTAATTCAATCAATTAAGCCATATAACATGAGAAGGAATGTTGTTGTGAATGTCACCACGGCTGTGATTATCTTCTCAGCCGGCGGCCAAATCCCAGCCGTGCTAATATTCAGTACAACATCACAACCTCAAGTGTGATATTTCTTTTATACTGTATACTAGTTCTGCAGGCGGTTAGCAGTAGTTTACAGTAATTAGTGACAACAGATTATGATTTGTTTGTTTGTTTAATAATTAATTTGGTTCCGTCAACACAAATGGGATTGGGAATGCAATGTTGCCAAGCAACACATGAACAGTTTCCTGAACAGCAGCTTGCTAGCTTTGATCTATACGTCTACATGTTACTGTAGATAGTTGTATAATAGTAATTTCTATGCATTCAGATGCATAATGGATTTAAGTTTTTCTCTGATGTCAAACTTTAAGTCTATTTCATTGAGAGAATAAGCAGACAGAATATTTTGTACACTCAGCATGGGTCCACGTTAAAAAAATACAGGAGCCAGCAGTGGAAAGTAATGAGTAGAAGGTGGTGGAGGTGGTGGGGGTCCTACACTGAGTGACTTTAAACCCGTTAAACCCTCCACAGATTGCGCTAGTGTTTTGACAATGGCCAGTAAACTATCTAAATTGCAGTGTTTTAGCACCTGTCTTTCTGTGCTGAGCTGGGTAGCGAGGCGTGAGGCTGTCAGCCTTGTCAAACGGCCTTTCTTTCTCTCCTTTCTCTCTCTCTGCACGGCTGCTATCATCATCACCGGCCTTTCAGACGCCAAACTTTGTCCCTTTATCTCCGATTGTGCCTCTCCCTCACTATCCCGCTAAAATTACCCTTTCATTTTGTTGTGCCATAAAATTACAGCCTGGTGAAGATTGGCAGTGCTTTTCTGCAGAGGGAGGGGGGCAAATCAATGTTTTTGTTGTGGCTGCGTGCATGTGTGTGTGTGGGGGTGTGTAGGTGTGTGTACGTGTGTGTGTGTGTATGGGCGTCTTCAGAATGTCAGAATGTAGTGATGTGTGATCGATGTGCCATTGTTCATATGTGTGTATGTCTGTGTGTGTTTGTGTGTGTGTGTGGTCAAGTCTCACAGCTATCACTGAGGATAATAGGACTCTTGGTAATGCCAGGCTACAGGGGCAAAGACCCCTGTTTTACTGGACACTTTTAGATTTTTTCAATCAGTAAGAGGAAAATAGCAAAGTAGTACTGGAGGTGAGGGCCTGCGGTGGGGCAAAAGAGACAGGGGAGTGTGCTGTGGTTGATCTCTGTATGAAACCAATCATATACATACTCAATCTCAGCAGAGAAGACAGATTCTCTCTGGTTTTTTTAAAAATCAAAGGTGAGGCTCCACTTCAACATTATAAAGACTGAAATAAACCAAGAGGCACACACATGTGCATTTAAATTCTTTGTACATGCAGGTGTCACAACCAGGCTGGAAAGTGTGCTGAACAGGAGCGACGCTACATGTAGTTCTTATATAATACAAAATGTTTTAATTAAATATATAAAAATAAATAAGGTCAGGTGTACCCAAATATAAATATATATTGGTAAAATAAAGGATGGATGACTTTTTATTAGTTCAGCCAACTCTGTACTTTTCAACAAACAAGTGAGCCAACAAACAAGTTTTTCAAGCATCCATGTAATAGAGTCACTGTACTGCAGTCGCACAAATGCTCCACATTGGCCTGACATTTTACCAGCCATATAAAGCCTTATAAAACCATATAATGTTGGAAACCATTTATGTAATCTATCAAGTTCTTTTGTTTTGTACTCATACAGAAGGACTACCAGGGGACAACATACTCTGTTGCCGAAAAATAGATGCACCTCCAGCTCGCAGATGCTTAATTAAGTAAACTTTAATTGCTTGAAGACTTGTGAAATCAAATGTGAAGAAATGCTTGACCCTTGTTCACTCTGAATGATTTTTGGTGTTTCAAACAGAGAAATAAGCTGAGTCAAGGCCTTTACTATAGACATGGCTATGACACTGCACAAAAGATAGGTGGCGGGCTAGAGTGTAACGTGGCACATCATAGACAACTCATACTTTTTGACTTCTACTACTACGTATGCACAAAGTAACAGAATAACAATTCCTCTAGCTGAAAACAACACAAAAAAACATATGTGTATATGTGGAGCATCTCAGGCGTACTGCATCATTGACAAGATGCTGGCTCCACCAACTTTCTGGATCAAAAGGAAAGGCACCACCAACCAGAGAAGATAAAATATGGCCACCCTTGGGACCACAGTCTTTCTCTAACATAAACTGTCTCATTTGCCTAATCTTAACCATGTCTTAACCATAATTTATTTGGCATAATGATCTTTCCATGGCTTTATGCAATAGGTGCCATGGACAGATACTGTGCAGTAAGAATTTTAAATCTAATCTAATTATTGATGTTCTTGTCTTGATGTATCTTTCAGTAAAGATGATATTAAATTTATTCTATATGAGATTAGTAAATTATTTGTTCTTACTCATGCTGTAGTATTTATGTTCAGTCTTGTTACCACTTTCTCAAGGCTAGTGGAAAATATCAATTTAAAGTTTCTAACAGAAATAATTATTTGTGTTCCCCCCTGTTGTATGTAAGTGGAATTAAATGGTAAATGGTGGTGAAAAGTGTTGTGGACATCAGTTCATTCCTGGACAGTCTCGTTTTTCTGTCTCTTTGCTATTAAAAATCTTTGACAGGCAGAGACAGCGAATGTCGTTATCAGCGTGAAACAGCCTTCCTCCTTGGATAACTCTTTGTCTGGTCAATTAATAACCAGCATTGATATTAGTATGTTTGCATAAGGAGCGAGAGAATAAGGGCATGTATTTCCGACGCCACCATTTCGTTATCTCGCTTCATAGTTTGCTTCACTGATACTCTGCCGCTTCCTCGTTGGCTGGAGAGTCAAAGCAAACATGGATCTCAGTTTGCACACAATCTGAAAGCTATCCATCTAATTAGGTGAACAATGTTTCCTTTGTAGATTTTGGTCTTGTAATGTATTTTCAACATGGGTATTATAAATGGGAGATTATTAAAAGGTACAAATCTAAAGTTGTTAAAGTTGTTGTGGCTCATACAAGAACCACTCTACAAACAGGTTTGTTCTTATGTGGTGCATACGAGTGAATTAAGAAAAGGTTCTTGAAATTCACAAGTGAATGTAGTCTTTCTCAGTAGGGGAAAAACTATGAATGACAAAACTGATAATATTTGATATTAATGACTGATAATATCGGCAACTGCCTTAACCTTTCTGCATTAACTGAATTAACCATGTGCCGTTGCGCACTTCTTTTTATCTTGTGGCGTGAACTTCTTTCAGCTTCTGAAGTGGGACATGACAGAAAAAAAGGTTTGAGAACCACTGCTTCAACAGCTGCCTCAGTGGGCCTATGCCAGTCTGTCTTGGTAAACATCTTCTGTTACACCTGAGAGTGAGCACCAATAGTAATAATCGTCATTTTTTTAGGTCCTCTAATGCTGCTACTGACTGTTAAATTTGTCATGTTTTTGTCTGAAAACAGGAGGAAGATTCCTCTTTTTACTCTCCTCCTCCTTGACGTTTTTGGTAATAAAACTTTGATACAAATTGAGCGGGACAGACAGCTTTACAGAGAAAACTGAAGGTTGTGGATTATGCTAATTATCCCATTTCATGATCACGTACTCACTCAGGAACCATCAGGTGCCATTAGGTTGAAGTGAATGATTTAAGAGTTAAGAGTGTTTTGTGAATCAAACAGTGAGCAAATCTTATGAGCAAGCTTCACAGAAAAATAATAATTGTGGATTCTGCTAATTATCCCATTTCATGATCACGTACCCACTCAGGAACCATCAGGTGCTGTCTGGTTGAAGTGAATGATTGACGACTAGTTTAAGAGTTAAGAGTGTTT
Source organism: Sciaenops ocellatus (assembly GCA_033000465.1). Classification (NCBI taxonomy): domain Eukaryota; kingdom Metazoa; phylum Chordata; class Actinopteri; family Sciaenidae; genus Sciaenops; species Sciaenops ocellatus. The sequence continues at coordinate 16,294,515 of CP136888.1, forward strand.
GTTGAATCAGTGAACAAATCTTATGAGCAAGCCTCGCAGGACAATAGGAAAGATTTATGATACATAAATATGCACGAGGCCCATTGAGTCTGACTTAATTTGCTGACCAAATGTTCACAAAAGGCTATTTCTTTCTTTATATTTAACTCAGTGACTGTCTGAAAATGTACTTAGTTTGGCACACAATAGCACAAGCCCAGCAACATTGTGACAGTTCTGATTTTCTTTATTTGCTTTTGCTTAGTTTTACCGTTGTGCCACCTTATTGTGATTACACAATCTGCAACAACATAGAGACTCACAACAATGTATTTATTGAGCCAATCCACCTCCTGACTCATAACTCACAGCCAACACTTGATATGAGTAACATCAACATCCAAGAAGCAGATTGAGTTTTGTTACTGCGGTGAATATACTCTATAATAAATCTACTGCTGTCGTCTTTTCGCTGAAAGCTTTCTGGATCCATACCAACTCCTTTTCTCCAACATATAAGGACGGAGGGTGACCTTTATGGCTTTTGAATACCATAAGGCAATCGAGAACTCTTCACCCGCGGTGCATGGTCTTTGTTGCAGCCGGGCCTCTCTGTATTGCAAAGTCCAGAAGTATTTGGTATTATATCAAAAGAATGGCAAGAGAATGTGGATGGCATTTACTTGTGGAGAGGTGAGGGAAGAGGCAGAGTGAGAGGCAAGCTGCAAGGTGCCATCAGTGCAGAGAAATGGGAGTGAAAAGGATGAAAACCTATAAATGAAAATCAATACAAGAAGGCAGGAAGGCATAAGAACTTGGGGGAAGGTAATAGAATAGACTAAAGATAAATAATGAGGACAGGAGGAAGGGGAACGAAATGAGAATGGAGAGCAGAAAGAAGGAGACAAAGAAAAATGATGGCAGAATACAATCAGAGGAATATATTTGTTATTGTGTGGCTGTCCTTCACATCAAAAGATTCAAGTCAGAACACGGACGAATTTTCCCCAGAAGCCTTGATGACTGAAAAGTGCTCCACTCTCCTCTGATCTTTTCTCGGACTCTCTGATTGAACGTTGAACTTAAAGCTTCAACCAGTAACTCTTCATTTACAAATTGCCACTCTAGATGACTTTTATGTTGATTATTGTAACTGATTACATTTTTTCCCTCTCACATTATTGATTAACTTGTTGGTATAAGGGTATATGCAGTATGGCACAGCAGTATAACATTATCACAGCTTACAGGCATACCACCCTGTGTTCTTGCTTGTATGGGTTGTGAATGTTAAAAACACAGACACAGAAGAGGAAAAGAGCTTTTTGACTCTCGTCAAGTTATTCTCTTCAACGTTAGAAATCCAATCATACAAACGATTAAGGCCTAAAGTATGCTTAAAATTAACAATTCAACATATGTTTTGCACGTCCTTCCTGACACTTTCATTCATTTTATTATCCACATGTGAAGCAGGAAACCCTTGATGCCACTTCAAACTTAAATTTTTCTCCGCATTCAGTATATGTGATTACAATAAAACAGACGGAAGCACTTCTAAACCAAGACACAGCTTCAAATATGAATCTCACCTTATAGACTGCATAGGAGTTGCTTTTTATACAGGGAACAGGGTTTCAAAATTCAACATACACGTTATTGAACGACATGCCCCGATTGACATGAAAGAGGATTTAACCTTGATGCCCTGCATTCATTAATTTATTTAGCCTTAGACAGTGCACGAGGCAGCATCAGCATACGATTATAATAAAAAGTACCTCCTCAGGCATGCTTTCTAATCTGTATAGCTGAATGTATTTCAGAGGAAAACCCGTTATCAGTCTGCAATATTCAGTCCTGGTAACTGGCTTTAGCTGCAACGTTAAGTTACAGACCAGCACAATGTATTAGTTCTGTTCTTGTGGTGGTTTAAGAGTCTTATAGAGGCTGAACGACCTGCGTTTAAACTCTGTGTTGGTGTCTTTAACGAGTCACTCCCCTTCAGCTCTTCATACTATAACCTCCTTGAAACCAGTTAATTTATTTCTCTATTTATTTATTTCTATTTCTTTATTCATGTTGCCTTTGAAAGGTAACATTATTTTGACTGGTTTTCCCACTCTGTTTTAGAAACGTATCCGTTTCCAGCACTTAATTATATCAAAGTGTCTGCTCAGTCTCTTAATTTATAACACCAGCTCTGGCGTTTGCGCAGTATATCAATTGTAAAATCTATTCAAGTGTGTATCTATTTGTACGAATGTTTGCTTGTGCACAGAGTGCATTTGTGTAAAAGAAGCTATTTAATTGTATTTGGAAACAGAGATGATGGGTGCGAGCGTCCAGGCTATTGATATGTTTCTGTGCCTGCGCGAATGCAGCATCCCATCATACCCTGAGATATTTCAACACAACCATCGATCAGCTTCAGCAACACCCAGATCAGATGATACCGGGCTGAGTTACAGGAAGCATGCATGTGTGAGTGTGTGTTTGGCCCAAGGACAAAGACGGCTGCAAGGAATGAAGAAAGCATCACCTTATTTCTTACTTGCAGGGTAGGAGGATGGAGGAATTGATCAAAATGTTAAATTAATGTTAAAAAAACTGATGAAAGATGATGATGTGTGTTTTTATGTATATGTGTGTTTCTTAAGAAGGGGGGGTGTCCTTAGCCAACCCTAAACCTCACCCTCAATCATGAATGAGAGCAGATACTCCACCATCACACTGTGCAACTCTCTGGACGCAGGCCAAGCAGGAAAGAGAGGCTGGCAGCAATTACAGACACACTCACACACACACACACACTGATCGCACAGCACCGAAAGCACAGAGCAGTGAGGCCAGTTCCATCTGTGATTCTTCAAAGAGTTTGGCTGATATTGATTTGGTGCCAAGGTTAGCAGCTCATTCAGGCAGAGTGGAGCTTTCAGGAGCAGCTGGAAGGAGCTGAGACCACAGCCGGAGACGGAGGCTGAGACCTTGAGCTGAAACACACGGCAGCAATCCTCTGTTGGGGCTAACAATGTCTCCAAGCACACCATCACAATCACAATGCAGACAAAGACAAATAAACACACTGACACATAGGCACACACACACACACACACACATACATACATGCACTCTCCCTCTCACCGTCATGAGTGCTCTGCATTGAATGTAGAGTGGGAAAGAGGGCAAAAGAGTGTGAGAGAGGGAAGAGGTGCTGTGTGTGTGTGTGTGTGTGTGTGTGTGTGTGTGTAGGTGTGTGTGTTTGTTGTGGAGAGACAGAGGATTAGTTGTGTTTTTGAGAAAGTGATTGCGGCTCTTAAATTCGACTCTCGTCCCTAGCCAGAGGACCTCTGGGCTAACGCTGTGTATATTTTGTTGTGCAACATTTGTCTGCATGCTCTGTGGACGTGTGTGTGCACGTGTGTGTGTTTGAAACTTTGCTTTGTACAGGCCTTGCTTCCTTCTCACGGCACTAATTCAGCATAATAATAAAGGCCGATTGTGGTCTGCTAATAACATTTTTGTGTATTTTAGTGATACTGCTGACATGCATGCATTTGATACCTCCCTCATTACTTCCCTTCTGCCCACCTCATGGAGACAGAGGAAAATGCAGCGCTAAAATATAGAAAATGACTGTGATGAACATCAGAATTGCTGGTATTTTTGTGTTGTTGCACACGGTGATGATGAGTGTTTCCAAAGTTACAGTCTTATATGGAGAGTTTTGTCCAAAACAAACCCTGTAGAAAAGTTTTCAACCTAAATTTGGCTTTTAGGGTAAACAGTGCACAGAGGTATCTTTGTCCTTATTTAACACATACAGCCTGTGAAAGTGTGTCAATTATTACATCACCCCAAAATAAATAACCTAAAACAGAACATGCATGTTAATGTCAAAGTGCAGGAGGTAAAACCTTCTAGTTCAGTGTTTCTGAAACACTTTATACACCCTCAAACCAATATTAGGCTCTCCAAGCACCGCCATTATAACAGATGCTAAACTACAGTTATCTAGGCTGAACCCTATTCTATGAACAGTTTACGACAGAGGCAGGTTTATTCCTAAGATTATTCATTTTTGACCCACTCTGAGCAGAACTGGTTCGAGAACCAGAGCTAATTTGGAGGAAAATAGATACTTCTGACTTCTCCACATTTTTCTTCCTAATATTTCCCACGATCGCAGTGTTTTTTAACCATTCAATTATTCCTCTGCTTACTGTCTTGCGGTTGCATTTGAGCTTAAAAAAAAATACAGGAAATGCAAAACTTAGAAAAGTTACATACCATCAATCTTGCTTTTAGAGTTTTAGATTTAATATCCAAACTTAATTTCTGTGTGCTCCAGTTTGATTAATATAACTGGCCGTCTTTTGTGGTTTTAGCATTTCATCTTTTAGAGCCTCCACTACTGGAACACAACTGAAAAAAACATGGTTTTCAGTTGTGGAGTCTGGTTTGAAGGATATTTCAAAAACCTATCATATTGCATTTATTTGGTGAAAGTCCATGGACCAAGCGTGGAAAAGGTTTCTTTAGACTACAAATGAGAGCATTTAAGAATATTTTTTTGTTATTTTCTTAAAAATGAATGAGCTCGCTGATGATGATTGATTATGATTCTACTGTGTGCCATTCAAGTAATTATCAGTATTTAAAGTATTTTGACGCAGATCTGGTTTGAGATCACAAATTTCTTAATATTTGCTCTCATAAAAAAAAGTTTTAGTTCTCAACATGATAATTTTCTGGTAAAACAATTTGTCTGTTGTTTAGGAGTCTTGGTCTTCCATGGCATTCCCTATAGTGACTCCATTCACGCATGTGTTTATCAATGAATGTTGACTGAACATCACACAATAGAAGAAGATGGTAGATAACACATAACAGGAAAATAACACAAATCATATCAAAGTAATATGTCATGTTGCAGTCAGCGGTAAGAGTGTTAAGTTCCTACAGTAGGCCCACCAGCTGTCATCTCAAAAGTGTTTTTATGTTCTCTCCTGAAAAGTTTACTTTTACAGTTACAAGGTTTTGAAATGACAGCAGCAACGAATGTACGTGCATGTGTGTCTGCGCGCGCTCACACGCCCACGCACTTCACTGCCTCCGCCGTCATCATTCAGACTAATCCCCTCACAGACCCCTCGTGTTGCTCTTTGAACGGAGTACAAAGCGTGTTCTGGGCTTAAAACAGCAGCACAAAGACACAAATAAAAAACCTGCTGAGACTTTTGACCTTTCGGCTGGGATTACAGTTTTCAAACAGCGTTCAAGGAATTCAGCCTTTGCATCCACACAGCTTTTCAAACAGTCTGCCTGCTCCCTTCATCTCTGCTTGCTTGCCAACTTAATGGCCCTCATTTTTGTTAAATACCACAAACATGCTGGATTGAATGTGTACTGTCTTAGTTTTCCATTAGATTTGGTGGTTCAGGCTGATGAGGAACATGAGGTGAAATCACATGGCTACTGCAGTCATCAAGTTTTTTGTTTACCCCAACTTTAATTTTGTTCTTATTGTCTTCATGTGTTTACTCTTCTTTGATACTTTTAACTTTGTACAGCTGAATAAATCCCTCAAAACCAAAAACACCAAGGCCATGTCATGTTGGAAAAAAATATTTGGTCACAATAGTTTCTGGAGCTACACTACTGCAGACACTGTGATAATAACCAAGGACAAATTGTGGACCGTGTATCACTTCAGGTTCAAACAAGGTTTTACAGTTGTGGAAACAATGTGTTTTATATTTAAAGCGAAACATTTCCCTGTAGGTATTGTCAAAATCATTCTCAGATAATTATCGGTGGTACAGCTCCAGGCTTTGTCTTTTGATTACATCACAGACGGCAGCCCTGTTTTTTCTGGTTTCCAGCTTTAGGAGACAGTTTTTCATGCGCGCAAATATTGATTAAATTGTCTAGGACGGGAGGAATAACATATGTGAATTCTGTTTCAGGCAGGATCTTTTGCTTTTGCCTACGAGCCGTTTCTAAACTGTTTTCTGCACAGAAAAAGTCAGTGTGCGTTTCTAGTAAGTAAACTAACAAGAATATACATGAGAAAACACTCATATTAAACATTGTGTGCACTCTGAGACGACATCTTCAGAGTCTTACATGTCATCACTCACGAGAGCACCTTCAAAACAAAACATGAACATGAAACACAGCTGTGGGACCATCCAGTGAAGGTATACGGGGATACTGGGTAATGTGTGTGTGTGTAGCAACACAAGTCATTGTCTGGTGATTCTACTCCAACCTACGCTCTCCCTCTCTTTCCTCTTAGCCCCCCTAACACACACACACACACACACACACACACACACACACACACACACACACACACACACACACATTTTCTTCTCACTCCTGCTTGGCCGTTGACGCCTCTGCGAATCAATATGTGCAATTCTGGAGAAATACTGCATCACCATGGCAACCGGGCCTCCTGTCCTACGGAGAGGAGAGCTGCAAACCGTACAGTCTGGTTTCTGTCCCACCTTCTCTAATTTATTTGCATTTAGGTTATAATGAACAATTACTGTTTAGATTCAATATTCCTCTTATTCCTTGGGGTTTTAATGTCTCATTTGCACCCTTCCAACTTTTTAAATTAGTTTTATCACAGTATTTTCATATTTTTTAACCTAATATTTTAATGCTGCATATGAACTAAAGGAAAATGAAACTAGGACTATTGTTGAGCGCAATGTGTTTATCTCTATTTCCTCCACAGTCTGTATGTGGAGCCATGCTCAAAGTCTCCTCCCACTTTCCATGGCCTCATAATTAGCATTCTCCTTTGCAAACATGTAATGAACGTATATGAAGGACTTACTATAATAACAGAGATGACCCTAACCCGGGACAAATATGCAGATCTGTGTCACGACACAGCAACCAGTAGAGACCACAGGGACGATGTGACGAGCAACACTGATCCAGCATGTATGGTGTGGTACTTTAATAAACATGAGAAGGTATGTCAGTGTAAGCTACAATCACATCATTCTCCAGCAACTCCACAATTATGGAGAAATTTGTTGTTTGGCACCAACTATAGATTGTGTTGTAGAGTCCAGTAGAGTAGAGAAATGTTGGCCTCCTATCCCAAAGGCTACAAGCTCGTTGTCATCGACTCTGAATTCAGCTTTAAATTACACATCAAGAGTGACTAATGATGATGCTCTTCTAATTATTGCCAGGGCACTGTTGCAAATTGGAGATGTTGTAAGCCGTGAGAGATGCCGAAAAGGTGATGTTTCATCTCTAGTAAGCCAGAAAATTGTAATGCACTCTTCATTGGTCCAAACAGTGTGTTGAAAAACTACAATTCATTCAAATTCTGCAGCAAAACTACTGAACAAAAAAAATTTGAATCAGACCTGTTAACATTGCAAATGCAGAATTTGAACTGTGACACTCAGATCATGCTCTGTGTTAAGTAAATCATGGAATACAAATCCTATTTTGGAGATGACCTTATACAACATCTTTAAACATCATTCAGTCAACTTTAACGATAACATGCAGCGGTTTTACTTTTTTCTTTGCACTGGTATTCATCATTTTACTACTAGCAAGTCTAGTATGATTATTTGATTTGGTTTAAATGCACTTCTAAGATATACTGTTTATTTGTGTATGTACAGTATGTGTGTACAAGTGGTTGTGTGTCTGCCAGTGTCTGAGTGTGTGTGTCTGAGGCTAATGAAGCAGGCTGACAGGGAGAGGGGGGGCTTTCCAGTGTCCAGACTCTCAGTCTCTTCCCAGGAGGCGAGCTGCCTGACAAACCCCTGGACCCTAAAGACCAAAGACACGAAGACCTGTCACGCCATAATACTTTAGGCTGTCTATCAGGAGGTGATGATGTTTATTTAGTGTTTTGTATAAAGCTCATTTGGTTTGTTTGTGTTTCTATTATTCATAAAATATTCCAGAACAAATTCTTTCTAACGTGTCAAAACCAAACACCTTGTTCTTCCTCCTCTCTGCTTCCTTTCTGTCACTTGATTTTGCCTTATCCCTTACCTATGAGAAGTGCCTAAGTAGGTGCATGTGTGTGTGTGTCTACATTTCCCCAATGCAGCTTCAAGGCTGAGACCGCCACGCTCCAGAGGTCTGATGGACACCAGCCATCAAAGGCAGAAAGACGTGTGACAGATATGCAGCTAAAAATACACTCATCTCTCTCTCACACCATCCTTCTTTTCTTCATCCCTCCTTTCCTTGTTCACTTCCTGTCTGAATTTTATATCTTTTACATCAATTTTCGTAACTTCTATTTCAAAAATATTTACAAAAAAACGTTTCCCCCATACTATCTTAATTTTAATGCAATTAAATGCATAAAGTTTGTCTGTTTAAAGCAATCACACCTGATAACATGGCACATACATAAAAGGATCATGATAAAGTTTCCTGATGCACTCTTTTAGGAATAATCCATATCTCTACTACAGCATTTCCATTTTTATGTTATATCTTCAAGGATTATGTGACAAAAAAAAAAAAAAAAAAAAAAAATTCAAATTTACTTTACTGCCTCTGTTTGAACCAGCCACCTGTAGCTGTTATTGTCACATAGCCTGAGGAAATCTGCTTTATGGAAAAGAAAAAATCAATGGCAAATTCATGAAGGACATTCAATGACATTCACATTCAAACACTCTAAAGGAAGGATTAAAACATTCACTGGTGGCTCTCCAGCCTTAGGAGGTCTTAGGAGAGCACGCACATCGGGGAGAAAATAAAAAAGGCACAACAGTTCGATTAAGAGTGAAATAATGATGTGACAGGACTGTGTTTTCTGACACTTTTATATGAAACTTATATATGAAACATTTTTTAAATATCTGACGATACTGCACAGAAAACGCAGAGTTTACAAAATCTAATGTAAAAAAAGTTTTCAAAGAACTGTTCATAAATAGTTAGTCATGCCTCATAATCCTCTTTCAATACATACAAACTGCAATGGCTCATCAAAAGGAAATCAGTGGAGGCACTGTGGAGGAAATCAATGACAAAATCATCAAGGAGATTCAGGAACTATCGCATTCAAAGCTGTGAAAGGAGCCTAAAAAGAAAAACAACCAAATGTAGGTGATTATCCTGCACTCTTCAAAGTACGAGACCTGCTATATAATGATCAATACTTTCTCATCTTTTTGTTGCTGTAATGCCGGATGCATAACATCTTGTAGCACTTGATTCAGGAAGTGCCCATCTCAGCATATGTTTCCTCATTAAAGAGTTGGAGACAGGAAATATGGTAGTGTAGACAGGGGTGGGGCTTCATATAAAGAAAAATCAGACAGCTCATAGATTCACATTCAATTTAAGGGTCCAGTGATCCAAATGCAGACTCCTTCTGCATTGAAGCTGAAAACACTGGATCAAAAATAAACAAGTTTTTTAACACAACAAAAAACACCAAAAACAATGTTATTAATGGATAAAACATAAAGGAGTTCAAGTATCTAGGAGTCTTGTTCACAAGTGATGGAAAATAGAGTGTGAGATGGACCGGCGGGTTGGTGCGGCGTCTGCAGTATTGCAGGTGTTGTAACGTACCAGTACAACATCATACAACAGCTCTTATTTTTCCAGTCCATCTACATTTCAACAGCCACCTATGGTCATGAGCTTTGGGTAGTAACCGAAAGAATGAGATAACAGAAGAATGAGGGTGGCCGGGCTCAGCCTTAGAGATAGGGTTAGGAGCTCGGACATCAGGAGTGAGCTCAGAGTAGAGCTGCTACACCATCATGTCAAAAGGAGCCAGCTGAGATGGTTCGGGCATCAGACCAGCAGAGAGTATTGCTACCTAACAATAAGACTATGTGAAGTCCAACTCAAACTCAAAACACATGACTCTGTGACGGTGCTGCAGATCTGCAGAGTGAGAGCGTAAAGCAACAACACTCTGGGTTATGCAGTGTAATGGTGCAGCAGGTCTGGCATATCCAGCCTATACTTGTACATTTTACACATGCCCATTGCTCTGATTGCCTGGTTACGGAACGCAGAGCAAAGCTACTGTAAGTGAATTGGGTGTCTTCAATCTTCCCCAATCACTTAGAGCCTGTGCATCAGTGCATGTCATCCATCATGTGGACCAGAACATGCTCCAGACAAATGGTGCATCAGCATTCTGTGGCAGCCTCAACGCAGCGATGGCTGGTCACTGAGGCTAGTGGTCGAGGCTGGAGTCCCTGTGACGATCCAGAAGAGACATGACCCTGCGATTATACCACAGTTGATATCAGACACCTAAACTGACCTCTGGCATTGCTCTAAAGTCATAGGCTTTTATTTTGCTGATCAAAAAGGCCACGTGAAACTCTACCGTCATCCCGTGAGAGGACTGAAGGGGTCTTGTCAGGACAAGTCCAAGAATTCAGGGAAGCATGGAAAGAGGAAATGTAGAGAGATAGAGTTACAGTAGTGGGGAAGTGTGCAATGATCCCTGTGTGTGTGTGTGTGTGTGTGTGTGTGTGTCACCTGTGATGCAAGAACTTGGAGAGTTGTTGCTAGGACAGGGTCAGTGTGGTAACCTTGGTAACATGTCACTATAGGACAGTTGAGCTTATTACTAAATGCTCGACCCACACCTCAGCCCTCTCTCAGAGTGAAGGAGCCTGATCTCCTGATGGCCTAACCTAATCTGTAGATGGAGGGACTGTTTAATGGATTACTACACCTCTTCCCCTCTCTCACTCTCTTGCTGTCTCGACACAAAGCCATGCACGTACACACACCTGGAGATCCTCTCAGAAAAATGATCAGTAACAGTATTGAGTGGTTGATAAGTGGTTGGTATGTGACTAATATTGAATGATAGTTTGTTTTTCCGCACCACGTGAAGAAATGGATATTGAGATTCCTGAAGAAATCTTTATCTTTTATTAAAATATGAGTCGGCTGAGCTCTGTGTGTGGGCGAATCAGCTGCTGACCATTTTAGATCAATTCTTTTATTTATTTATAAACAGTATGTATCTATCTTTCCCAAACTGAATCCAATAAATGGGGAATTTTGCAACCCCACCCCCACATCAAAGCATGTGTAAATCCATCCCCTACTCTCCTGGAGTCAATATGGGCAGACCCAACTGACATAAAGTGAAGTACACGTATAGTTTAAATCCTATATCACATGTTGCCTGTTGATCTCCATGTGTGCTTTAAATGTGAAAGTGTAATCAAGTATAAAAAATAACATAACTTGTGCAGAAATCTGCATTTGTCTCAGTGTATGTGTGTTCATGTCCGTCATGAGTGTGCGTGTGTTGTGCTTGTTGATATTTGTGAAGGTACCTATAGAGCCATAGCTCCCCCTGTGTATTAACACTATGCCGCAAACATAAACCTGGCACATGCAGCCTGCACTGGGCCACCTGCCAAAACTCTGTAATATTTTTCCATCAACACACCGTAACATATGACAGCCAATCACATATTACATGAGGATATGTAACATTCACCTGAATGCACAGATTTTGACATGTGTGGTGAGAAATGACTTCCTTACAACTGCATTGGCTGCACACTCCCAACTACTGAACTATTCAAGACACCGAACACGAGCCGCTTAGGGGTTGAACCATTGTATATCGGCAGGCCACACAGACACACTGGAGCCCAGTAAGATGGATGCCCCACATACAGTCAGACAGAATATTCCCCTGAGCAAAGCTATCGACAGGACAAACATCAAGGAGTCCCCCTCGTCTGTGCTTCTCTCTCTCCCCAGTATGTCAAAGCACACCCTCTTGACCTCAAGACTCCAGATCCTCTCCTCACACCAGTGGTCACATCAAACATTCACAGGCTACAGCTGCCAGGACATGAGACGACACACATTCAGACGCATGCACACACACGCGCACACACATGTAGGACATACAGGTGCACGAACATGTGTGCACGAGGAGTGAGACACAGAAACAGACTACAGATGGCTCCAGGGGTCACCTGGTGACTAAACTGTATATTACGTCAGTGTATTTTAGTACCATGAAAACAATTAATTGACCTGTTCAACCTGTCATTGACTAAGTGGCCACATTTTGATCATAATCTAATTTAAATGAGATTGTAATGAAGTCAAATGTCGTCTGAAGTCTTTATTAATATTTGAACAAATCTTCAAGACACGCCCATGCTTGTGCCTTTGTGCCACACTGCATGAGACCCCAAGCCATATAGGACTCTGTTGCATTATAGTGCTGTATGACAATGTAATTCTATAGTGGGGAAACAGCACTCCCCCCATCTTCATTAGTAGGAGTTTAAATTCCTGCAGCCTCTCTGAGCGCGCTCGACTGGGGGAACTGTATCCCACGCCACACCAGGGCAGACGGAGGTGGCGCCTCGGCAATTTCATTTTGTTTAAAAATACTCCCCAAATGTTGTTAGGCCTGCATTAAAGGATCCTGTGTTAAAACAGGCAGGAGGGGAGGATTGAATCAGCTCACCGTGGGCTGGCACTCCTCACAGCTCCACTCTGCATTAAAGGCCTGTTGGGTTTCACTCTCAGCAGGAGACAGTGCTACAGCGGCCCACGCTAACTGCATTAATTCCTCTGTGTTGTTAGATATACAGCACCTGTGGATACAACTCGCTCTGTTGTCTATAATTACTGTCTGAACAACAAAGCAATACATACTGGCAGAGGCTACCACCTCAGTCAGGACTGAGGAATCTCCGCTGACAACCTTGAGATTGTAGGCATTGATAGAAAGCTGGGAAAATGAAGGTTTTAAGTGGCATAGTGTGAGGCCTTTTGTCATTTTAAGCCAAATTGGACAGATATACATTTCCTGATCATCAGGAAATCAAGGTTAGGCTAAAAAAAGTCCAACCCTTACCTGTTTGACTCCTGCTCTCTAAACCCTTTTAATCATTAAAACAAATGTTTAGAAGAAGAGTCCAATTGGGAAGATACAGACCACACATTTATATGATTCTAGAATAAACTGAATTTAGACTTTAATCATTCATTCTGTAGAGCGTCCAACAATGGTGAAAATTACTCATCACTGCTTCCAAGAACCCAAAGTATTGTTTTCAAATGCATATTTTGTCCAAACGACAGTCCAAAGATATTTCTTTTACTATCATGTATGACAAACAATAGCATCAAATTCTCACATTTGAGAAGCTGGGAGCAACAAATGAAACAATTAATTAATTATTAAATTAACTGCAAGATTTACAAGCTAATTCATTTTATTTAGAACAGAACTAAAATATATAGATAAATCAAACTAAAAGAGGGCTACTTGATGAAAGAGCTTTCATACAATGGTGTAAGTCTACGTGGAGGTAGCACTAAAAACTCTACACTAAACAATTCATAGATAAAAGTATAAAGAAACATCTGCGCTCAGGGCTAAAACACATACAGCAACACTATTGTTGTTCATCATTCATCATCCAAGGTTTAACAGGCTATTCTTCTTCCAAATGTAGAAATATAGTCCACCCTGGAAAAAATTCATCTGTATGTGGTGAAGAAAACTATTGATTTCCCTGCAGTCTGAATGGTGGGAATGTGCTTTGACAGCACAGCCGAGTGCAAGTGGGATTTTTGTCCGTCCTAGCCGTCGTCTATTTGTCTCTCTGTCTTTTGTTTGTACAGCCTGTATCCTCTCTGTTCTGATTTGCATCTGTCTGGTTGGTTGGTTTTCACTTCTGTGTAGCGAACTGCATCTGAAACATACTTTTACATGAAGAGACAGAAGACAGCAGCTATGGAGCCTGTGTAAGTTTCTGTATGTAGTTATTTTTATTTGTCGGCTGTTCCATCACAAAGGGGGTTCAAGTCCTGTGCTTACAATATCAACTGTTGAACTATGTTACTGTTTTGGGTTTAGATGTAGGCGTATTTGTCACTGATTGAACTCATCATATCAGAAACATGTCTGTCTACTCTGTCTTCTGTTCCCGCCTTAAATGACACTCCATTACAGCTCATCATCACTGGCAAATCGAAGCTTTAAACTCAAACAAAAAACATCTACCAAAGGACAAATAAAAAGTAATCATTTAGCCTATAACTTACAAAAGCATGAATTGATTTATTAAGGCATAACGAGCAATAATTCTCCATCTACAAGCTGTTTCGACAGGATTTTATTCTCATCATATCAGTCAGTGAACACAGATTTTTCTGTCACCCACCAAAATACAAAGACGCAGGAGTTGTTGAGAGACCTGTGTACATCTTCTATGATTGGCAAAGAAGAAAGAAAATACATTAGGGCCATTATTGAGAAAGGGTTTTTTTCAATAAGGCAGAGCTCCAACATCTAATAGAGACAAGACGCCAGCAATTGCCAGCATCTTTTTCATGTTCCTGCAATCAGGAGGCCCTTCAGGACTCATTACAAAGGCTGAATCACTTTGAATGTCTTTGGATGCCGAGGGAGGGATTGTTACGGCGTAACAAGAATATGTACAAAAAGGAAACAGAGAGGAGGGGAGACAGTGGTACATGTGTCTGTACTGTTGGATCCATGTACAAAATTCAAACACACATACACATGCACACACACAGTCCAAATATGAGGTCAGTGGTCTGTCTTTTCTTTTGTGCAGGCTCAGTGTCACGTCAAGCTAACAGATGGACATTGACCCTCCCCTTATGGACTCCGATGGACTCCTGAAATCAAGATGGATCTCGGCTTCCTCACATTTGCACTCTGTGAAAATGCCCCGGGCATTCATCAAAATGACACACAAAGAAGCCAAGGTTTGTGAATTTCCAGTGTGGTCGAACAAAACGACTGCAGAGAGCTCACTCCAACTTCAGACAGTTAAGACCTAGCCATGCGTACTCGTGCCTTATTATGGGCAACTCATTGATTTATGCTTCAATGAAGATAATACGCAAATAATGTGTATTTTGAGAATTAGCAAAGCAAAATAGTATTTCAATACTCCGACTGAAGGCTCTTGGTATTCATTCACCTTCAGGGTAAATCGCTCAGCTTAATCAGATGAGATCCATTCATCACACCGGAGCTTTTGTTAAACCTATTACGCTTCATCTTTTTATGATTAAGAGGTTTTAAACTGATTTTTTCTTTCCCTCCTATGAGCCCCAGGTGGCTATGGAAGCTGCTACAAACACATATATTGCTTCTCTGCATGTACCAAAGCATGTGTGTGCGACTGTGGCTATAGCATTGTACAAAACGTTGAGTGCATGCATTATAGCTGAGGCGAGCAAAGGAGAACAAAACCCGGCTGGTTCCGAATGAGTCCTTTTATCAGGCGATCGGTGACCGGTGGGAAACCTTGAGAGCCCAAACTGTGTTTTAAGTGAGACTGCAACTGCTGGGGCCATTATCCTTTCACTCTTAAACCTTTCTCTGTCTGTATGTGTGTCTGTATATGTGTGCATACATGTGTGTCCATGCCTATGTGTGTGTGTGTGTCCTTCCCTGCCTTGAAAGCCCTCGGAGCCTCAGGGAGCTGTGAAAAATCAATACTCTTCGGCAGCTCTGCCTCTTTATTCATTTAATAACTCACTACCATTGCATTACTGTTCCACTGATCTCCCATCACAGGGCCCAGATTGACACCTTTGTGCTCTTTTACCACACTGGAGTTTGATGTAATCAGTTAAACCTCCACCTCATGCCTGACACATGCATCAAATGGACCTTGAGTATGAACATGGGTGCATCAACAACATTGCAATATGAAAAAGAGGAGTCAAAGTGTATAGCCTGAGTGTGATGGAGGAATCTGCGCGTGCCTGGCGTCTGTTTGATCGTCTGATGGCGAGATGTGCCGCAATCCTGGAAGTGGGCGTAGAACAGGAGCAACACACACAAATAACAGCAGCAATGTGAGAAAACGAGGCTGGGAACAGAGGGACCACCTAGTGTGCATACTAAAAGACTCAAACATCAACCTTGTGTATATGGAAGTGATGAAATCAGAGTGTTATTAATATACAATAGACAAGGTGAGACATGATGACAGGTTTCATCTGTGCTAGAGTCATGGTGGGAATGTTAAAAACTCTGGTATGTGACACAGGAAGGCCGTGTGTGTGTGTGTGTGTGTTTGCATATGTGCGGGTGTCTTTGTGTGTGCACATGTACAGTGATTGTGATGGTGGAGGTGGGGGTTGCCTCCCTGTGTGGGACTCGGAGCAGAGAGCAGGTGGGCTCGGGATGGAGCAGAGAATCTGTATTGATTGTTTTTGTGCCTCAGAGCTGTTTAGCCGTTGTCAAAGCAGCCTCCACCAGCTGAGAGGCAAATTGCAGCATTTACACCGGGAGGCGTTTTCTTTTCTTTTTTTAATCTATTTTTTTTATTTTACAATGGGAGATGTATCTACGATCTACAGTGTCAGAGGATTTTCTCGCTGCTTTATTCCCAGTCTGCAAAACTGCCAAAATTTAAGACAGGCAGCTCTGACGGGAAAGTCAAACTGGGGTAAAAGCTGTCTTTTCTTGACCAAAATTACAGAGTTGCTCACAGAAAAACACAGAGGGTTAAAAAAAAAGTTTTCAATCAAAAGCTTTATAATTCATAAAAAAATTAAAAATGTCTTTTTACTTGTTTGAATCAGGAAGACATTACAAATATTGAACGGTCCACATCTACATTACAATGGCCTATGAGTGCGTTGTTGCTCATCGGTGTCAGGACTGAGTCAAATCATGTTCAGCACATTGTATGGATTTCATATACATGTGCCAACAGTTGATTTTCATGAATTGCAAGGGGAGGAGTGCATTTTGTTTTATCCATAATAGGTATGCTTACATACAAGACCTTTTTCACGAGTAAACAAAGCATATTTTCCCATTGTGACATTTGCGGTCAGCATCTTAAAGGGAGCCCTTTAAAAGTCCTGCAAAAAAGAGCACAGATGCTTCATTAGAGCTGCAAGCAAGCAAGTTACATGTGATTTCTTACAAACAAATAAAGGTGAACACATCACACATACTTTGAGTGTCAGCATTTTAAAGGTCAGAAGGGAGCTCTCTAACTTATACCCATGTGGGTAATCTCCACAGTGGACAGCGGGGCACGTCCCCCCAAATGTATGAAAGAAGTAAATTTTACCCACCACCTCAAAATTGTCATCCATCGCTATGGTTCGATCTCATACTTTTCTGTGTTTAATTATACTCGATTGGGCGGAGGAAGCATTCATTGTACTAGCGTAGTGCTGTACCACACAAGAAACTAAAGAAGAAGATACTTTGTGTGCATGTATACGTGTAGAGACAGCAGAGGCAAAAGAAGCAGACAGAAAGATGGAGGTTTGACACCGAATAACTCAAACTACACTTACATAACAATACTGTTGGCAGCATGTCTCATGTATTGAAGTTCATCATTTCTGAGTTTGAAAAATAAGTTTGTAGAAGTTGCACCCAACCTCCATATCACTAGCTGTTGTCCTGAAGTCTCTGTCTCTCCTTGGGTTAGTTGCTTCACTAAAACTAATATTGGTGATCCTGGATAATAACATGAAGGTAGTTATCACCTGTCTCTGTTGACACCGGGGTTTCCAGCGTTTTGAAATGTAAAGAATTTAATCACATAACTAGAATATAAAAAGAAGCTTTAGAAACACTAGAAATAAAAACATACTGTTGTTAACTCAGGACTTTTGTCAGGATCTTGTAGGACTGATGACTGATGTTTTTTTAGTGATCTGATTTGTCCACTGCCAGGTTATTGACATGTTTTGACACAATAGTTAGTTAGAAGTAAACCTACAGAACAGGCCGTGCAGCAAAAATAAGACCTGGGTATAAACAGGAGCTAGCACATCTTCCCATATTAGCAACACTTCCCTAGTGTCTTACTAAAGATTTCGCCCTTGCTCATACATGTCTCTATGAAGGTTTTGGCTCCCTTTATTAGCCTACATGCTCGAGAAGCACATGAAGAGTAATGCATGCACGGTTAATTTCCAGCTAATGTTGCTTTCTGATTTGTTTGCTACATCATTGTGTCGTTGTGGATTTAATATGCATCATTCTAGGTGAGGCCACATCCTTCTGCAAACATACAGTAGGTTAAGGCTGTCTTTTACAAAATACAAGAGGGAAGTGAAGAAAAATAGAACCTAGGCCAGTACGTAAAGTTTAAGTTTTGAATTATGAAACATAGAAGAAAGGATGGAGCAATGGATGGAAGCAAGCAAACAATCAAAAACAGATGTGTACATTGCCCACAAAGAAGCAGGGCTCCATTTTGCAGCTGTAGGACCCTGATGGCAGACAAAAGATAAAGATGAAGAAAAACAGACAGAAAAGCAATACGTCCAATATTTTACCATCATAAAGCACTGATTTAGGCCCACAGAACTTTACAATGCTGTGTTTTACCTGATAGGTTGAGTCATCGGTGCAGAGGGCTAAGTGTATGATTTTATGATGGTGCTCAAGCGGAATATGCACACTGCAGTGTGTTTGCTGATCCAATAACCAGCAGGGAAAGTTAATGACATGAAAGGAGCTGCTGTTTGCCAAACAGACTGAAACACATGATTGATTGATAATCCAGGGAGCCTCAATGCCATGTCAGTTGATAATATAATAGCATATAGCTGGAGTATACTAAAGTAGTGCACAGAAATACTTAAGAACAGGCTATTTAGTACTAACTGATGGTGAGAGAAGTGTTGGTGTTGAAAAGGAGGCTGGTGGTGACAAAACAAGTGGTTATGATCTCGTTAATGGATGGTTAAAACCAGTAAAGAAGGCTCAGAAACATCCTGCCCCCTTACATATAACTACGACAGAGATGCTGGTGAGCAAGAAGAAGAAGAACATTCAGCAGCAGGAAGTAGGGACTTTATGAAAAAAATATAAAAAAATATTTTAAAACTGTACAACTGTCTCATTATTGGCAAGAATTTGACGATACACCTGCAAAATCTCTAATATGTGTTAAAAACATGTAAAACAGGGTTACTGGTTGCTCATGTATCCATTTATTCATTTTTCAAACTCTACTGCGCTTTCACTGATTTATAGCTTGTGGGTATTTTTCACTCTGGAACAAGATACTTTAAGTACTGTAATATGTATTTGTAACAAACAAAAGAGGTTCCTGAATGTAAATAGGTCAATGAATTATTAAATTATTGTTTTTTTTTTAAAGTCAAGTCATTTTGATGAACTATTGTCATAAATAAATCTGGCATTTGCAGCTCGTTTGTCACACTTGCCATTTAAATATAAATATTTCTCACCTTTAGGGAAATTAAACGAGAGACAAAGAGAAAGACAGACAGAGAAATAAGAGATGGAGAGTCAGAGAGAAGAGTTAGTGGCTGTGTTGTGTTGCTGCTTGGCCCGGCTCCATGCAGAGAAGCTGACATTAAATCATGCATTGTGCTTGTTTGCGTGAGTGTGTGTGTGTGTGTGTGTGTGTGCTTATTGATTGGCTTACACAGCTTTATAGCGCTCTGTTGTAAATGTCATGTTTTTACAGGCTACTGTTTGATATAAACCTGATTAAAGTATTTGCTTGCTAACACAGATTGCAAGCAGCAAATCAGACGATTACTCAGCAATTAGGCACCAACTAAATGACTATATGGCTGCATGATCAAGCAAAGTAAACAAAGTGTTTCCGTTCCCCCTTCCCCTCGTCCTCCTACTCAATCTTTTTCTGTGTGTCTAAGTAATTCACTGCTCTTAAAAAGGCTGCCATCTTAAGCTCATATATGTGTCTTTTTTTTTTCCATTTTGCACGTCACACATCTAAAACTGTGTAATATCCCAAATTAGATACAGAGATATAAAACACAATGGAGGAAAAACTACCTGGTGGAAGACTGGTGTGCAATTCATGGTGGTTAAAAGTAACTAAATGCAATTACTCAAGGACTGTGCATTACTTCAACATCCAGGTACAGGTACTCTTCATTTTATACTCTATACGCTACACTAAATGCATAAGAAAATAGTATTGTCATTAAATGTATTTGACAGCTGAACAAAATTTATATTTTACTCATAAAACATTTCCAGCATAAAATGGTCTAATGTTATAGGGAGGGTGGAGGGCTATTAAAGAACTATTTCGATGAAGCTGATAAAAAATAAAACAAAGAATAAAAGAAATTACAGAGATGACATTAAAAGCAATACACATACTGTTTATGATCTACATTACAATGCCTTACTAGGCAAACAAATTGTGAAAATATTTGTGCAAAAAAAGCAGTGAAACTCCAGCACTCATAATGTGAGTGAAAATGTTTATCTGTTAATGCACCAATAATAGTAATCAAATTATACATAATAAATAAGACAATTTTATGCACTTTCTGCATAATAACAACATTTTTCAAAACTTTAAATAGATTTCATTGCTAATACTTCTGTACTTTTACTTTGCTCGTCATTTCACTGCTAGAAGTTGAGATGCTTTAGTCTCATTTGTGTTTATTGAGCAGCGCTCAGATGTTTACATGAAGCAGCAAAGTCTCTTAAATTCTTATTCAAGTGCTTCACTTGGTGTCACAGATGTACAAATAACTGTATGTTGAAAATAAGATCCTTCTTAAGGTGTTGGTGAATGATTGTGTCTACAGGCATGAGAATAAACATAATGTTTTCAAATATGGGTCTCTTGGCTTTCGCAGTCACCCGCCCACAATTTGCTCCACAGGAGGCCAACACTTGCTGATGACACTTTTATTACAGGTTGCTGGTTTAAATCCCTTTAACCCTTTAGCACCATTAAGTGCACTTTAGGATTCATTTACAGGTGTAACACAAAATCAAACATCAAATATTTCATATTCAAGATCTCTCAAATGCAAGTTATTCTTCCTTTCTTTAGAAATATTCACACTATGCTACAGATTATGCCTTGACGACACACCACAGGGGAGCTGAATTTAGTCATCCAACTGACAAATCCCACATTTGGTGTTATTGTCCATATGTTCAGTATTCCTCATGGACATGTTTGAGTGAAACTGTGCCCCCTCCGAAATGTTTGGTGCACTACATCCCTGAAGACATTTATCCCCCATCTTATGTGGCAGAGCTGCTTTGCGCCGACGCAGAACTCATTGATTTGGTTTCACATATGTGTGAATATAACGTATGACCAAACACGTTGACCAAAAGCGTCCCTAACTGAGGCTTTCAGAGCACATGTATTTTAGCTTGTTGGTATTTATCTCTACTGTGGACTTACAGCTACACTTAGTGGCTGGACTGCACAATTGCAATAACAGTAGAGGGAGAGAGTGATAAATGAATTGTCTCTGCTTTAAATGTCTTTTTTATTTTTATCTATAGAACTATTGTAAAGAGAGACACTATGTTTTATGAGAATACTAGCCATACTGATATAGTTATTAATGATTAAGTTCATGTATATATGTGCATGTTTGTTTTGATAGTGATGCCTTGTCTTGTCTGATAAATCAACGCACTGAAATCAGTTGGAAAGCAATTGAAACAAAACAAGGAATCAGTGTTTATGAAGGAACAAAGAAAAAACAATTAAATGCACTAAGAAAGGTTACAATAATGTAAAAGAAGGCCTGCAATATCATTAAGTGACCCGACTAGGTGCCCTAATTTCAAAAGTAAAAGACTTTTGGAGGAGGACTAAAGCAAAGAAGTGCAACTTACATGTACTGACTCACCTATAGGTGATATTTTTAGTTGATGCCAGCACTAAGGGCAAAACACACCCTCTCTCTTTTAATTAAATGCCAGCCTCAGCAGGAGTGTGCTGCTGGAGGTGGCCTTCCCTCACGTCCTTCCCACTTGTTTTTATTTTTACCATGTAAGTTGCGCTCCTCCTTGACAAAATACATACACCCTATTATACAAAATTATACACGTTTACTTAAAAAGAATGTCAACAATACAGCTGCTATCATTCTGAATGACTCTCTTATAATTCATAAAATAATTCATAAAAAATGTTGACAAAAAAGGTATTCGAGGGAAGGGTGTCTCTCTTTCCAGACAAGGGTGCTTGATTCCTTCTCCAAGCCTGTGTGCGTGTGGTCAGGGACAGTTAGAAGCTCCACCGAAAAAACACATCACAACTGTGCCTACACCTACATCTGTCAGTAACTACACCACTAGATGTCTCTATTCTACACACTAATCCTTTAAGAAGTACTTTTATTTATGTATGAAATGTAAAAAATAAAACATACTATATTCAGAATATCCTTTTTCAGAATGATTTATATTATATCACTAGAGCATTGATGCGCAAGCATCTCTAATGTTGCAGCCAGTAAAGGTGCCACTAATCGTAGATTTTATATTGCTGGGTAGCTTAATGGATAACAATAAATCATAATTTAGTAGTTGATTTATATTTTGTATGTACAAATAACTAACTCAAATAAATCTAGTGGAGTAAACAGTTCATTGTTGGCTTCCAAAATGTAGTGGAGTAGAAGTATGAAGCTTAAAATGGAAGTACTCATGTAAAGTAGTCAAATCAGTTTTATTTATATAATCAAATGTCCAAAATTTGTACCTCATGAAGTACCTCAGAATTGTACAGAGAACAGTACTTGAGTAAATGTACATTACATTACACCACTACTTCATGATTAGTATTTTGGTGACATTCGGTCAAAACAAACAGAGTTATTGGTTAATTAATCACATTTCACTCAGCTTCTTGTGATTCTTGTGCTGTGGCAATGATAGTAAAGCTCCATATCATCAAGACACTAAATCAAAACTAGTTGGCTGAAATGCTAAATGCTTATGGAAAGTAATCTGCAGTTCTGATAAAACACACCAGAGGATGATGTTTTCATTTAATAAGTTGAAGCTATGTAATGCTGTTGGACCATAAACGTCTAAGATAGCCTTTTGCCAACATGTGGCGAGTTAAAGGCCTGAAAAACATGATCACACTCTAGTCTTAATGACATTTGGTAACACATTGAATGGCCATGTTAAACATTTTATTGTTTCCTCATAGGCAATGACATAAAGTGCACTAGAGTAAATGACTGTGAGTTTGTGTGTGTGTGTGTGAGAGACAGACTGCCTTGTCTTTGAGTGTGCATCTGCCTGTATGTTGAGGACTCCCTGGGAATGGATTCCTGGTGGCTTTGTGAATATGCATGCCTGCCTGCATGCATGATTAATTTCTTGAGCAAATGTCAGCGTATGGGATTAGAATGTAAATCCAACTGTATGCCTACAGCGCATACAGCTGCGGCTTACCTTTTAACTTTGCTCTGCTCTTGCACGGAATTGATTCATTGACGTCTATACATCTTATTAAGAAAATATTGCAGAGACCAAAGACCAAAACAATTCAGCTGTTCACATCAAAGCATCAGTGTGTTGTGGCCTGATTGTTATATAGTATATTGGGCTGGACACAGGGATGATTTGGGATATTTTTAGTTATTTGCTGTTTCCAAGGTCAGTCAACTGAAAAACAAACAAGCTGGTGATGGCCGCCTCCATATAGATAGATACCCAGGCACCTGACTGGTATGAGTAATAGCTCAAGCCATTCATCCTTCAACTGCTGGTGGTCAGTATGAAAAAGGTTTTACTCAGCAGCTCCAGTTTCAAAATAGCATCATGGATGTGTAGCAGGGTTATTGTAGAGGAGCAAGCATGCTCAGCAAGTCATCCTCAAGTAAATAAAGGACAGAGAACTCATGCAGTGTATTAGTGCCACCTAAGGTTACCGCAAGACAACACAGCTGCTAAACAGTCAAATGTTTAAAACTAGCATACATAGACAATGCATTTAATGTATTAAAGCCTATTATGACTAATAGATTAATTACAAATACCATTCTTTGTTTGGTAATGAATAATAATGTGGGACTGTGGTGATACCTTAAGGGGAAAATTCTTATCACTCTCAACCAGGGACATCACAGTGCACGGTAAGCTGCTCAAGATATTGAACACCCATCCGTCTGCAGTCAGTAGATCTCCAGGCAAATGTCTCTTCACATACGGATGGCGTCATTAACCATTTGACTACCCTACTGTAGAAGAATAACAGGGACGTTTGGCTGTATTATAACCTGTTTTATTTTAGAAGGATTGGTCTTGCTGCAGTAAGATTTAATTGCTGGAGGAGCTCAAAGGAAAAGCTGCATGGTGTACAGTGCAAAATTGGTTATTATACTGCAGAGCCAGCCACTCTCTCCACTGGATATAATGTACAAAAGTAATACAGGTTATGAAATCAGCTAGATTGCAACCATCAACACTTTACAAAGATTTGAACATTTCTGTGATAAAAGGTCACAGATGTAGCAACGGTCTTCTTTTAACTGAAAGATTAAATGTTCGAGCAGTGGAACAACACATCCATCAAGAGGTATGTGCTGTGTTTCTGGGCCCACAAGCTGCTTTCTCATTGCAAACTGCTCTGAGCAGCTATCGTAAATATAAAATAGAAAAGGTGCCAAAGATTGTGTTTATTTGCTAGACTGGTGACAGTTTGTATTTACAAGCTCAGTGGTATGCCTTTATGGGAATGTGTAGGCAGAGAGAACCATTATAATCGAGCACTGAGCTCCAGGGGTGGCAAAGAATGCCAGCTAATGAACCATGATGGATGAGGAAAACAATTCATTCAGATAAGAAGAAGCTGCATTGTACTAACTCTGTCAATGGTGTTGCAATTACACAGTGAGCCACGGGATAGAGAGAAAAACAAGTGACCTGCACTTGTTGATTCTAATGAGATTCATGTTGATCATTAGTGAAGCAAATCTAGAGGATTTTTTCCATTTCTTCATAATGTTGCCACGTCATCTTTCCCCTCTGGCTGTGACTGTGCTTATTGTAAATGTATGATTAATTGTAGAGGGAATTCAAATCAGCATAAAGGAGTAACTGAGACCTCACTAGAAAGCTACTCAAATATTCAATCATAATCTTGCTCATGACGTCCAGTTAAAACATCGCTGTCGTTCATATCTATGGCCTCTTTGCTCAAGTTTATGTTGTGAAAACTGACTTTAAATAAACTGCTCAACCAGCCACCAAAGACTTTGTAAGCAAAGTTGTTGTCGTCAGGTGATGACAGTAATCAAGGTTAAAACAAAAAAACAAAAGTGAAGCAACAACATAGCCTGAGCAAATGTCAACTCTGTGGGAGCTTTTCAGGTGAAGGAATGTCATAAAATGGCATCTTTTGAAGGCAAGGAAACAGTCCTAAATTTTTCTTATGCTGACTGTGTCCACAAGAGGTCACGCAAATAAGACCACTGCAGACCACTGTTCTCTCGTTAAACTGAAACACCTTCCTCCTTGTCCACCAGAGAGCACTATTGCACTGTCCCCTCCATTCTGCCTAACACTGCTCAGGGTGTTTTCCCAGGCCAAGGCGCTTGTACAGCACAGAAATGGTGTGGGGTGCATGTCACAGTTCAAGGTATTACCTCTGTAAACTCCAGCTCCTCTAACCCCTGTTTGCTGCTCAGGAGGCAGCTCAGTCTCCTCACTGCACCACTGGGTCTTAACATTGACGTGTGCATCATTATCTGTATTTGTGTGCGCGCAACCCTTGTGTTTATGTTGTGATGATGGGAGTTGATAATGATGTACACTTAATGATGATGGTTTTGCATTAATAATTGACATTGTACATTGGTTATTTTACTGCACAGTAATTCACAAGTTTCCATTATGAACTCATACAATTTAGAACATACGAGTCCTCAATACAAATAGAAATACTCCTTAATGTTTCATTTAAATATCCAGTTTGTAGGAGTTAGTGGCATCCAATACCATACCAACTGCAACCCTGTCACCTCACCCTCTCCCACCAAGAAAGAGAAAGAAACTATAGTAGCAGCAAAACACGCAAAAAACATGACAGGTCCCATGTAAAGCCGGTGTTGATGTCTGTTCAGGGCTACTGTCGAAACAGGGCACAATTCACAATTCAAACTTTCAGGGGACTGTGCACAAATGAAAACATTTCAATTTCTGCCACATTCTGTAAAAAGAGCCCTCTAAATCTAACACACTGGAGTTTTTATATGCACTAAAAGTTGAAATGAAAAAGTTGAAATGAAAAAGTTGAAGAATTTGCTCAGGTTGGGGCCATAAATTCAACACTGTTACTGTTACATTTGGACCCGTACTGCAGAGATTTCCAGCTAAGATAGAAAATATGAGAAAACAGCTTGATGCTTTCTCCACCAGCAGACTGGATCCCCACTTGGGGCCCAATGACTCTGCCTGTTTGTATTTCTTGACCTTATCATGCAGTGACATAGGAGAGCCCTGCCTTTTGGGCTGAGAGGATGTCTTTCCAAATAAATCTGATAGTGCACAGGCACTGAGCACAGGCACCTGCTGAGTCCATACTTCTCTTGCAGCAGAGGGATTTGGAAGAACCACTGTCAGCTTTATATTCTTTTTGTTCTTGCAGTTCTTTTTCTAAATATAAAAAAGTGGTAGCTTAAAAAACTGATACTCACAACCATGGCCACATAGCTCTCCATGTCTTATGTGTGTGTACATATTACTACATTTTCAATGCACAGAATGAGTAAAAATATGTAACACATACCGTGCCAGCTAAACATTCTCAGTTTCAAAGAATTCATCCTCGTCTTAAAAACCTTCACTGTCTCTGCTGCCAGGTTTTATCTAAAAAATGGAACCGGACAGAGGAAGGGAAAAACAAGTGTTCAAATATCAAGCACTCTAACTTCCTCAGTCCATCTACACACCACATTCTTGCAAGTTAGCCTTTACAATACTTAAATTTGTACATTTGGGCTCAACTTCCACAGAGAAATGAGCAATCTTATCAACTGTTCCTTGGTGCATTGCTCCAGCAACTCAGTGGGAGACTGAATGTCAATGTTAACCATAACTTCCAACCAAAGGAAGGAAGTCCGCCCCGTCCTAAAATAACTAGCTAACTAAACTCATCCCTAGACTTTAGACAGACAATTGTGATGGGTACTTGCATATAAATAGCGACCTGCCAGGAAATTACAGATGGGCCAATTGCTCCAACCAGCTCCATCAACACGCTGTACCAGACTCTCTTGTAACCTTCTGCTATGCCTCATAGAGGACAACACCAATCCAAACAATACTACAGCAAACATCTGAACACTATCTTGTGGGATAGCCATGTGGGATATTCCCATTTTGTCATTACCTAGATCGAAGGAAGGACATAATGTGAACACACATGACTCTTTAAGGTTAAAAAACGTATTTAAGAAACCTAAGTAATGTACTGCATGTGTTACTTTTATGTATAATTGTAAGAACACAAAAAACAAACCAACCAAAGTCCAACCAAACCAAGTGACCCAGAGAGGAGAGAGACTGAATGCTCAGGCATCTGTACATATAGATGAGTTGTCACATCAACCCAGATGCCAAATGTTTCAGTATTTCCACTGTTCCAACAATCACCAACCGTGGTTTGGTCAAAATAAATCCTTAATTCACAGAGTTAGGTATGAAAAATATTCTGGCTCTACAGGCTGTCACTGCCTCTCGGATGTCCAAACTCCCTCTTGATGCCTCTCCTGTCCCAGCCTGTCTCTGCTGTGTTTTTGTCGTCCCCGGAGCCAGAGTCCAGTGGAGCCGCTGAAAATAATCCAGCTCTTAATGCTGTTTTTCTACGCTGGCCCCTATGTGGTCTTCACAGATCCAAAATTTCATGCCAACCCCAAAAAGAACCTAGAAATATACTACCCAGGACTATTACTTGAAAGCTGAGACCTGGACTTATGCAGAACCAAGTAATGTCGGACCCTAATGTGGCCAGGAGACACCAGAATCCAGATTGCGTAGCCCCAGGTTATTTGTGTTTGTTTTTTTCTATGTATTTTCAGTGTGTGCACGTGCACTCAACTGCCTCACTGTAAAAGCCATCAGACCAATATACTGTACACCAGTAGTCTGTTACACTAATACACACTCATTTCCACACACTCTCTGAAATGATCCATCTGTTTCCATCTTCTTATTCAGTTGTATAGGGAGGTTAACCTTTTCTGTGTTGACACACAGTACATCTTGCCTTTCACACAAGTGATTAACCATTGGACATGAGTTAGGTCTTACTAAGTCTGACATGAATGTCAAGTGTGTGTGTACACAGCTTGAATTCAATGACCTCCCAAACACACACACACACACACCCACACACACACACACACACACACACACACACACACACACACACACACACACACACACACACACACCACTTATCTCTTCGCATACACTGTACATAGGAATCTTAATCTTTGCTGCAGTGATTCATATCCCAATGGAGGTCATTAGGGTCATGGAGATAATTAAAGTTTCATCTAATCTTATCTGATCTAATCTAACATAATGTAATATGACATAATATAATCCCACTCACACAGCAGAGCAATGACATAGACCTGACATTCTAATTTCGCTGTAAATACAATAGAAATTGTATTTCTGTAGAGGTGTATAAACACCGCACAGGAGAGTATGGTTTGGAAATTTTCTCCCATATGGACAAGTGAGACTCTAATCTCTTTTGGATACATTTAGACTTGTGTTTATTCCTATCCTGACAGAATCTTAATGCAACTTAGATTGTAACAAACAACAAATGCTGGGATCACGCTAAGATTGGGTCATAGTGTGTTTGAGAAAAGAAGATTTCAGTCCTTCTTTTAGGATTATAGGGAGAACTAGAAGGGAGGGCAGACCTATGTCGAGGCCAGAAGTCCAGCTGTTATGTTTTTATTGTATGTTCAGCCATGGCACACCATTAACTTTAAAGCAACAACGTGTAACTTTTCTACCATAAAAGAACAGATTTAAAATCATCATCTACACAGACTTGTAATCAGATGAACGGTGTCTCTGTCATCCCTATTTTGCACCTCATATGTCTATTTCTGCACTATGTAACTGTGATCTAGTTACGATCACCCGCAAGAAGTAAAAAATGCACACCGCCAACTATTTCACTTATTTTATTGAAATATTTTTTTATGGAGGAAATCCTCCTCTGATGTCCCGAGTTTCCTGATGGAGAGTAAAGTAAACTGCTGTAACCGGGCTGCCCAGACTGTGAGCTCAGAGCACAGGGGGAGTGTAAGTGTACAACAGGTGTTTAGTACCACCGGAAAGAGGATGTTTTCAGGGCATGTGGGCAATGTATCTGAGCAGCCTTTATGGACATAATGACAGAGGTGAAAAGACTGAAGGCAACACTGACAAAAGAAAAGGAGAGAGTGACTGAACAAGAGGCTGCAGAACAAGACTAAATCTGGGACTGACTTTTAGTCATTGGTGAGAGCTTTGTGAAATAAAAGGCTGGAAGACAGATGCTAAGCA
Organism: Sciaenops ocellatus; assembly: GCA_033000465.1. Taxonomy (NCBI): domain Eukaryota; kingdom Metazoa; phylum Chordata; class Actinopteri; family Sciaenidae; genus Sciaenops; species Sciaenops ocellatus. The sequence continues at coordinate 16,323,856 of CP136888.1, forward strand.
GGGCTTCTCATTGTTGAACTATAAGTAATATTAGCTGGCTGCTACGTTTTGTGTTGTTGTTGACTATTTTTTTAAAATCAAAAATAATGTAATCATAACAAATACACATGTACAGCTGTCCATATTTATGACAGTCGTATTGCACTCTGAAACTGGAGGCACTAAATCTCAAAAATACTCATTTTCATGCAGGGTTGCTTTAATTATGATGGTTTGTGCATGTGCAACAAATTCAGTTCATTTTTCCAGGCAGAAAAATAATTTGTGTATCTGCCTCATGATTTGGATCCACTCCAAAATTTAATGGATGCTTGGCCCATGCTACCTTCCATAAGGTTTATAAAAATCGGGCCGTTTTGCTGTAATTCTGCTGACAGACAAACAAACAGCACGGAAAACATGACCTCTTTGGTGGGGGTAATGAAGGGGACGCTAGAGCATAAACGTTTATCTAATAGACTGTTATAATAACAGGTACAGACAAATTCTGTATCCAGACAAGATGCCTTCCCATAATTGATTTTATATGTTGTAGGATGGGGAATGTGTAATCTATTACAAACTCCCTCCTGTAATTTAGCACTGGTTAAAATGCCATCTGGAAGGCTGAGTGTAGTTACTGAGAAACATGACTAATATTTCATCACCCACATCCCTGTGCAGCACTCATCTTTTTAAAACAGCAAATGAGCAGGTGTTTTACATCAAATGTCAAACGCAGGACACGTACTCTTACAGCAGTGATTAGGGTCAGGCCAAAAGTGGAACATGTGTCAAATCCTTAAAATCATGTTGGCAGTTTTCTGTGAGTTCTGTGTTTATTTACTTTCTACAAATTACTCTGTAACCTGTCTGTGCACTATCAGAGGCATTTATCTTCTGTTTTTCAAATTACAGGTTTAATGATAATATGATGATCCATCTACCTTTTGGTTTCAAAATAAATACCTCATTCGCTCCACTTACATGCACAGTGGTGCAGTGGAGGCTACACACAGATAAGATAAATGCACACAGGTATACAGAGTGTAACTACATAGACTTATTTTTTCAGTCAGCGTTCACTACTATATCCCCTCTGATGTGCATCATTCAGTAGTGTTCTGCAAGCTGACATATTATTGGTAAAAGCATGACATGAGTCATGAGTGGATGGAGTAAGGAATAATCCAATAATCCATCCAAAATTACATAATTATGTAGTTTTTTTATGTAGTTGCAAAATATACCTACCACTTCTGTGACTAATATTTTCATAATGATTCTTCCCCCCTGAAGTCAAGCAGCAGAAGGTAAGTGACAATGTGATAATACTACTGGCCCATTTCCATGTGTGCTTAATATGCAGGAGTCTTACATGTTACTGTTTACAGGGTGCTTTTCTGGATGGGATGCTATAAAAAAGTGGGGGTATAAATGAAGAGTATACCCACTTCTCCACGGCACCACTTCATCACTGTACATGGATACTAGTGTCCTGATTGTGACTGCATACCACTGGTGTGTTTGGTCATTAAACATCACAAAAAAACAAAATAAGCCGATATTTAAGAAACAGTGGTCCATGTTCCTGAAGACTGTGCTCTTTAACTCGAGTGGTGAAACATATGGAGCCTGTGCTACGAAACAGGTTCAACCCTGGATATCCGATCTGGCTTCACTGACCCTAACAACCAGATGCAGAAGGGACAGCTGGCAAAAACTGATTGTGACAGTGTGATGTATAAGTTAATAGGCTTATAATCACTACCCCATCATTAGTGCACAAGTAGATCTGAGTATAATTACATTTGTGTATTCCAATTAATTAATGTGCTGCTTATATTTAGCTGTAATACAAGTAAACAGTTCACTAAAATATGTTTCTGAAAAGATTTGAGGTTAGAGCAGTAACAGAATCTTGGTTCATATTTGATCAGCAACACCTTTTTAAAGGTTGATCTGAGTTTTGTGAGCCCGTTGTCTTGCCGACTCGGACAAGGATGACTTATAAATTGAAAGGTAGCCACGCTCTATATCATACCAAGGTTTATCGTTTAGTTTACTCAAATTTTTACTGCATAATTTAAGAAATGAACATCATGATGTATGGAAGACTTAAAACTAGTGATAAGGACCATGAACTCGTGAGGAAACTGTTCGCTGAGGTAATAAATCAAGTGAGAAGTAGGTTCATTTTCTCAGATGCTTGCATATAGTGAAGTTTTTTGTAGTAGTATTTTTTTGTGCTGTCCCCTGCCCTTTAGCAATGTTCCTAAGATGAAAGCATTATATTTTTGTTATAGCCTAAAGCTACTCCCAGACCTGTAACTTCTCCTAATCTCTTTAGACAGATCACCAAACATTGACTACACTCGTTGTCTTTCTACTTAATCTACTACTACTACTACTAATCATAGCTTGTCTCACTGATATATTATATCAGGTATCACAATCTACATATTTTTGATTAAGGCCTAGTTTGTTGCTTCCACTTTCCATGATTAAAGTCAAGACAAGGTGTCAAAATTCATACTGCTACAGGTCACTTGTTTCATAAATGTCCCAAATATGAACAAGACAAAAATATAAATAAAAAATTAGTTCATATAAACGTCATCTTTGTCTGGATTAATTCAGTGTGAGTGTGTGTGCATTCTTGTTGCATGCTAAACTAGTTTGAAGGTTACTGATGGAGAGAGGGGGTCGGGGTAATTTGAGACAATAAAAGGATGTGCACCATGGTTAGACTGAGAGTCTGACTGAATCTCACTTCCTTCCCATTCCTCCTTGCAATCCCTACTCTTTCAAGTACTTGCTTTAGAGGATCAAAACTAAAACATAATTTTATGACATTAAAAAAAAATACAATACATAAGAGATCTTTTCTAACAAAGAAGAAAGAAATATGTGAAAAATAATCCTATATCTCATATATCGATGTAATTTAGCACTGACAGGGTGACACTCCAGATATAAATATCTCAACAACTATGGATGTACTGCCACTGGTACTTTTCCACAGAATATGTGTGTTAAGTACCACACAGCTTGCAATACAATCCTGTAGTAAATATCTCCAGGCAGGCTGGTTCTGTGCTCGGAGTTTCCCAGCTTTTCAGGTCAAATGCAAAGCTCTTCAAGGTGGCTTTCAGGTCCTTTTCCAGTGAGGGAATGACCAATCTCCCAAGCCGCCTGCGTGCAGGTTTGTGGCTACAGCCTCCAGCATATCTCTGCCTGCTGCTTCATCTCTTGCCCATCTCTACAGGACTTGGATGAATGACTGGATGTTGAGCCTAATGTGGGCATACAGTTTCAGCTGGAAGGCCAGCCAAGATGAAACAAGCCAGAGGCACAACTATCTGGTCAGAGGTCACCAGCCGTCACATCTCCATTCAAACCCATGTTTGCTTGTCACTATTTGAAGAGGCTGAAGCTCATTATTTTCCTGTTCTCATGATGTTTCTATGTTCAGGCTTCGGGATCACAATTAATGGTGGTCCATGCTCTGTTGTCACATACAGTATTGGCCCAAGCTGTGGAGTTTGTTTTGAAACTTGTCATCATGAGCACTGGCCCAAGCCTTTGTCATCACAGATAACAACAGCTCAAGCTCAGGCATCTCACTTTTTTCTGTTACTGTTTTACTACTAAAAATAAAACCTTCTAATATATGGTGTGCTATAGCACTGCAGGGTGCTGTGTTGACATTGAAACAACAGACTTGTTGATTTGATGCAAGTGCAAGTGTTACAATGTTAAGAAGTAAAAGTACTGCTGTCAATGGAGTGTGGTGACATTGAATGTAGAAATGTTGAAACTGCTGTGTCTGGCTAAACAAAAATCTGGATCTGGATGCAGCACTCTCGCTCAGTACTTCATAATGAAATGAAAAGAACTGTTGGGTCTTTAATCACTATTCATAAAAAAACAGGAAGGAAGAAAATCTTGCATATGGATGAAAAAGCACAAGGTTACATCATTTGCATTTCGAAGGTCACAGTCTGAAGAAGTTCCCGCTGAAGGAAAACACATTTTGGTGATTCAAAAAAATAAAAAAAATAATGCTGAGGTAGTAGCAAGGGATAAAATGAAGTGCAATTACACACTGCAGGTCCTTACCTGCTTAAAACTAGGGTGAAGCATTAAATGAATCACAATTTTTAAACTGCTTTTGTCAGTTGATGACTTTTCTAAAGTGCAAAGGCTGAATTAAAGCTGCAGGTGATTAAAGTTGTGGCAGTAAAATACTCAACTCACATCACACAATCAAAGAGAACTCTGCCACTGCCAATGCAATTTCTAGGATTATAGATGGAGGAATATAAGCATTTATAAGTGGCAAATATTACATGTAAAGATGAACTAAGTTAGCTTAAAGGTGTAAAAGCACAACAAAGAGGTAAAAGTACAGATATATATTAATACTCAAAAGGTAATGACACAAAAATGGGCTAACACAATGCAATATTTAATGGTACAAAAAGTAGGTGATTGTGTAAACATTTCCTTTCTGCCTATAAACAGGTCAGATATCGTCCTTACTCAGAGCAACATTAGTGAAACATTAATATTGACGCTAGACTTTAAGTGATCCTCTCTCCCAGGCTGTGATATATTATTAACAAAGAGTCAAAGACATGAGATGAAATGAGCTGCAACATTTCTTTCAAAAACCTGCCCCTTATATGAATTGCTGTAAAGGTTGATTCAAAATTATTTGAACTGTTTAATGAGAAGGAAAGTTTATCAAGACTAACTTGTCAGCCAAAGTAAATCATGACTAAATCTGTCTCACTTAGTGTTTTACTATCTAACAGCATTTGCATATTGGTGACACATTGCAATAACTACTCATTCAAGATAAAGTTGGTGAAAAATGTAACTGCATCCAGTCGAGCACATCACTGCAGTTACCTGCAACAAGGGAGGTTGTCTGCCAGACCAATCTAGATGCACTGCTGGACTCTTCAGCCTCACATCAGAAGTGCAGGTTTGTTGCCAGATATATTGAGACTACTGTGAGCTACAACGAGCTGTTGCAGCCTTTAGTAGTTTTACTGTAACACTGAATCTGCCACGTTTTACAGATCTAATGAAGCTGCAGTGTTCCTGGCCCCATCAGAAAAGGAAATTATTACTTGTCAAATGACGACCTGAAGATTACAGAGCGGACAGCAGTATCATGAAGCCTCATTATCCACAGGGAGACGCGTCGAAATGAACGCTGTGACCAGAGAGGTCCATTACCAGCTGACACTTGGTTCATATAACATTCTGACTATGAAGATCCTTTACTACATGTAGTAAATAATGACTGTAAGCAAGACAACACATTTATGTTTCACAATCAAACTTCATTACTGTGTCGACGGATCACAATACAAGTTACATAATGTTCTCTACATAGTTTTAAAAAGGTTATCAAACAGATAATCTTTGACAAACATTTCAAAGCATGGCGATAATTGTCTGAGAAATAAACACAATTTAGGCCTACTCTGAAACATGGACACAGTGCTTTGTTACAAAGCGGTTTTTCAACTACATCATCAGGTTCTATATAAGATCAGTAATTCCTTCAGTTGTGTTGACATGGTAACTTGCAGGATAAAGCCATTTCCATGCGGGCTGCTGTCTCATTGTGGCCGAGACAAACTGTAATGTGTGTGCGTCGCAGAGCATCCTGCCTTTTATGTCAGCACCCATGTTATCAGGTCAGAGCAGCCACACAGACTGTCTAACATACCACCAACATATAGACCTTTCACTACAGTTTCAGTGTATATATCTGTACAATCTGTTCTCTTTCTCTCTCTCTAGGTTTTCTGTGCACAGAATCTATTTGTCATGTGTTAGGCTGTTATTGTATTTATCAAAGCCAACCCCAAGACAGGGCTGTCAGTAGCAGCACTGTAGCAACATTGTCTGTGTAGAGTTGTTGTCACGCACTGCTCAGGTAGGCAGTGTGCCCTGGCTGTTATGATAAGTGTCACTGGTGTGATGAAACTAAAGTGCAATCATGGTAACACTCAGGGACAGTGGCTACAGTACTTACTATACTATTGATTTCTTTAGTGGGTTTTTAGGCTTTTTTTTTTTCCACACAGTCGGTTGTTTGTTATCATACTTTCCACCCCCACATCCTGGTTATTAGGTGTTTAAGTTGCATTACTGTCAGGGCTACTGTCAGGGTTGTGCAAATAAGGTAACTCAGGAAAAAGCCCAAATGCAGACGCTACAGGAGGCATGAGTTCGTGCAGACCAAAAATAATTTAATAACACAAACTTACAGGCTGGTGAAGCAGGCAAAGGTCAAAAAATCTAAAAAAAAAACCCCAAAAAACTCAAGTGAGAAACACAGCAAAGACAGGAAGTCATGACACAAGGAGAGGGGAGAATTAAAAACAAAAACAGAAAACACGAACCAAGAAATCAAAAACTATGACAGCTACATGCATATGCTTACACTTTACCTTTTTATATTTTCTCAGCAATATTCACTTATCATATCACTGGTCTCCATGGATCACTTGGTTACTTCTTCTTCTAAATGTAACCGTAACGACACAGGATCATCATGTTTAGAGACTTTGAGTATAAATACTACGATAAGAAAAGATACAGCAAAAGTGATTTGTAGTTTTTAAAAACATAATGGAAAACATTCATCTTGATTGCCAGTGATTTCAGATCAGATTCTGATGTGCAGTGATTTAGAACTGTTTATTGTAGTGATATGGATGATGACAGCTAAACTTGCATTGGTGTATTACCAGAAGAAGAAGACACAAATGCATTCAAACCAGAAGAGAAACAATGGCTGCGGCAGCATATGGCTGACCTCTCAAGTGTTCCTCAATAACGCTGAGGGCTGAAGGGGTTATTCTTCTTTATGATGTGTGCATGCCTTTTCCTTCACTTCTCTGCCATTGCAGTTAGGTTGACAGGTATGAAGACACTTTGATCTGACCGCCACAGTAAATCACAATACTGTGTCCACAAATGCAATTACAAAGTGACTTTTATCTGATTATGAAAGATCAGGTTCTGCTTTTTCCCCCTCACATGAGAAAAAAAAGTCTAAAAATACAAAATCAATATCTTATTGTGCATATGATTTGTCAGTTGAAACCAATAAATGAGTGATGATACTTTAATTTACTCTAGACATGATACATAGACAAGTCCCTTTAGTAGAGGGAATATTCATTTTAGTGTTATAGGTTTTAGTTTAATACCATTTAATAACTTTTATTCTTCTGGGTCCTAAAAGCTCTTTCCTGTGTCTGTGTGTGTTCTCTCCGGGTTCTCCGGCTTCCTCCCACAGTCCAAAGACATGCAGGTTAATTGGTGACTCTAAATTGCCCGTAGGTGTGAATGTGAGCGTGAATGGTTGTATGTGTCAGCCCTGTGATTAACTGGCAACTTGTCCAGGATGTACCCTGCTTCTTCCCCTATGTCAGCTGGGATCGGCTCCAGCCCCCCACGACCATGATGAGGGTAAGCTGTTATGGCAAATGGATGAATAATTCAGACATAGTACTCTACTGTTGTTTTTTTATTTATGCATTTAATATATGTTGGAAAAGAACAGGCTGGACATGGTTAATGTATGTGGTTTGTGCCTACCTGACAGCAATAATAAAATGTTTTTGTATTGCACTTTTTGATGAATATGCTTACCATAAATGTAAAGCAGGAAGTAAATCCAGGACATACAGAACAAAGGCACACATAGTATAAGTAATTAAAAGAGCAATAAAAATGGGTTGACACAATTCTGTTAATGAGTTAGATATAATTTAATCAGATTAAGGCTTAAAAGATGAGTTCTAAGAGGTGATTTTAAAGATGATTGTAACAGCCTTTTAGGCTAGGACACCTAAAGGACTTTGGTTAGATGACCTAAGGAGCCGTGAAGTAACAAGGCTTTTAAAAGTTATGCTTTACTGTGTAATGACCATTTTGTAATGAGAAAATGGATAGGTAGCCAAAGTTAGAAGGCCATCTAAGAGACAGTATTTGTTCCCGGTCAGTAATATTGTGGCAAATGCATCTCCATGTCACAGCCAATGTGTGTGTTGCCCTTAAATGCTAGAGCCTGATTGATTTTATTATTACGGGGTCAATACTCACTTCTAAGAGTAGATTTCTACAGAAAAGGCACATTTTAGCAAGAATCCCTCCAAGTCTGCTAGAACTTTGTTGTGCAAAAGATTATGAAGAGTATTTAGATGAACAACGGTCTTAGATTTTCCAAACTTTTATTTATCTTTTGAATTCACACTTACTAGATTTTTATTTTTATTTTTAAAAGGCTGAAGTCTCCATCCTTGACTTTTGATGCACCTGCCGCACGCAGTGCCTTTGTTCATACTATAATCCTCAGTCAGTGCTGTTTTTTCAGTACCACTAAAATAAATCATGGCCTTTCCTTTGAGAACACAACATATGGGAATGCTCAGAAAAGTCTTTAAAAGCTTTTTAGGTCTCAATCTTTGTGGTTATCCTGCCCAGGGGTCTCTCTCTGTTAAATTCAATCTTCTATTTCTGTGTGTTTGTGTCTGCATTTCTAAAAGGAAGAGAGAAGAAGATGAAGCAAGAAGGAGGTAGTATTACCTGCTACTGTATGTACTACACCAAGCTGATTCTGAACTGAGATGGGAGGTGACACCTTTCTGAAGCAGTAAAAGTCTCCATGAATCACAAAACGCTCACCCATTTCTCTCTCTATACATCTTCCTCTTCATCTTCCTCTTTTTCCCAATGGGACTCAGGCTGCCTGTGTGCCTCTCGCTCTTTCTCTGTTTGTTTCTCCGCTGTCACATGTAACTGTCTCAGGGCACTATCCTCAACATGGGATGTGCCGGAGAGAAATGAAGTGCATTTGTCACCGTTTTCACATTTATACACTCTTCTGCCACATGCGGTTTTGTCTCTTACTGTGTCTTTACGCCTGTTTCTGTTTCTCGGAGTGGTTCTGCCTTACTGCTGGGTCTCATTACTGGAGTTGATGTGGTGTAGAACAAACAGGAACATCATCGGATCACAATAATAAGGTTTATGTAATTGTTCAAAGAGTGATGCATTTGTTGTTCAGGAGCATATAAAGAGTATATGTTTTTTGTTTGTGTTATAGTCATTAAGGTGAACTCAAAAATTTAGAAATGACATATTCCCCTCCTACTTGTAATTACCAAATAATTAATATGTAGACACAAATTTAAATGGAAACATAAGCTGTGTACTAAACAGACATTCAGGCCAAGTGTGGGGTTACAGCAGAGCATCCCATCTTTATGAACCGATCTCAGCAGATAACACTGAAATGACAAGTGTATGCTTAGCCTGTGTTTGTGTGCTCACTTGCAAGGAGGAAAAACAGATCTAAAATAGAAGCTCCTGAAGCAAGCGGTGACCAGTGTTGATAATCAGAGCTGACACGCTACTTCATGTGTGCAGGGGCAATGGGAAAGCCACACTTCAGGGTCCTCTTGTGTGTACGTGGGCATATCTTTATATGTGTCTGTGTGTTTTCATGTATGACTGTTTGAGGGCAAAGGAAAGCCTACTTTAAGTGAGAGAGAGGGGGGAGAAGGATGTTGATTGATGTGAGGAGATGTGCTTGGTGAGCAGAAATAGATTCTAACAATCCCAAATTCAACCCTTACATTCCCCCAGTGTTTGACCCTTTGACCCTTGACAATAGGGTTTGGGTAGCATTTTAAGCTGCACCTGAATTACTTGATTGGTTTATTGACCCATTCTTTATTGTGCCTTGGCAAACAAGGATTTGCACAAAACAGGGCAAAGGTGTGAGAGCCTCTTACAACTTTCAATATATATATATATATATTTGCACGTGGGAGACTGACTTTAGCAATCACAAGTCATTTCTGATTTCATTCATCATGGAGACTATTTCAACTCAACAAAATCAACTGAAAGAAAGGCTGGATGGACAAAAGGTTTATTTTGTAAATGTTTCACCCTCTAAACTGTGAGTCAAAGGGATAAGCTGTACCCCCAGCTGGCCCTGAACTAAAGAATAGTTTGAACCAAAAAATCCAAAAAAGGGCATCTGTCTGCTCCAGATGAGTTCTCCCCAGACTGTGCACCAAGCACTGAATGAGACACTGAGACAGCAGTCATGTCCTTATGATACGATTGCACAAAGGCCAAGGTCAAGTACCAGGAAGCAGCCAGGCAGACGTCATCCACTGAGACACCCCTGAAAAATGCCATCGAAGATTAGAGGCTCCTGGTGGAATGAGCCCTAAGACCACCTCATAACTTCTGTGGACCGTGTCACAAATCCAATGAGCGAGCCACCTCAGATGTGACCACCATGGCAAACAAGCAGCCAGCAGGTCCCGAACACTGCTGGGCATTGATGGTACCCAGAGAAAACCGGACACCGGGTGTTTTATTTGTTTGTGAACATGTCAGCCACTGGCCAACTGAACCACTGCAGGAGTGCACAGCTATGTCCAAGAGAAGCGCCACTATTCCTGAAGCATCAAGTCTGTCCCCGTGTTGAGGAAACCCAGAATGTGGTGGGCTCCCAATGAGCAGGTTTGGCGTTTGCCCAGGTTAGGGCAGATCTGGGCAGAATCTGACATGCCCCTAATTGTTGAGGTAAGCATGGCACTGTCTGTTATTGTGTCCCAGTCCAGCCTGCTCCCACTTCCTGCTCGTCAGATACTTTCGCTAGGTCAGGGACCCTCTGTCTCACTCAGTGTTTATCTGTGCGATTCTAGGTAGGCCTATAGATTGTAGGTAGTGGGAGAGGGAGAGCGACTGTATAAATATACTTGGGTGGCCATTAATATACCTAGGTGGCCCACCTAAATAAAGCTTATGTGTGAAAAACACTGAAGTACTTTAATATTTGACAGCTGCCCGCTTTATTGAATACCAGACATTGATTAATGCAGGATGAAAACTTTAAAGGGAAGGACAAAGAGGTGGTGGATAAATACTGTATATATGTATATCAATGTTTATTTATGAATGTCTGTGTGTGTGTGTGTGTGTGATTATACAGCAGCTTCCTTTATTACTTGGCAGACCGGCAATCCCTGCGTGGATTCTTTGTTTTGATTTAATTAAATTGCTTTTAGAGCATTTCTTCAAGCTTATTATGGATATTCCTTTGGGGCTGTAGATGTGTCAGCAGATCAGGTGACTCCTATACTGTCTCCATTCTCCATTTTGCATCACATCAAGTTTTAATTGTCCAGAGTCTGGCTAAACAGACTTGATTGCTCACAGTAATGGCTTAAAGGATAAAATCAGAATTAGAGTATTGCTACATGATGGTGAGCCGCAGGTGACGTTAAACATCGGTCCTTACCCATCTGTGTTGAGGTGGTAAAGATAGAAATCTGCACATGTAAAGCACAGCTTGCTTGTCATCCTCCTTAGTGAGAAATTTGTAAAGAACTGATGTCTCCTCTTGCTGTACCTGTGCAAAGCGATGATTACCCCTGACTGTGACACACTCTCTCAACCTGCATATAATCAAGAAGCAGCACTACTTATTAGGCAGGGCAGGTTTGGCAGTGCTTTACCAAGCGGGACAGCACTAGATACCGCAAACCCCAAAATCCATACCGTCAGTCTAAACCACAATCAAATTAATTCACCTTTGTTTTCTAATGCAAGTCCTCTGCATAAATTAGTGGTTTAATTAAAAAACATCATGGATACAAGTTTTGACAGCCAAAATTTACCAACATTTGGCAGGTAGTAGGTAGTTTCTTTCCCACTCTGCCTACTGAAAGTGTTTTTGACTCCTCAGCCAAATGCTTGAGTGGATTGGAGACTGCAGTATCTGGTCCAGAATGAGTCATCACAGGGGTCATGGTTGAGGCCTCTCTTGAGTCAGGGCTTGCGATCATAGGCTTTGGGTTAGGTTGCTCATCTAGTGGCTGATGGGGACCATGGTGATCGATCCTCTGAGAGTGTATTGATCAGCTGAGACAGAGTTATTGTCTCTTCCCACTCTCATCCACTCCCTGTCCTCCACTCCCTTAGGACTGAACTGATGGGAAGTCTACTCTACTTTGTCCAGCTATTGATAGACACTCTTTTCTTGAGACTGTTGTCTGTGTCTGTGTGTGAATACAACCATTTCTGTCTACTCACATGTCTGCCCGTGTCCTTCTCTGTATCTGTTCACCTGCGTCCTCATGCCACCAAGAGGTAGTATATTCAGGACTTTACAGGTTTTCGGTTGGCAAGACACTGACACCTGAAATAAAATTTCACTTTGCAGAAGGAGCACAGAAATTGTAAAAGTTTCCAAAATGGATGAGCTCTTTCTCATGTTTGGTTTTATCTGTTTTATTACATTTTACCATATTCTTCTATTTTATTTCTCTTTTAAATCATATTCATGTCTTTTTTATATTGTGTTTTCTTTCTTGATGCCTTTTATGTCTTGTGATATGATGTGATGCCATGTGATGTTACATGACGTTATATTATGTTATAATGGTTTTCTGTCTCTATGTGTCAGCCCTGTGATGAACTTGCGATTTTCCACGGTGTACCCTGCTTCTTACCCTAAGTCAGCTGGGATTCACTCCAGTCCCCCACGACCCTGATGAGGATAAGCGGTTACAGGAAATAGATGGATGGATGTTACGTTATGTTATATTTTGAATTGTTGTTGACTTTCCTTGCTTTTCTAAATTTGCTGCATGGGATATCATCCTCACAAACACCACATGGTTATATGATCACACTGGTTCTGAACAACCCTAATTTACACCTCAATTAACTAAATAATTAAGATGAAACTAAAAAATAAAATTGTCCATTATGTTAAAAAACTAAAGCAACAATCACAATTTCTTTCATTTCAATTTATTACAGTTTACAACAGGCAATTTGGGTAATAACATTGAAATAATTTTTTTGACTTCTAATTAGATGGTTCATTTAGTTTAAGTGGAAAACTAATAGACTGTTAAAACAATATTACTTCATCATGTCAGAATTAAGAAAATCATTCCTAAACTATAAATCAGCTAAGTATAGAAGTTTTGTTTCACCGAAGAATATGGTGGCTTGTTCACTGAGGTTCATGTCGCTCATAGTCATTGGAGTCAACATTGAGCTGTGCTTCCCAAAAAGCTACTATACTTTTTTACTGTCCATTAGCTGTCGCCTCTGAAACCATTTCTCTTAAAGGGTCAGTACATAAAGATAGTTAACAAGACCTTATAGTTCCCACAAGACCGGTAAAACTGCATTACAGATATCAATATTATAGCATAAATATTAAAAGTTACAAGATGCCATTTGAAGGTGATCTGTTGATGGAGAGTAAAGCTGGATAATGCAAGATTGATTTAAACATAAAAAGGCCATATATTAAGTTCTACATGTACAAAGATTAGATGGATTGCCTTTATTTTTAGTGCTAATTAGCTAATGTTAGCATGCTAACACGCCAAACTAATATGGTGCATAGTATCAGCAGATTAGCATCATCGTTGTGAACGTCGTTGTTAGCATGCTGACAAGTCCAGCCTCACATAGCCACTAGAGGTCACAGACTTTTATGCAGATGGGAGTGAACAAATTGAGCTACATCACCTTCACCACTTATCACTAGTCATGGTGGATGTGTCAATGCTCACAGGCGAGTAGCTTGGTCATTAGCAAACATTGTATACTATCTCCCACAATTTATGGACCCCTATATCACCTTTTTTTAGTCAATAGTGTTTTAGCGAATTTTGCCCTCATTTACATAAAAACATTAGAAAAAATAGAGTTGATGCAAAGAGTTTTTTTGCATCGCTGCTTCATCTTACATAATTTGCATGTGTCCCATAGAAAATGAATAGGAGCGGACTTCTCACAACTTTCTGTAACTTTCTAAATCTGACGAGCCGACATTCACACCCACTTCACGCCGCGATTGGCCAGCTGTGAAGGTGGGACAGGAGACGGGGATTAAACTCGCTTGCTCTCTGTTTTCATTTTTGATACAATTATTTCTTTAAGCTGCACCCAAATTACTTGATTGGTTTATTGGCCCATTCTTTATTGTGCCTTGGCAAACAAGGATTTGCACAAAACAGGGCAAAGGTGTAAGAGCCACTTGTATGTGAACAACAAAGTGCAACACTATGAATGTCTTATGAGAGAGACTGTCTGACAATGTGTCTACCTGTATTTAAACAAAGATCACGTCTCCTGCTCATTATGTCCCCCACCTTCGAGTGTATCTGCTCAGAACAACTAACACTATTCACGTCTTAAGAACTAGTTGTGATTGGATATTCCCTGGCTCTGTCTCTGTCTTATACATATTAAGTAGTCACACATGCCACAACGTGAGAATATCCACATACATATGCAGAAGCATATCCTCACTGCTCTAAATGTTTGGCTCTATTCAACTATAAACAATGAATGCATTTGCAATGGTTTTATAAAATGCATACACTGCCCAGATAACATACAGTAATAGAGTAAAACCTGGGGCAGTATGGTTTCATCTGTTTCTTTTATCATTAGTTGCATATCAGCAGCTTAGCATAGCCTATCACTGCAGGTAGAAGAAAGGAAGAAGGAAATTTAGACGAGGATGGAGAGAGTGAGAAAAAATAATATTGTTATAATTAGAGACTGTAGAAAGAATGGAGGATTGAGACATCTTACATTAAAAGGTCAGTAGTCACAATCCTGCTACCTTTGTTCTTTGTTCTGGTGAGAGGTTGCATAAAAAGTTTGCTCTTCTTAATCTAGAACACATTCAAGTTACAGTGTTTGTTGGAATATAGTTCACTAGTGGAGAGGAATAACAAATCAAACTCTTCTGCAGTTGTTATTCTGGACATGTGCAGCATAAATTCATGAACAGGGACTTCAACAGTGGCTACAAATGCAATTACAAAGGAGCTTGTCTGGTTGTGTACTTGTTATTTGAAGTATTTTCTTGTAGACTTAAATATTGTTTTGATCCCAGACTTTGAATACAAGTATACAAGTATCTTTCATTGATGAATTTATGCTTGTTTTATCAAACTGACTTGCCATGGTACCACTGAAGTATGTAAACATGGATTATTTGTATTTTGTTTAATGTAAAACTCGTATAGACTCCTAAAACTTGGTTGGACTAGGTATGATTTAATGATATCTTCTTATTCACTCCTCTTTGTTATCATTAAATATTCTTGATGGATGCATTTCCATGATGTCAAGTCCTGTCTCATTTGAATATTTACATTAGCACCTCCAAAATTAGCATGTGCATTGTATATTCATGAGTCGAGGAATACCGATAGATAATGTACGCGTAACACAATCCACTGAATGGATCGAAGAACAAGGTTCAGTAAAAGGTGTGAAAGAGGAGATGTTTGCTTTCGGCACATGATGTGATCATCTGTGCTATCTTGTATTTGTTGGTGTAGGGCTGAGAGCACTCTCTGTGTGAGATGAAGGTGATATCTGTATGTGTGAGAGGCAGACAGAATTGGAGAAAGTGACAGTAGAGCGCCATTGCTGCAGAGGGTGTACAGTTAGGACCTGGATGATAAATACCTCTTCCGTTTTATTACATTGGAGCGGAGCCCTGGAACCTGCATGCGTACAGTGGAGGCGCAGATTGACTCTTCTATGATGCTCTGCAACTTGGCAAACTTCCTCACAGTGATGCGAATATTAATTATGTCCTTCATTCGCTTTTAATGTGAAGCTCTTCCAGCTGAAGATGACTTCTGAGGTGTACGTGTTGTTGTCAAGACGGGAGGGTTGCTTTCATCTCAAATGCTATTGTTCTTCCTCTGCAGAAGTCTACTCACACTCAAGGGGAAAATCACTTCTAAAACATTATCACCACAATGTTGCACACATTATGTGTGTAAGTCTATCCTTTAGTTAAAGGGCGCTGGAAGAAGAGGGGGATGATGTCATCTACTTTTGATCCCATGGACAAGACTAAAAGATTTTCTTTGCAGGTTATCTGCACAATTATCAAGATAAACAGTGAGCTGGCTAAAGGCTAATACCAACTGCTAGCTGTATTATTCCGAGTGACAGGATGGACTTGCCCGAGTAACACTATTGTGTCATTAATTAGCATTAGTGTACAACAGCACTGCTCTGAAGGCGTAGCTGTCAATGTTGCTGTAGTACAAGACTGTCACCCTCTTTAATGACCAACAAGGCATCAAAATAATGCATGTAATATGGTCATGGCAAACAATTCAATTATGACATCTAGTGGCAAACAATAGAGCCACACACTTAAAGCGATATGCCACCCCAAATCTTTCGAGTATCACTTGATCTCCTTTAGGCTTGAAAAAGATGTTTAGTCAGTTAAAGCAAACATAGTCACGTAAATGTAAATAGCTAAAACTACAGTGCTATTTTCACTGGGGAAATCCACTGAAACTAAATGAATTCACTGATCACAGTGATTGTAGGATTGAGGGGATCTTCTCATATCTGATATTAATTGCCTCATTATGCACTGATTTCACCTACTTATATCTAAACCCTAATACTGTGAATTATTTCGTTCTTTTAGAATTACGACTGTCCATCATGCATTTTATTCTGTGTGTAAAAAACAATATTTAGAAATTATATTTATTTTAGAAGAAAAGCTAAAAAAAAAAAATCACAAAGGAGGCGAGACCACAGACAAAGATATTGTTATGGTGGTGGTGGTAAGCTTGTGTGTGTGTGTGTCAGTGTCAGGCTGTTGGGAAGGCCTCTCAGTGGTGTCCCACAGAGGCCTGACGCTCTGAGGCATGACCAGGTGTCGCTGCGCTGGGAGGCTGTCTGCACACTGTGCAGAATATTAACAAGCCTGACCACACACCTACAGAGACACACACACACACACACCAGCATTATTGCACATATTCAAATACTCCCACACAGTTGCCATGCATGCCTACACACTTCATACAAAAATAATGTGGAAACAAATACCGGATCGGTGTATGTGTGTACAACTTGAATCACGCTTTACACCTTTGATACATAATGTCACACACGCACAATAACATGTGCACATAAACATATTTCAATGTGTGTGTGCGCACACCAACAAAGTCAAGGATTAAGACAGAGGCCCACCCCACCCCCACCACCATTGTGATAACGTAGTCGGAGGTTTTTCTTAGCTCTCGTTTTCTGCCTCTGATTGATGGAGGAGTGAACAAAGATTTAGCTTTCCGCTGCCAAAAGGTTCCTCCAAGACATTTACTCACACATACACAGAAGGCGTATAAGTAGGTACGCTTATACGCATACATTTAAAGGCAGATGGGGACACACATGGAGAGTTTCTAAGTATACACCCACAGAAATGCACACAGAGATCAGACAAGGACTTAATAGGAATGAGGCTTTACATATGCGGTATATATTTCTGTCTTAACGTGTGTACAGAATGCGTATGTTTTATGTCAGAGGTATGTTCGTGTTATGTCTTACAGTGTTTTCATCATAGAGAAGCAGCATGACTTCATTAGAGCCAGAGGCAGCTAGCCACAGATTACATTAAACCCTGTGTCTGTGTGTGTGTGTGTATAAGCCTTCAAGCATGCACGTGTGCACGTGTGCACTACAGCAGGCAGCAGGCTATATGTGTTTGTAGATGTCAGTGTAAATCCCCCAGTTTGTAGGTTGGAATTACTCAACATCTCCCATTTATAGAGAGATGGTGAGTTTAATGTCCCCGGATTATTTCTCCTTCAGATCCCTGTGTGAGTGTTTGATATGTAGACGGTGCTGTGTTGCACATGTGCTGTACCGTGTTCCTTGTTAGGTAATTGTATCGATTGCCATGCACGCAGCAAATGTGACCTATTTTAGAAGCTTTTCTCGCTTTGTTTGTTGTCTTTACCTGGGAACATAGAGATACACATTTAGATTGGGTAGGTGTTGGTCAAATGAAATAGCTCAAAACACGATGATATTTCTGATATACATTCCACACATTGGCATACACTAACCAAGTATAATATTTGTATGCAGTTAACAGAACGAGCGATATTTACCAAGGCTTGGTAAGACAAATCCTACATTTGTGAGGATATACTGTAGATTAAAGGGGTATTCTGCCGAGTATTGGAATTCCATAAAGCTGGGAGGACTCGTGAGATAGAGATTAGCAAAATAAATAGTTAAAACTAATGCTGCAGTTCCTCGTATGGATTAAGCTCCAAGAATGCTGGTTCCTACACTTCCCATAATATTGTCTTATGTTTGCCTTGCTCGTAAGCATCCACAAATATTAAATTCAAAAACACATTATGGTCTTTTAAGACGAATTTCACAGTTCTTGTTTTTAAGCATGTTTCTTGATATTTATAAAAAGGAGGTAACTAAGGAGACATTTTTAGCTTCCAACCTCTTATGCACATTGTTCAAACTTTTGTATATATAAATGTGCAAATAAACTAAGTTAAACTTGCGAGCAAACAGCTGCTTATTTACACATCTACCAGACAGAGAAAAACATTAAAATTCATTTGCACTCGTCAGTGTCAGAGTCCAATAATCTCGCTTGTTCCGTGCAACATCATTTAAAAAGCATAGCCTGCAGGGTGGACGATCTATGCCTACATGTGGATTTGGATGATGTCAGAGCCGATCTGCGCACCATTACCCCAGACACACTTGGTGGAGATCTGCAGTCTGAGTTCACTCTTCTCGTTTGATAGCTAAGATACACAGTTACCCATGGTTCAAGATTTCTGGTTATCCTCTAACAAACTAAAACACAATATCAACCAAGACTAGAATAATGTGAAAGACGTCAAGAGTCAAGTTTCTCTCCTCTCCTGTTGTCATCATTTCATTTATTCATCAGAGTGGGAGGAATTCATTTGATTAATTTGAGTTCACTGGTTTCAGGTATGATTGGAAGATTAATGTAGATTTGAAGAAGAGATGGTGCAGTAGGAAAACAAACATTTTCTCTTTCCTTTACCATAATGTGTCCTGAGTACGTTGTATGTATTTAATTTCAGTTCCGTCTGCCAAATGGTCCAATTGCACCTCTTCCATAATATTCCAAGCTATATATTTAAAGCAAAGTAATTATTTCTAACAATGCCACTTGTTTCAGGCTTTAAGAGAAGCTTCTCTTGAATGAATCTAAAGCTGTAAATCCTCCACACAGTGGACAACCTCTCTGAGTCTCTTGGTGACTGAAAAGACAGATTGATAGCCTTACTGTCTCTGTTTTAAGGTATTATTGATACTGTATAGCAAGCTGTTCACTCTCCACATTGATTTAGTGTGGCAGATGATGTGTGTGTGTGTGTGTGTGTGTGTGTGTGCATAAGTGTTTATGTGCCTAATTGTACATTTATTTCCAGATTCAGATTTAATACTTTTTATTTACTTACTCTCACTTTAAATCTGCAGCGTTCCCAATTTTTTGTTTTCGTCATGATTAAGAGGTACGTGTTTCAACTTTGAGTCAATTAAATATTTCACTGGACACTACAGTAAAGATGTAGTGCTGCTCTCCCATGGTGGTTTGAACACTCACATCCAGTTGCCTCGAGCCGACATCAGTGGATTTACTGTTATGCTTACTGCTTGTGTTGACACTTTTGGAAATTTAATGACGCCAGACGGGAGATGTCATAGCCTGCAAACATTCCCACATATCCTACTTACATTTACCTCTAAGAGGTTGTCATGAACGTCTTTTTTCAAGTTTGCAGTTCACTTGAATTTAACATCAGAAAAATCAGTTATGACATGAACGCAGCACTGGAGCACTTGAGCAGTCTTCCGCTGTAGCCATTGCTTATGCTAGTGGAAATAAGAGGATTGTGTTGGCCTGCTGGAAGCTCTCAGGGTTAAAGTAAAGCTCTAGAGTTGAGGATAACCAGATCCTCATTGAAAATTATATCTTTTACAGTCGAAGTGTGAGCAGCAGAGGGGGAGCTTTAACATTAACGGCTCTATCAATAGACCCCCCCCCCCCCCCCCCTCCTCAAAGGCATCCTGAAAGTCAGATACTGGGCCAAGGGTCAAGCATCGATTTTTGAGCCCAACACCACCCTGGCCGGTCCGCAGGGGAATGATTAATGTCAATTCAGTGTTTTGTGTCTTTTTAAATAAATCAGTCAGCACCACAGCAGCTTTTTTTAGAAGGTTTAATAGTACCTGTGGTTTTAAAGTAATTTCCCATAGACATAAAATGGGGCGTAAACACTCAATGTTTAGTTTGAGGAGATAAATAATGTATTTATGGTAGCAGTTGGTTTAGACATTTCATCGTTCACGTCTGTTTATTATCATATGACAAGAAGCTATTGTTCAGCAAAGGTCAAGTGCCATTTTGCTGAATCGGCACAGATTGTGTTACACTAACCCTGGACTTGACCTAAACCGTGTAATGGAGGCTCAGTGGTTAGCTTAAAGCAATAAGGTCCTAAGGTTGAACATGAAAACAGTCCAGGCTGGTATCTGTGGCGCGTTTCCTGTTTGGTCAATTAACAAACCCATATAGTTTTTACAGGCATAAAAAACTGTAAATATTGGACTTAAACAGGGATATAAAAAGGGTAATAGTTAATAGCAATGGTTAAGTAAGTAATTAAGTAATAAGGAGCAACTGAGAAAGTATCCACAGCTCATGATCAACTTCTGTGCTCATGATTGTAGAAGAGAATTGGTCTGATGCATTGCATGTCCTCATCCTATTGTTTGATTAGCAAACTATGGTACTGTTCTCTTCACCAATGCAAGTTGGGAAGCGAGTTCAATTGTAAAATAGACTGTGCGGGTGTGATGCTAAATATAAGACCATGCTTCCAATATGTTTGATTTTTTTTATTAGACATGAAACAATTGTTCCCAATATAACTGGAACTGTGATTTATCTTTTCCATGTGTTTAATTTGTGCCACTATCACTAATAATCCCTGGCTTAATATCAGTGGTACTACTTAATATATTAGTGTATGTTGGTGTGATCTGTATGTCTGTGCTTTATGCCTATTCATCACAGCTCACATGCTTGTTGTCCCTGAATTGTGCATTGTGACACTGTGGTTCATATATATATATATATATATATATATATATATATATATATATATATATATATGTGTGTGTGTGTGTGTGTGTGTGTGTGTGTGTGTGTGTGTGTGTGTTTGATTGCACTGGAGCTCGTGTCTCTGGCCTACACCCTGGGTGATGCTGTCGAGGATAGGATGTCGCAAGACATTAAATCACTTCTAATCTCCTCAAATCTCCTTCCATCCAGTTGAGGAAGTGTAGGCGGCAATAATGAAGAAAGGAAATGCCACCTCTATCCAGGAACATGCCTGAGGCACAGTGATGTTGTCTCACGATGGAGAGTTGACCCCCAAAAGAGTCAGCTTCTCACCTCCCACACACTTACAGTAATTCAGAACTGACTTGTGTTTTCAGCCGTGCGTTGCATCACATTCAGATGCAGTCAAACTGCTGAAAATTAAAACTGTAAATACTGAGAGTACCTGGTCTTCGGTACTCACTGTTACAGCAGGTAAGTGTGAAGAATGGAAACTGCATTAAACTCAGCGTTAGGTGTGTTACCAAAATAATCTGTTTGGTCAGTTGGAGCTCACAAGTGCAGACAAGCTTTTTCACTGCTACCTGTCTTGGTTTTGGGTTTTATTTTAGTTATTTCCTGTTTTATACTTAAAGAGTTCTTCCTTGTGAGTCTTGTGTAACTTTGTGTCTTTGTTGCATTCCCTGCGTTTTGATTGTCCACGTTGTCCAGGTTAGACTCACCTGTATGTAGTTATCCTCCCCTCACAAGTGAATTTAGTCTGTGTGTTCCTTTGTTTCAGTTGCCAATTTGATTTGTCCATGAGTTTCTCAGTGTTGTATGGACTACTACTACTGTTTACTTGGACCTTGGAGTATTGCCTTACCATCCCGTAAACCTTTGTTTTTTTGTTTTTTTTTTTGGTAAAATTAAAACTACACAGTTCTTCTCGCTCTCTTGCATTTTGGTCCAAACCCTGGTGTTCCTGCTGCAGTTGATCAGAGAGCAGTCCAATACTTGCTCACTGTTTAGGTCAGTTTTGGTCACTACGAACTCTGGAAATATCTCACGCTCTAGCTGCTAATTGCTGCACTTTGTTCACCAGTTATGCACTTTGTCTGTTTGCTGCTGATAGCATAGAGTTTTTAAATGTTTTACACTGAAAACAGTTGAGAGCAGTGAGAGAGAACCGAACATTAAGGTTGCAGGCCATGAAACCAAAGCAATGAGCTGACAGACACTGAAACGCTCTGTAGATCTGATAACTGCAGTGTCTCTGTGAGCTCTTTGACATACATGTACTCATTTGATCTATTTTTAATCTGAAAAATATTTATTATAGCAGCTTCAGGCAACACAAATATTTAGTCATGGTTAAGGAAAGATCACTTACAAAGTTAAGAGAAACCAAAGTTGACTGTAGGGGATGGAATGATCACCGGTGTCAAAGTGAAATACTTTATACACCCAAACATCCGCCACTGGTCTCCTTTCTGAGGTGGTATAAAAACATTGCACTTCCACTTTTACAACTGAAAAACAACAAGTAACAAGAGGTCACAAATCAGAAAACTTATCCTCTGTGTTATCTGTCACCTTGCTTACCTGTTGCACTGTTGCACCAATACCACATTGCCCTTTGCTTTGTCAGGGTGATAAATTAAGACATGACTATCCAGGTACAACTACACACATTTTTATTGAGCACATCTGTGCGAGTGTGTTTGTTTAGAATCTCTGAACAAAGATTTGATAGATACATGTGTTATAAGAATCTCAGAACTCTCAGAAAAGTCTCAGTATTTTCAGCTTCAGCTTCATTAATTAGGAAAAAACGGAATTCTTCAGCTGCAGCTCAGGTACGCCTCAACTGGCTGCGTTTTTACATGTGGCCCTCTGCTAGATGTCTGACATGCCTGAGATCTCCAAATGGGCAACCATTGCCACTCCTCAATATGTTTAGTTATTGTTTCAAATATGCTGGTAGTATCATGGTTTGTGTTTTTTTGGTTAGTGTTTCTTGTTTTATTTTGTAATTCTCTCTTCTACACGTCTTTAACTTTACTTCCAGCCTTTTTTGTGTTTCCTGCCAGTTTTGATTGTCCATTCTGCCCTGATTAGTTTTCACCTGCGTCTTCCTGCCCTCACCTTTGTAGTTAGCCTGTGAGTTCCTTTGTTTCAGTATCAGTTTGTTGTTGTACTATGTGTCAAGCATTCAGCCAATCCCCAGTGCTCTGTTCCCTGGACTTTGCTTGTTTTTTGGATTTTGGATTCTGCCTGCCTCTTTAGATTTGTTTGCCTGAGCTGGACCTCTTTCCTGTTTTGTGCCCTTACCTGCTTCACCATTCTGTAAGCCTTGTACTTTGACTTTTTGTTAAATAAGTCATTGAACTGCACTAGCTCTACCCCTACAGTACCATGTGCATTTGGGCCCTTTCTTTTGTGTTCCTCGTTTATCTGCTTGCACAAACAAAAAAAGTCTGAAATTCCACTTGTAGAATGCTTTTGCACACAGTAGAAGTATGTCAGTATAAGCACTTTATATATCTGTATGTATGTGAACTTATGATATTACAGTTATTGCCATGCTAATTTCCGTTAGCGTTAATGGTAATTCCCATTGCATGTTGGCATCAAGCTAAAGGACTATGCTCTAGTTATATAAAATCAATTTGGGAATAAAAAAAATCATAAAAGAATCACAATACTTAGGGGAATTGATTTGTCCACCCCTACAAATATATTTAACTGAATGACTAAACAATTGCTTTTTGGCACAGACTTGTAGTAAATTCTGCCTCAGCTGAATAGGCCACATTTGATGTCTGCACAGGGGGTTTCTACTCTCAGTCCAGTGATGTCTAAGCACTGATAACAAATGCTGCAAACTGAGTGGAAGTGAAGAATAAAACAGCAATCATCACAGACACGGAACAATCTTGAGAATGATAATGAGATTGCTGGAATGATAAACTCAAAGAACACTTAATGAGGATGATTATGAGTAAATAATTGAAAGATATCGAAGGGGTGGCAAGGATTCCCTCAAAGTAGATTTTCTTGAAATTGTCGGTGCCAAACAAATCTTAAATTCCAGCCAATGAAAAACTCACCCTTCTGCTCATGACAATGATGTTATATAGTCATGCTCATGGTGATGGCAACCATGAAGATGACTTGCCATAGGCTGTTCAGAGGCCATTTTCAAGCTGATTCACACTGATTGGATATCCATCGAACCCCGTAACAGGAAATGGATTTTCCATAATGAATGAAGAAAATTCCGTAATGAACTAAACCCAGGCAATGCGACACATTGACTGGCGTGCCTGAGCGCATTTCCAGCCCCACCAATCTGATCCACCCAGTCATGCTTTGGAGACTATTTCTGTGGAGATACTTCAACTGTCTTACCGTTTCCTTGGAAACTGCATTACCTGCCTGCACTGTCAGGACCAGTTGTCGCTGATGTGATGGGAAGTCTCTGGAAACAAGACCTCTTCACCATTGGCCTGGTAAAAAAGCGTAACTGTTGGAGAAGTTGAAAGAACCCATCTGGGTATTTTTCATTCATTACATCAGTGCCACCAGGTGAAAATGGATCCTTATTAGAGATGTCAGCTAAAACTTTTGACATGCTGTTTTTTTTTTTTTTTAGAATTTGTTAAAGGTCCAGTGTGTAAGATTTGGGGCCTCTATTTTCAGAATAAGGCAAACATGGAATATAATATTCATAACTATGTTTTGATGCATGTATAATCACCTGAAAATAAGAATCTTTTTATGTTTGTTACTTAAAAAATATCCTTTTATATCTACAGTGGGAGAGGGTCCCCTTTCATGGAGGCCGCCATGTTGAAACACCTTATTTATACAGTAGTCCAGAACAGACAAACTAAATACTGACTCTAAACAGGGTCCTTAAAGTGTTGTTTCTCCTTTACATTAGGAAGGTGAGGGTGATGTGAGGAGATTACAATGCAGTGATTGAACCACTAAATGCAACTAAATTCTACACACTGTACCTTTAAATCTTAGATGTCTTATTTGATGAGCTGTCACATGAACCACATCATTAAAAAAGTATGCCATCATTTTTTTTGTCCATAATCAACTTTTTTGCAAACTGTAGGTTTCTTTCACGTTTGACTTCACTTTCTCGTGTAGGTATACTCTGAGCTTCTTGCCAAAAGATGACACTGATCACTGCACACTGTAGTAAACAATATTAATTTTCAGTGAAGGCAAAATTGTGGAGAGAGAGCAAAGGACATGCTGATATGTGATATGGTATCCAAAACCATAAACATAAAAAATGGCATTCAAAACTGATTAATCTGACCATTTTCTGATCACTAAAGGTTTTGTTTAGGCAACTGACACTACTTGCTTGAAGTTTGGTAAAGACTGAGGTTGTGGTTAAAAGAAATGGTTGCTGTCTGTTGGGAAGGTCATGTCATTTGTTGGACCAAACAGTGCCACACTACTCCCCTGCTTTTGTTCCTACCAGATAGAAGTCATACTGTAATTCACACGGCCACAAGAGGTCCTTGTCAGATAAACATACTGTAGGTTGTTGGAGGCATTTGAACGAATGACAGACACTGTCAAAACACAGAGCGGAGTATATCGGGAGATAAGACAATCTTATTCAAAAGAACAGGAGAACAATATTGTTTGCTGTGATCAGCTGGATCTCATCGTGTGCAGTCCTGGTTTCATTCATCTCAAGCTGCTCATCCAAAACCCACTTTCTAGAGCAGTTTCAGTTTCAAGCACCAGTAGTAATGGGTATTTTTGGCAGAGATTTACAGCGATTTCCTTACAAAGAGGAAAGGAAATGCATTGTGAAAAGGTGTCATTGCCCGTTTTTGTGCAAGTACTGTCTATGGATGTGAGGTTGTTTCACATTCATTGATCAAACAGCAGCCCAGCAGCTGCAGAAGTGGTAATATCAGCTTATCACAGCATCCTGCCCATCATTCAGAGGCTGTTAGTGAGTTGCAGATGCAAGGCTTATCTAACCTCCAAAAGACATGACAGACAGCAGCCTGAGCCAAGGCCGGCTGCTGCAAAACTGTCAAGCCAGTAAAAGGTTCTGCACCAAATTACTTTCCACCATCCTACCTCATGCTTACCTCTCTACTCCTTTTCCACTTCTCTTTTATGGCTGCAGAGCTATCAGAGAGTGAAGGTGTTGCAGATATTAGATATCTCTCTTTCATTAATATTTAGCCATTAATGCTGGTTTAAAGGAACAATGTCTAATTCCTGGCCATGTGCTCCGAAAAAAAAATCTACAAATAAATATATTTAAAAAATAGGGGGCAGCATCTCACCAACTCCCACCTTCGATGCAATGATACGGTTGATGTTTGGAGATTTGATGATGGAGATTTGTTGAATTCTTACTTTGCCAGGGCTGGTCTACAAGACGTCAACTACTTTCAGCAAGTTTGGATTGATTATGGCTATGCAAACGTTGGCCACAGTAAAATACAACCAATTACTGGATTCCAGTGACAGACACATATTTCCAACACTTACCAAGCAGTCCAACTTCCTTTCTCTTTTGTCTGGTCTCTGTATAAATATGAGGTAGTATCACTGCAGCTGCAGACTGCTGCTGTAGACAGCTTGAGAAGCGAGAATGAAGATAAATCCAGTTTCACAAAAGTTTAAAAAATAAAGTCCGAGCTGTCCTCCAGCAGGCAAAAAGCTTTAGATCAGAGCAGAATCCGGTGCACTGCCTTCAGGTCTCTGCTTGACAGCTTCCGTTGGGCTGCTGAGGTTGGGTCAGCTAGCAGCAGCTCTGTCCCTGACGTCTGTCCCTAGAGCTCCCCTTCTTGAGATCGGGAACCCCGGCTTCAGGAGATGTCTCTTGGTTAGCAGCACTTTTATCCCTCTGTTCTGTATGTTCTCTACTTCTTCGCCCTCATGTTGGACAGAGGGCAGACTGAACGCTACAGTGACTCACTATCGCCTCTCGGGGCACAACTATTACAAAAAAGTATGTGCAAAAGCTAGTCGGTTAGCATGATAATTTTAGTAGATATGTGTGCAACACAATACACATATTGACATAATGTCATGGGTGTTACCTTTTCACATTCTGTTGATGGTAGTTTTCATTTTTTGAATGTTTAAACATCTTTAAAATAGGACTGGCTATATCTTTTCACTCACATCTTTAAACTGTTTCAATACCTGCCTTAAACCCTTCTCACCAACTTCACTTACCTTCTGTGTTTCCTGTTTTTCTTGACAAAATCAGATGGTGGAGTGAGGTGTTGTTGGTGTTGCTGCACCATTCACAGAGCTGAGGTAAGATTTTCACTGCCACTAAGGTGGGGTTTTACAATTTGATGAAATGTCAGTCAGGTTTTCCATTTCTGTTCATGTTGTCTTTGTTAACATGTAAGAAAAACTGGAAACCGTTCATGGTCATGGACCATTATCAGTGTGGATCTAAACTGGGTGAACATTGCAAACCACCTCATTTAAAAAAAATAAGCTTTGCTGTTGTCAGACAGCCTTTTGAAAAGTCCTTTGAAAATAACGATTATCTGCATGGTTGGAGGGAGAAGAGAGAGGACAGCTGGGCCTCATTCGTAAGACACACAAAGAATTAATATTTAATTTTTGTATTTTCTTCTCCATTTCTGAAAAGCAAACCAATATCCGGAAATTTATTTCATGTTTTTGGAAAGTTCTCTTACAGCGAACCACTGAAGCACCATTTTAACAGACTTAGGGCTAAATGCATAGACCATGTCTGTACATGCCACTTATGCCACTACTTATGCTTATGCCACTTTCAACGCAGGTATTAAAATCTATAGGTGTAGAGAATGTGTGTACTCACTTTGCACACTGTATTATCGTCGTTTGAGATTGATTATTATAATGTAGCAAGTTGCCAATAAAGGATAATAAAAGTGTGACTTTGGATATCATTTTATGCTTTTTTCTTTCACTACATCATGTTAGGATGCAATCTACAGCATAAAAAAACCTAACTATGATTACAAAGTGATGCGTGAGTGGTTAACATCCTTTTTTTTGATGAGTCTTAATTTCCTTCTATCTTGAGTAAAGGCGTTTGTCGCTGTGCAATAAGAATAACGCCAGTGACCAATTAACAGATTGCATTGTAAAACGCTTGCCACTGTATTTAGGCTGTAGTTATGCATATTGGCTGTGCCAAGTGATACAAATGGCTGCTTTGGCATTGGTATTGCACAGTTTAGGTGGAAATGAATATGTAGAGACCATACTGATTTTCTGGCCTGTGATGATAACTGGGTAATGAGATGCTTTCCATTACTGAGAGCTGTTATCTTGCACTTGTGTGCTGAACTGGGAACAGAGGTCAACCAATCAGCCGATTAATCAACACTGATAGGACGTTTGAAATATTTCGCTAATGTAGAAAATTGGCTCTGATAGTGGCTCTTGGCTATCTACCTCAACCAGTCACAGGTAGATGTAATGTAGCAGTTGACGTATACGCACTGCTGCTTCATACACATAGCCACCAGTAAACTCAGGGAATATCTATGCTGTCATTTCAAACCAAAAAGGGCACATCTACTCACCGGTGGAAGAGGCCAGGTCCTTCATGAGAGTGATCGATTAGCTTGCCAACCCCTGGAAACGAGCCCGAAAGTCCTGGAAAAGAGCCAACAAGTCAGTAATTCACAGTCTGCTCCTTCTACAGAATTGGAATTCTCCAACTCCATCCCCCAACTCTATTACTCGATGGACCACCATCACACCACTAGCCTCCAAGGCTGACCATTCCCTGGACCTGACAGCAGTGTCTTGGCCAGACTACGGGAGGTAAAACTCTGGAGATGTCGGAGAATCACTAAGGGTGTCTATTAGATGCAAGAAGAGTCACTTGTATTGAGTTTTTTGTTGTTGTTGTTGTTGCTGAGATAAGGACTCCCCACTTGAACTGTGGGTTTTGTATTGAACACCTGGTTGTTAGTGATTGTTAAGGGACAATTTAGTCAGATTTATTGATGACTAAAACATTATTTGTCATACTTGCTCCTAGTAAAACTACTGTAGCATCCTGCTTCTCAACTAGTATCTCAAGAATAATAGCTCAAAAAATAAAATCCATTCTCACCTAGATTTTTTACAGTTAGTTTCATGTTCAGTTCCATATACATTTATTTGGGCTCCAAATTATAGTTATTAAATCGGCCTTTGAAAATCCACTATTGATTGATCTCTAGATGAAACAGCACTCTTGAAGAAACCATGCCATCCCCGTCCATCTGTGTCTGCAAGAATCAGGTTTTTGGCAACAGGGATGTTTCAGTGAATGCTTGCAGATGGACCAGTCATATCCCATTCTACCCTGAGCCAGATTATGTCCATTGTGTGGGATGGCATAATTTATTTAAGTAATAGATACACCAGGTTCCTTTACACAGCAGCTGAAGAGGCAAACATGGAAATTGCAATTTGCACCGATGTATGGTTTCCCAAATGTGATTGAAGCTACACACACTATGCAATAAGAGCACCTTGTGAGGATGAATTTGTTTACATTAATCTGAAACATTTTCACTCCGTAAATGTCCAGATCATTTGTGATGCCCAAATGATGCCAACAAATGTGGTTGGCAAATGGCCTAGGTCGAGCTGCATTTTATTTATACATTCTCAAAGGTGTGTGGGGTGGAGCCTATAAGAGCAGTGTCGGATGGATAGCTTTGTGGTAAGGTGTGAGTAATTACTGACCTTTCAAGAGAGCTTTTTCAATCTCTTTGGAGATTTTTTTGGGTCCATAGCTTAAAACTGCATTCACTACTTAAGAAGCTCGCGCAGATGTGCACAATTTCAGACGGTTGAGATTCAGTTCTAAATTCAATCAACAAGCCTAACTGCAACAAAAAATGTCTCTTCAGTGCTTTTTGAAGCAACCTGTATAACCATTCCAAAAACTGTATGGGTGTTTTATGATCTGCCAACTCTATGGTTAAGTTTAGACAACTAAAAATACTGTTAAAGCTGCATAAGTCAGTACTGAAATAAGTATGTGTAATGTGAGGGGGTACACCCACAGAAAATTACCTATGGAGCACATGAGTCTATTTTGAATCATAGCTTTGTTTTTCTGGCCCACTCTGCTTTAATAAATCTTCCAACACAGCACCCAGCAGTTTCAGTAAAAAATAAAAGCTCTGAACAACAGACATAGTTAATCAAGAGCTTATGAATGTAGTCTAGCATCTAGTTACAGTGGTTCTCAACCTTTTTTGGGCTGGCTGTTGTTGTTCCCATCAAACACCTTCAGAAAAGTGAGAATACTAACCCTCGAAACCCCACTGGGCACGTCGCGGATGCGACGCTGTTTTAGTCCGTCCTGCATGCGACTTCAAACTCCACCGGGAGCGTTTCAGAAGCGGAGCGTTTAGCCCGCCAGATTTTGTTTACTTGCTCAGATTTGGTAATTTTCTTGGTTTATGTGCTTTTAAATATGCTTCTACATGTGTAAATGTGCTTCTGCATGTGTAAATATGCTATTTTGTCTGTTTTTATGACCGGTAGTTTGCATGTGGTATTTCATTTTGGAAATCCACCAGATTCTCTATGCTTTTTCTGTCTGGCTTTTGCCCGCTCAAGGTGCTCTGTGTAAATTGACGCGGGCCGCTCGCGGCGTCCAAAAAAAGTCAAAAATAGAACAGCTGCGTATATCATGTGGAGCCGAGCGGAGGCCCACTTCTGGGATGTTTCTGAACCGGACCGCGGCAAAGCCGGTGGGGTTTAAAACATTGACTATAACGGCTGTGTATCACTATGGCGACCGTGGCGCACACACAACGCTGCGAGCTCACTGGAATTTGGGGGTAATAGTTCGGTAGAGAAACCTAACACACACATTCACACACCAATGCCACAACCATAGAGGTTCAATATCTGGCTCGGGACACTTTGACGGGGCTGGGGGAGCCAGGAACTGAGTCATTTTTGTCATTTTACATACATTTTTATGTAACACAAAACTAATAACATAATAATATAGATACAAAAATGAGAAATAACTCATTTGTCCTTATTGGCATAATAATTAAAATAAGTAGTTATAGTTAATAGTTGTTTATTTACAGATGATTTTAATCCATAATTAAATTTGAATTAAAGGAAACAGAAAACTACTGTAAAAAGAGTTGTTTTCCATATATCTATGATTTTTTTTTCACAGTGATACTGCTGCTAAAATTCACTTTGCATTCTGTCTGAACTAACAGTAAGAGTTTCCCCAAACTAAAGGGTTGACTTTTCAACCTCCAGTGGTGCTGTAGAGCAGTGTTTTTATGAGTGGGTCACCATTTTGTCTTGTGCATGCGCATGCATGAGGGTGACACGATAAACAGTCCCACTAGATTCTAGTAGCTAATAGCAGGATATTTTTGAGTTGATGGAAATCAAAACAAGTGTTGGACTGCCTTCACCAGTTGGCCTGAAATATGACCCTGTGTCTTCTGGATGGGTAAATTGGCAATTATATGCTTACACATTTGCAATAAGAACTTTTTAAGGTGATAATGTCATTGTGTTTTCAGCTTGTTTTACTGGCCCCAAATGACCATGAAAATAAAACATTAGGGAATGATTGTGGCCATTGGTATGTTTTCAGAAACATTGATGTCAACCAGTGTTGACCCAAAAAGTCATTAGAACCTTCTTCCCAACATGTTTTGTTAAAACAAATAACTATATGACTTATTCTGTATTCACATCAGGCAGACAGTAGATGGCAAACCAAATATCAGATTAGTGGTAGGGGGCATTTTTACGGTCGTCTATCGGAAAATTAGGTGAGTCCAACAGAGAATACCGTCAACGGTGAAGGTAGACAGCATCAGGCGTCAGATAGCAGACGGATCCTGACGGCATGGTAAAAACAGTCTGATGTAATGGCAAGACGGCAAAGCAAAACATGTGTCATGATGCGTTCCTGTTGTGATGTTGTGTTGTTTATAAAGAATAGAACAAAATATAGTACATAAAATAATTTGATGTTTGTTATTTAATCTAATGAATTATAAGGTTGTCACTGTACAGTACGCACAATGATAGGGCTACGTAACATCTGGTTATGAATTCCATTATGGAGGGTGGTAAAAAATATTAATGTTGTAACTTCTGAACGGTCATCTGTTGTTACCATTTACCATATTCTCTGCTGGCCGCATCTTATTTTATCGGTCTGCTCTTGATATCTTATGATCTAATGATATCCAATTTGCCATTCGCAACTGTCAGACGTCACTTGTCAGGAAATGTATCAATGTAGGTGGTTTCAAGTGTGAACAAATGACAGATGTCATTTTTTTTTTTGCTCAGGGCAGTCTTGATTCAATGGACTCATCCATTTTATGATCCCCCTTAAATGTCTGATTATTTTCCTTTGCAAAATGAACCACTGCATTTTCAACCTTCCCATGCTGATTTGTGTTGATATGTTATTGCTGGCATAGTCTCAAGCTTTGTATGTTGTTTGTTCTGTCCAACACTCTAATTTGTTGTGTGTAATGAACACTAAAGCCTCCAGGGGCTGCTAGCAGGGCTTTAGAGTTTTTAGTCATGTTATGTTTCTCTTCATTGTAAATAGCATCATGGGCTGAAACCATATCCGTGTCTTCCTCCTGTGGAAATGGTATACTAGTGGTATAGTGGGGGAGGGTGTAGAAAGTGCAGAGGCAACAGGAAACCAGAGCAATGATCTTCAAACCATTAATTCATCTTTTCCGATTGGAATATCCTTCCTGAAACAGAGAAGCACTATGTTTGGCCATCAGGGATTTGGAAGAAGCGTTTAGGAGGGTGAGGTGGGAGGCACTGGGGGAGTGGGGGAGTAGAATGAGGGAGGAGAATAGTTCATTTCCCAGGGATCCATGGTAGAGACTATCAGGTTCTGAAGAGTGTGTTCTGAGAGAAATCTTATCGCCTTTATGTTGTTGTCTTCTGTAAACAATGCTTATCTATAACCTCGCCTTTTTGCATTTTGCATTTCTATGAGCTATTATAATGCATAGCAAATCCATTTACTCTGCAGCTGTTTTAGCTTTAACTGAATCATTCTACTTTGTCAGTGCATTGTTTTAAATCGAATTTTTGAAAACAACCATCTCCCATGTGTTGCTGTAACTCCCTTTTCTGTGTGTGTCTGTCTCATCCTCTTTACATTATAATTTGTTTTGTTCCTATGTGTTCCTGCTGTTCGTGAGAGAGAGAGAGAGGGTGTGTGTGTGTGTGTGTGTGTGTGTGTGTGTGTGTGTGAGGCACCACGTTCATGTGAACGTTGATGCCATGGAGTTGGGGAAACAAGATGTGGGCGAGTGTCAACCCAGATTACACCCAACTGGTCTCATCACTGTGGCACCCACACAGCACATCCTTCTGACGTAATGTAAATAGTCATACGGCCTAAGGATGAAGACTTTAGTCCTCTTCATCATTATCATCATTTTTATGATCATAATCTTCTTACCTTTGTGTCGTGGCCCCTTTAGTTCTCCTTAGCTGAATGTAATAACTTGACTTCAACAGAAAAAAGTAGGCTTCGTTCACTGAATGGAAGGCGGCTGAAATTTAATATCACATTTATGTGATATTAAATTCCTGTGTGCTGTGTCCTTGGCAAGCATTCAGTGTCTCACATGAAACTACAAATATACAATACACAATGCAATAATGCCCAAACTGTCAATTTCATTGCAACTTTAATTTCACTGCTAACATTTATGACAAAGAAAGCAAAAAAATAGATGGAAAAAAATGGCAGTTATTTCCTGATTAGGCAACATAAAGGTATAAATATCTCACATTGCAGGTAATAGTTTGCACTGTAATGGAGCTTAAATGCCTGATGCAATGGGGGGTGAATGAGAAGAATGGCAATACTCATAATCAGAGTGTCATTTCCATGTTTCTTAAATGTTCCATGAAATATCTCCGTTGTTGCTCCCTCTGTGAATTCTTTAGTCATCTATCATCATACACCAAACAAATGTGTATGTATGATGAGAATGCACATTTGCATATTTTTTTTCCTCTATAAAGTAGAGTATCTTTTTTTCTGATGCATTTTGCACTCTTGTGGCATATATATAAAATAACATTCAAATTAAAAAAGCCTGCAGGACTGCCAAATAGCATCATCAGCAACAACATAGGCCACTAGGGTGTTGGTGATCAGCAACATTCCCACCATCCTTGGGAATTTATTTCTTGTGCTGATATACAATACATACATGGCTTGATGAGAGCATGTACTGGGCAAGCTCTTTCTGCACCTCCTCTGTACTGATGCTCAACATCAGAGTAAAAGCTAACATTAGTATCTCTGACTGTGCCTCTCCTGGCCAAACATCCTGTTTCATGTGGGAACATCAAACCGCAGCAGAGAAATTGTGATCTGATTTTTAAGGAACCTTCCAAGAGACGTAACGTTTGGCACATAATGGGGCACGCATACAAAACAAATACACACTAGTATGCATGCATGTAAATGCACACATGCAGGTGTGGACATGCATATGCGAGCTTGCATTATGTGCACAGACTGGAAGCCATTAGTAAAAAGTAATAATAGATGGACTTAACAGCTCACGGCGAACAAAACATAATTTGCTAACAGGTAGCAATGGTATTTGACATTTATTGCTATTCAGGTTTAAGGAAAGGTGAGGAAAATGCATTAGTATTGACTGCCCTTCTAAGGAGTCGAAGCCACTTTAACTACAGTCGTCTTTGTTTAATTCCAGTCTGTCCCTTTTAGCAGTATGTGCTCTTTACTGTGACCTCTAATAAGTGATGTCATCAGCCATCACAGTTAGTGATGGGAGGACACTCCTCTGGGACAGCCCCTTCTCATCATGTGCAGCGAGAGAGAAACTAGGAATGTCCTCTCCCTGGGCCCTAGTTACCCAGCTTCCTTTGCATTTGCAGAAAGAGCCAAGCCCACGAGCAATGTAGAGCGTCTCTGTCTCTCTGTGTGTGTGTCCCTCTCACACGCACACACACATGCAAACATTGTTATGTAAACCCACCACATGAATATCTGTTATCTTGTCACATAAACATCTACTGGCCTGCCGCATGCTTACCCCCCACACACACTGCTCCCATGCACATATGCATATTTGTGCCTGTGTATGCCCCCTGCTCACCACACACACCCACACACAATCTTGCACTTGCACACACGATCCAAATTGACAAATTGTGTGCTTCAGCAGACAGCTTTTGTACTTAGAAACAAAATGAACCCCCTGCTGTCACCAGCACAAACAAACAACACACTTGGTGTGATTTGCTCAAAGTTCAACAGAAAGGGGCAGCGAGAAGACAAATTGCTGTTTTTAACAAAAATCTGATGGTAGAAAGGATGCTGAAGGTTATCATTTGTGCTAAGAAATCACAAAATGACTGTGTTTGGGTAGCTGTGGCTTGGCAGCTTGTGATTTTCAGTCTGCAGCAGATCTGCTTGCAGATATGTTGTGATATGTGACAACAGTGAAGGGCTGCAATCCATTTATGTAATCCATAATTTCTCTGATGACATTTCACTGCATTTGCACGTCACACCCAGAGGGACAAACACAATAAACTACTGAATATATTGTATAGTGCGTTTACTGAGTCATCAACAAGTCAGCAGTGGAAAATATTCCTCTGTCTATTTTACTTTCATGAGGGAATTCATTGTTTTGTTGTGAGTAGCCGAGCATGCTATAAGCTCAAAGCAGACAAGTGTAGGTTTTGCCTGTAGTGTTGTTGTGACAAGGAGAATAATCACGTCATGACTAGCATGACATGGAGTTCAGTCAAGGAATAAGTGTATTAAAATCTACAAGGTTCGATGGTCAGTGCCGGTCTCACAGAGTAGATGCTCATTGATGCTGAAGAAATATCAACAAACATTACAGTCAGTGGGCAAAGCTGAGCCACTGAGCAAGTGTGTGTCACAAAGAAAGACCCTGAATGAACGGTTTGAATCCTTGGATCACCTAACAACGTCCAAATCGTCGTCCTTCAAAATAAAGCATTTTTAGCTTTAACTTTGTTAAACTGTGGTTCAGATAGTGTCTGATGATAGTGTATGATTTTAAAACAAAAACAAAGCTCTTTACCACTATTAGAGGACAAAGCTGTTTTCTGTTTCAACACAATAAAACACTGGATTTACAAGCCAAAAGCTTTCAGACAGTGTAAAATCCAGATTCTGTCATCTGTGGATGTAAAGATAACCTACAGCCTATTTTTAGTTGGTTTTGGACCATTTAAAAGAGGAAATATGCTATTTAAGGTTCTGCACTACGAATTTAATATGAATAGTTGTGAAGACATGCAACCATGTCAGATTCATATTCATCTTTCACATTTATCATATCTTTCATACTTAAATTTCAGTAGAATAATGCATCAACAAGCATTTGAATGGGAACTGTTAAAATGATTTTCCTTAGAAATATATATATATAATATAAATAATATAAGAACCTCATGTTTCCCAGTGAACTTTGTTCCAGTGATGCCAGTCCATTCTCCATTTCTTTATTCTTATTATTATTAATCTTCATTAAATTCAAATGTTAACAAACAACCAAACATGTTCTAGTTAATCTGGTCAACCTTATATGTCTCCATTTGGAAGAATGTATTTAAAGTAATCATTCTACATATCTAAGAAAAGGAAAATCAGTCCAATTAAGCAGCTGTGTTTTCCTCATTATTAACACCATAATTTTGGAAACATTTCCCTATATTAGGATGATCAAAGATCTTGTTCTCACTCTATTAAGTGAACTGGAGCACGGCATGAAAAAGCAGATGGAACCTAGTATCCACATTTTGCCATTTCTCCCTGACTGCCGTAAATGATTGATCATTTCTCCACCTCTCCCATGTTACGTCAAAAAATAAAATATAGTTTACAATCTTGCCACTCTACACTCTACACTGGTCTTATCTGGATGTTTTTATTATCCTCAATGTATGTTTCTTGCTGCAGATGGCATCATCTTCCAGTGTCTCTCAAAATACATACATTGCAACTCCAGTAACTGGCTGTTTGTTTCAAATTGCAAGCTATCTGGTCATGTACTTAAGTGTCTTTTAATAATGAACAGGTTTTCCTCTTGCTTCCTCTTTGCTTGTGGAACTTTTATTTTGGAAGACATTGTGTAACTGTGGGAACTTTCAACTTTAAATTCAAAGTGTAAAAGAGCTTGTCCATTAACTAAATTAGTGTAAATTAACAGGCAGCTCTTGCAAGGTCACTGACTGTGTGTACTTTTTAGTCTGTGTCTGTTATTTATTTAGTAAGACACACAAACAGATGGACGAACAGATTCTTTGATGGTTGAGTGTCTCCGATTCGGCTGGTGCTTGACACTCAGTTCTGTGCAAGGCGTATTGACTTTGCTATTCCGTTCATCAGCGCAGGTCAGGCACTCTTTAACCCAGTCACCCAATCTCTTAAAATCCACTACAGGCTTGTCTGCTCTAAATGAGAATCAACGAGGAGATGACTACTGTGCTTGCGTGTGTGCCTCCATGGGTGTCCATCAGATTACAGAGCTTACTTTGTAAATCAAGAGGTCTGAAGGTTGTCTAAGGTAGAGCTAGAGGGTTACTAGTGGAATGATTGATTGTATTGAGATGTGAGGGGAGCCACAACCTGAAACCAACATCTGATGTACCAGATGGAGTTATCTGCATAAATGCTAAAGCATGGATTATCTCCTTATATGTGAGACCTACTGACCTTACGCATATACAGTTATAGGGCTTGAGAGTTAATGCTTTTATTTTTTAAGACAGCATGGTATTTGAGCCTCTGTGGACTCCAGCTACAACCTTAGCGCAGTGCACTAAAAGTTTGCACTAAAATGGCACAATTGTACTTAACTAATGTATTTACTACACTTAACCATTTATTTTATTACACTGTATACAGTACTTGTTATTACTATGCTAATGAACCATAAGATCAATACTGTGTCACTAAGTTTGGGTATATGTTCACAAATCCCAATCCACAAGTAGTCTGAACCTGTGTCTTGAATTTTGACAATCCAATGTACATGATCATAATGCCATAATGTAAATCCCTTGTTAAAAGACCTCATCATCCATCCCATAACTATTATTATGAGACCTTTAATTTCAGGCGCGTCTGAGTGCTCTGTTATTATTTAAGTGTATTATTTATATTGGTGAGATTTGCTTAACAACCACATATTCGGTGGTTTTTACTCAGGGTTGATAACTATTATAACTAATATTTTGGAGGTTGAATTGAACAATCTAGTTAAAGAGGCCAAACATTGTTGCATGCAAACACTGGAAAAAAATAATGAGCGTGCAGTGCTGTGAGATTTCTGTATAAAGAGACCAGTGTACGTTTCTGAATGTCATTGACATGCATGATTCCCCTCATGTCAGGCCAATTAAAACAAATAGATGAAGAGAGACCTTCAGCTGAAACAGCCTGCGGTGAAAATCAATCAAAATATAAGTAACAGACAGTTTTGGCTAGATTATCTATTTATGGTGCCAGTTAATATATTGTAGCTTTGTGGGCATTCTTCCCCCTGTGCTTGTTTGTGAAGGGCCTAGATGCACTGTATAGTGCTGATGCACAACATCATACATTTACTTGTAAAGCCTTTGTTGAACTTGCAATTAACATATATGTACTCTAAAGGTTGCTGTATTGCAAGTAGAGAGAAACGTACAAGAACTTTAGAGTAAAAGGGTTTAAAAATGCAACTAAGATTCATGCATTTAATATATGTATTAATAAAATATCACCAAAACCGCCTCCAGAGTTGGATCAGGGGCAAATTTGGCATGGCCGCTGTGTCATCACAGAGCATTTTCACTCCAAAATATACATAAATTAATATACAAATGTGAGGCAGCTCTTCTTCAAAAACAGATGTTCATTAAAGTTAGCTTGTATTGGTTAGTCACTGACACATACAGTATGAAGGATATGTTATTTACTAAACCTGAGTATCATTGATTTTTCAAGGATTTCAATCAAATACTTTAAAACATTAAAGAATTAGGGGATCTGATTTACTGCATGTTGAAGGTCACTCCACAGGCCACAGTGCAAACGCGCCCAGCAATTCCATTAAGCTTATTAGACAATGTGCAGAAAACATTTGTCAGCTGGATCTGTTAGTTAGTCTTCGATAGCCACTGGCCACTGTGATGGATTCAACCGAGTTCAAATTGATAATACGGATTTCTGTAAATGGTAAATGGTAAAGGGTAATGAGAGCATATTCAACTTAGGATCAATTGAAGCCATTGTGATGATTGAGTGAGCCGGTAAACTCCTTTTTTCCAAATTGCCAGAGCAGTGAGTGTAGTGTGGTGCAATCAATTGACTAGATGTCCTGGGACGTTGCAGTAGTCAAAGTGGTGGTGATTGTGGAAGGCAGCCAATGGTTACTTAGTACTTGAGTGTAGTGGCTACCTGATGACAACAGCAAGTTAACAATCAAAGTTTCTAAGAACAAAACAAACTTAACTTGGCCTGAAGAAGAAATGCATTAAAAATATACCATAAATATAGTAACCATTGACATACAGCATAGTTTTTCTTCCAAAATGTACTTTGTATACACATAAAAAAAGTACTGAACACCACAGTGAGGATAGTTGTACATGGTGGTAAGTAGTTTCAAAGTTATTCTGTTTCGATTTCTATTTTAGATAATCATTACAGATTTCTTTTGGTGAAATCAAGTTTAGTTATGGCTTCATGCATCAATGGTTTTAATTAAAATGCAAAGAAGTTCTCAAATGATTAATCATAATTTAGAGAGTTCCCATTTGCTTTGCTCCTTCACAAAGTCTTTAACAGGAGTTGGTTTGGAGTGAGAGCCTCAGCAGGCACCTTTAATGTATTCTTCCATCCTCAACGGCATACAGTGTTCTATTTTGTTCGTTCTATTTCTGCAACAATACACAAGAGCTTTAAGACGAGGCTTACAATTAGTAAATGTTAACAAGGGGACGTTACATGTTCAATGAACAAGCTAATTGCTTTTTACCCTTATGAGGAGTGCCTCAGATCTCTTGTTGTGTGTTCTCCAGCAAATGAAAAAGCTGCTGTATTGCAGATTGATGATAACAGTTTCTGACTTGTCGAAATAAGTCACTTTTAGCTTGTTTAAAAACTGATAGTAATGTGCAGGATGGAATATCAGGTATTGTTAGGTTTAATGTTGGGACATTTAGAAAAGAGCAGAATATTAAAAATGTTCTAAAAATGTTTTATAATAGTATTAAATGTGAGCAGAGCAGTGTCCCTGGAGCTAAAAGCTTTTACCATTTCTGAGCAAACAAACAGGAAGCTCATCTGTGATTCCCCAACAGGCATTTTCAGTGCAAAAATACTGGCTGTGAATATGCATTCATGAGTGTGTGTGTGTGTGTGTGTGTTCATGAAGCCTATGGATGAAGTCCAGGGAAAGGCCATCTGTTACGATCTCAGCTCGCCTCTCTCCATTTCCATACCCCTGTTGTTAACCATGCTCCTCTGTTTATCTCTCAATAACCTCACTAACTACTGCATGTCAATAAAAACAAATAAAAATGACACTCATTGCATATATATACATATACATACTAGCTCCAGGGGCAGTGCACTGCTGACCATTTATTACCATTATAAAATCCTTTATTATAACCTTTATTATTACTTCTCATAACAAGAAAATAAATATTTTTTATATTCTGTTTTTCTCTAATTATTCGAACATTAAATCTAACAATAACTTATATTACATCCTGCACATAACTTTCAGATTTCCAACTCAATTTTAGCTAAATGTGCATCATAGAGGGCACATTATCATATTTTATCTACCATACCATCCATGAGGGCACTTCTGTGTTTTTTTGTTTTTGTTTGTTTTTTTGTTTTTTCGCTCCTGGCTGCACTTGCTTAGCAATTGCTAACAAATGGTAGCTGACCGAATCTGGATAGACTTTGGGTAATAAATGTAAACTCTGTAAAGTTAGGAACCCACTATACACTACCTACCCAGCACAAAGCAGCAGACAGCAGAAGATATCAACTTGCTGGTGAACTTAGTGGAGGATTTAGCAACTAAAGGACTATAGCTAACAACCAACGGTACATATTCACCTAAACACATATTCACAAAGAAACTCGAGTGAGGTCTGAATTGCTTTTTTTTTTGCAATTATTTTCAGTGATACCACATTTTATGGCAGAAAAAATAGTCTGCAACAATTCTGATAATCAATTGATCATTTTAAGTCATTCAAGATTCCATCTTGACCAATGTAACTTTTGCTGCTTAGTTCTGTTTTTATATCATTATGAACTGAATATCACCAATTTGTCTCTAAATGTTTGATTAGTCCAGTTTAAATGGATGCTTAGAAGTCTTTTGACCTTATTGTTACCTTGTTAATCACCACAGTTACTTTCCTGTCATTTGATTCTGCTTCTCCAATAGTGGTGGCAAACCTCATTGGATTT
Organism: Sciaenops ocellatus; assembly: GCA_033000465.1. Classification (NCBI taxonomy): domain Eukaryota; kingdom Metazoa; phylum Chordata; class Actinopteri; family Sciaenidae; genus Sciaenops; species Sciaenops ocellatus. Next base: position 16,365,444 of record CP136888.1, read on the forward strand.
CATAACATCATTCACCACAGATGAGTAGTTGTTAGCTGTGTTCTTTGGGTAAGTTGTTATATATATAAATATATATATTGATATACAGTATGTTCCTCTTACATGTAAATATGTGATCGACTATGACAGTTAGCTTAGGTATCTCTGTGTCGTTGACTTGAATCATTCCTCCCTCCCACCACACATGCCTAATAACAAGCTCACTAACTCTCTGAGCGTGTGTTTCTATACAGCAGCTTATTTGTGCCTGTAATTATATGCTCCAGTAAAAACCACTGACCAGGAATGGTTCTGTAAATAACCGCAGAAAGTGCAGTATTGTCACAGCAAAGTCAGAATAGAGATTAATAACACGAGTTCATACTGTAGAACTCCATGATAATTGCTCTCGGGGGAATTCAACTTTGTGTGTGTGCATGTGTGTTGTGTGTGTTTGAAAGAGAGAGAGGGGAAAGACAGATTATGAATACAGGTAGGGCAGCTGCAAGTAAATCAAAGCAAAGGCACATTTATCACTGAGGCTGAAACATAATTGGCCTATTGTAGTGAGGGCAGACATATTCTCCAATGACAGACGTATGCACTGACGTTTACAGCTTCATTCCAGCCAGCAACCATTCCATCTTATATTATGAAACATCCTTCATCTACAATATGCTACATGTACTTGTGCATGTTTTGTTTGTGAAGTACAGTATAGTACGTGTCTTTTTGTGCACTTCTGCATGCTTGCAGTATTGTGTGTGCTAATTGGACTTCTACTCTTGAGTAAGGTCATTCTTGCAAAGTCAGGTCATTTTGGAGCTATATTGGAGTAAGCACTGCACATCGGGCATGAGGTACAGATGTTTAAGGTTAGAGTTAATCACTGGCATGGATGTCAGTGGAAGGATCTCACAAGGACACATCTACTATATGTGTATATGTAAGTTTGCACTCACTCCTAATGAAGCGGTCTCATGGGTGTAGTGATCTCCCCAATGGAGGCTCTTCACTGTGTGGATAGCACAGATTAGAGCAGCCTCTCTGCTGCTGTGGTAGTCCATGAAAATTGCTGTTGAACTCTCACGGAGGAATCAGCAGAGAGCTCATCCATCCAATTGCTATTTTTGAGGATTGGGTGTGACCTTTTAAAACTGAATAGATGTCTCAGCTTTACACCTAGCATGCAGTACAGCTGCAGGGCATATATTTATCCACTTTAATGTGGATAAAGGTGACCATGCCATTCATGTGTTCATAGCTTCTAATTCACACCAACCTTTTCTCGTTTCTAAAGGTTATCCATCAACAGTGACATACCAAAACAACAATCCACAGTTTAAACTGCTTTTATTAGACATGTATGCCACTATTTATACCAAGGTTCAATCATTTTAGCAATGCAAGCAGCTCTATAGATGGCAATGTCAATGTGATGGTTGGTCCAGCCTGAAAGACTCAAGAACTAGTAGACAAATTGTTATGAAATTTTGTAAAAATTCAGTTCGCACAATTCTTTCTGTTTAGTGCTAATTAGCGATGTTAGCATACTATTAGACTGGCTATTAACTTTTAGTGTTGTTAATTTATGAACAGATTGGATTCTAAAAAATAAATGTAAAATGAAATGTCAGTGTTTTTACATTTTAGTTGTCAAAATGTTACTATGAATGGATCACCAGCACTGTCCTCCTCAAAAGGTGTGTGTGTAGAGGTGCTTTTATAAAGAAGTGTAGCCCTCCCGCAATTTTTTCACAATCCTAAATCTTAAACATACAGACAAGCAAACCAGCACGTTTCAAAGACAAACAGAAGTCCTACTGAGCTTGTGTTTCAAAATCAAAAATCCTCCAAAATGGTAGCAGTACAGGCCAGTCAGAGCATCAACAGTAGCTGTCAACTAGAAAAGCTTTGAAATCCTCAAACTGTGTATACGACACAATTCATCCCACCCTAAAATTTAAGCTGAGAGTCAGCACTTTAACCCCAAAGTCATTGTTTCATTTCCGAATCCAGTAGGCTCTACTGGAGCCAAAACGATGAAAAATACCTTACTGTCCTGTTCTGCACTGTATATGAGTATATACACCATAAATAAGCCCAAAAGAAGAATGACTCTCAGATGTATTATATATCTAACTTAAAAAATATCTCTGCACACACACATAACCCGTAGTTTCTCTATCCACCCATACCAACCGCGTTTCCATGGCTTGTATGACCCTGTAACTGGAAATGTGTGTCTTGCTCAAGGCTAGAACAAACCTGACTGACACTAAGTGGCAATTTAAGCACTTGCCCCGAGAATTTTAGCTGATTTACTTGGGATTCAAAACTGGGGTCTATTTTATGAGTCCATCTCTCTAGCCTTGGACCTGCTATTATTCTTCATGTCCTTTGGTTTCAGGCAAGACTCCTTATCATAGCAATGTGTTCGCTCAACCACAAACATATGGAATAAAAATTCAGTGAGTAGCACCAGTTTTGAAATGGTACCTGCTTAATGGCTAAATTCAGCATGGATTACAACAATAAAAAAACAATGATATTTGTAGTGTTTTGTAAATGTTTAAACAAACTACAGTATATGTTGACTGTATCACAAACGTACATCTCTCTTCCTTTCGTCTCTTTCTCTCATGTGCTTGGTTGTTTCGAGGGAGTACCACTCTCAGCAGTAACACTGACTGATGCCACATCAGGCAGCGACAGGCGCTACGGGGGTCCCAGCACATTTTGTGGCGCTTTTATCTCCCAGCATGCTTTGTGCTGTTGTTATCTGGCGTCTGCAGCCTGCTGTGGGAATAAACCGTAAACAGGAAGTGCTGCGCTGACACAGCCATGCCGTTAACGCGGCATTGTAGAGAGCCTTTGCAGTGCTCAGAGCTAATTTTAAATAATAATCAGCTATCGTCTCTCTCATTGTTGAAGCATCAGGCATCCACACCTGGGCAACACTGTGTGAGTGAGAGTGTGAGAGAGAGAAAATAAAAGAGAAAATGGCTGCACTATTGCACTGTGTGAATGCTGTTGTGCACGGTTTGGGATTTGGCAGGTGGTTGTACCTGCCATCTGGTCTAACTATCCTATGAGCTGCAGTCAACAAACTGCAAACTGTAATGTTTGCAGCTTTTGCTTAGCTTAGCTAATGTTAGCTCAGTGTGTTAGATGGGCCGCCTGGACTGTGAACCCAGAGCACTGGGGTGTTAGTGTTTGTATGACAAAGCCTTCAGGAGGAAACAGGAGGTTTTCAGGGCCCAGATGCAGGGAGAATGCTGATGAGGAGCAATGTTATGCCAGAACTGGAGCTGGGCATGCAGAGAATTAAACCAGCATTTTCATTGGATATAATGGCAGAGACGAAGAGACCAAAGAGGACATTGATGGAGGAAGGCCGAAAAGGGGAAAGTGGCTGAGCAAGAAGCTGATGGTCAAGAATAAATCTGGGACTGACTTTTAGTCGTTGGCGAGAGCTTCGAATAATAAAAGACTGAAAGACAGCAGCAGAGCAAAGCTGGGATTCTCGCTCATAGCTGGCTGCTATGACTGTTTGTTGTTGCACTTGCATGATGTTTGGCTGTTAGCAAAGTTGTCGACGTGCTAGTTTTGGAAACAAATACACATGTACAGCTGTACATATTTAAGATAGTGGTATTGCACTCTGAACATACACTTGGTTACCATATTTTCAATGTTTTGACGGTGTTTATCAACCTTGTGTTATGAGTGTTTGCATGTGTCAGTTGTATTCATGTGTAGTGTTTTTGTTAGTGTCATGCCATCCTTACAGGGGTTTTGTAATTTTGCAGGGTTATGATTGTGTATGGTAATATTGTGTGTGTTGTAGTGATGAGCTGAGCTGGGGACAGGAATGGAAATCAACAGGTTGTAACCTCAGGGCTTCTGAATGTGTGTGAGAGAAAGCAGGACACACAGACACAGACGGAGAGAGGGAGGGAGCAGTAGCGCCCAGCTCTGAGTGAGGCTGAATCATTCAGTGACACCACTACCCAGAGGTGAGACTTGCTCACCCTAGCTGGTCACAAGTTCTCAAATATTTCGTTCTTGTTCTGCGCCAGAGGGCCAATTCTCAAATTGAGTCTCAGGTCCTCATTTGTTAGGTCACTTCAAGCCAAATCAAGTCACACATTGAGCTTTGCCATCAAGTTAAATTTAACTGATATAAATGAAGCTCTAGCGAAGGTTCAGTCAGGAAGACTATTCTTTCGCATATAAGCCTGCAGTTAATTTCTCTTCCCATCCTGATATTCACTCCTCTTATGCACGCTCACACTTATTTCCTTGCTGTCAGTTAGCTATTCTCACCAGCTGGTCACATCTGTCCAATAGAGCGACACACCTGTATTGTTAGCCTTTCACCTTCCTGCTGTCTTTTAAAAAATCATTCTCCTGCTACTGTTATGCATGCTCTTTTACCTCTCCATCTCCGTCCAGTCTTTGCAGATTCATTAGCTTCATTATTTTCTCCACCATCAGCCTCAACAGATTCATCAGCCACCATCATAAGTGTCTGAACTCTGCACCTGCTGCCCAGGGCCAATGCCCCCTAATCACAAAAGTCTTCTAAGCCCCAAGGACTTTTGGCTTATCGACTTTCTTTGTGAGAATAAGATGAAAAGGTCTATACCAGTCTCATGTCTGTTTATTTAGTATTAAGCTAGACAGAAGATGGTTAGCTTAGTTTAGTTTAGCACAAAGACTAAAAACATGGATTTCTTTCCACTACTGAAAACACACCTAAAATTTCACAAATGAACACGTTATATGGTTTATTTAATCAAGATATTAAGTTGTGGCTTTGTGGAGTTATGTGCTGGACTATTTCAAACTCCTGGTTAGTCTCTATTGGTTGCCTGGCAATGTGACAGTGATGATGCCAGGAAGTCCCTTCTTTAATGGTCACATTTGTGAGTCAAGTATTCATCATATAGAATTCTGCTGCAATCAACAAGAAGCCAGGACAGCAGAACATTTAGTTCTTTGTCATGACTCATCAGTATATTATGTATTAAATGTGAGTAACTCTGGAAAAAATGACATCAGATTTTTTGAATAAGTCAACAATTGTGCTAATATTGCTGCAGACATCATATTGGATTATTCATGCTTGCTAGTGCTAGTTGAATCATAGTGTATACAGGAATGTTTTCTGGTGGTGACAGGTGTCAAACAACACCTCAACCTGTCACACAACCAAGCCACATGGGGTTACCATCATTAATTGACCATTTCGCATTACAGTCTGACAAATTACCTCCACCTCCAAACTGACGGCTAAACACATTTAGTTAGGGTATAAACAGCATCAGTAATTGAGACAATTCTGCTGGGCAGCGTGAGCGGCAAGAATAATTACTGTGATCCTAGCTGTGAAATATTCCACTCAAAAAAGCCAGGGGTTTCAGAGGAGCAGGACAGTTTGTCGTCTGGGGGCATGACATGCCTGTTTTTCAAGGATAAGCTCTTGGTCCATTAAGGTTTTAAGTGTTGAGCCTCACTCACTCTCTGAATACATGCCGGTTTACCTGCTGCAGTCAACAGCAACGATGATAATTAGCTCAGTGAAGCAGCACAAAGGTACCGTACTGACAAATTGCTTTGCCACATCTAAATTCTGTTGGTATATACATGATTCAGATGTCAAACTACAGATTCTCTACACCTTCAGAATTATCAAAGAGCAGTTTGAACAAACCACATCATGTCCTCATGTCCATGTCCCATCATGTCCTATGAAACCCGAAGGCTTACATTCTGTTGTTTTGTACTTTCGTTTAATTTAACTAGTAGCATGTTGCACAGAATCAGCTTCTCATCATTGTTATTGGTGTTATTGTAATTATTAATGTCACAATTTTTTTTTGCATGATTATTGTTTGCAGTAGCAGTGCTTCTTCAGTGTTTTCCTTTCTGTATCTAGAAAACCACATTATCTTGGCATTTTCGCTAGCTTGAACTTCTGTGTCAAACTTTTAATCTTGGGCACAGTTGAAACCCCCAAAACTAACATCAAGTCTATTTTATTTCATTCCTATCATATTTCAAAATGAGATTTTCCATGAATGCATACAGCTTAACACATAAACACCAGCCCCGAAGTGACAACTATAAGATATCTATTTGAGATATATTTTTTTAAATTCATAAATACAAACTGCTTTCAGTGTAAGCATAAACAACTATTTTAAGCCTCTTCAGGTATGACTTGCAAAGTTAAACAAGTGAGTGAGCAGGAATAAATAAGCACCAAATTGACTGCTTGAGTGAAAAATATGTAATTATTCTCATACAGTGAGAGGATTTATGCCTGTGCAGATGTTTGGATATATATAGCATATGGACTCATTTGGAGTCATTTCCAATAAAACCCGATATAGATTTTTGAATTCTAGCATGATGGTATTGTGATTGTGATACTAAATGGGCAGATATGGCAAGCACTCAACATTTGTTTGGTTGGTGTACTGGATTTTCCCAATTTCATATATAATAAAAATGACTTCTGAAATATATACTCTCTAACTGATAGTGTGTGATTTATTGAGCTTGGGACGTTAGCTGGTCCCTGTTGTGTGTAAAAGGTGTCTGGCAGAGGAGGGGTTTTTTTTTATCTGCAATGCAGCAGTTGGGTGAATTGAGGAAAAGACTCTGACTCTGCCAGGGACTTAAACACCCTCTGATTGATCCATTGCATCTCTCTTGACATCTTGTGAACCCAAAGACCACTCTCTTTCTCAAATTGTAGATTGAAATCCAAACAAGATGGTGGTGTTTTGTGAAACACAAAAAAGAATAAACACAGGAGTGCAGAAATCCATATTTGTTTCACAAACTGAAAAATCTTAACACAACTCTCTTCACCTTTATCTTGAACTTGACACCAAAACACTTACTTGTATTAAATGGACTATCAATGATTTTCGCAGAAGTAACCTTTACTAAAGTTTTGAGTACTTAGTGACACCTTATGTGATTTTCAGTCAGATGATATTGCTCAATCTTTCACTGTAATTGGGGCAAATATTATAGAAAGGATAAAAAGGAAGGCCGTCTTTTGCATTCTCTAATGAGCATATTATGTTGTCTTCCATACATTTTTTTCCAGAAACACTGAAATATTTCAATAACTATTTGATGTATTGCCACAAGATTTTGTACAGACATTCATGGTTCCCAGATGTTGTATCCCAATGGTGATCTCCCAACTTTTCTTGTAGTGGCACATATAGGTTGGAGTTTTTCCTTATCTAGTAAAATAGCTTGATATTTGTGGTTATGGGTAAAATGTCTCATCATCTATTGAATGATTTTCAATCACATTTGGTACAAACATTTATGTCCCTGTCCTGTGATGAGCTGGCGACTTGTCCAGGTTCTACCCTGCCTCTCGCCTAAACTGAGCTGGGATAGGCTCCAGCCCCACCGTGACCCTGATGAGGATAAGTGGTTAAAGAAAATGGATGGATGATCCCTTCATTCTGCATCTACCATCATCACCAGGTTCAAATTCAAATGAGTACTTTGGTTTATGGCCAACTTCCTGCAAACTAGTGGCACTCCAATAAGCCTCACCTGTACTTTATTCTGCTAATTAGCAAATGGTGGCATGCTAACTTACCAAACTAAGTTGGTGAATATGGAAAACATTACACCTGCTTAATATCAACATGTTAACGTTGTCATAGTTTAATCTTGTTTCATTGCTGAAAAATTGTAACAAACTGACAAACAGTGATGGCCATGTTCAACATAACTGAGATTTTTTATACAGTAAGAATTTAATGGACCTTTTGAAACATGTTATTGGAGTTGCTTCAGGTGTGAATTTACTCGAGAACAATTTCAGACTTCATCAACACAGGACGGGTGACATGGATGGGTGTAAAAAATATTCCATCACCATCATTACTCTCTCTCGTCTTTTCAATTCACAACAATTTTTCTTTGTCATTCTGCAGACCCCCAGTAACAATATTAAACTCTCTGGTTCACCAGGTGCTCATATGATGAAAATGTGAATCCTCTCCTATAGCGCTGAAGGCAGCGTGAATTGATGCCAGCTGTGTGTCGACAGCTGTGTGATCTGAATCCACTCCTTTAATGTGCTCTCTCTCTCTCTTCTCAACATAAATGAAAAGATATTTTTCTTCAAGCTGATGGTCATGCGCTAGATTTAATGCTACATCAGCCCACGGCTATCTCTTTATGCTTCAATGGAAGGATTTTAACTACTAAAGGGCTATATAAAGGCCATCTGCCTATCTCATTGGTGCCAACTTTCTTGTGTTTCTGCCTTCAGAGGATAAAGGTTTGCCATGGGAGATGGTTGAACGATATTTTTGATTCCTCTGGGTTAAGATGAAAGCTTTAACTTTTGTGCTATGATGTTTCCTAAGCATACAAATCATGTCTCTGCAAAGGTCACAGGCACTCAGCAGCTCAGTCTTTTGACACTTCTGCAGGTCAGAAAACAAAACAAAAACATACAAAGACTCACAAAAATGTATATATAGTATATTGACAAGGCTAGCCTGAGGTATGACTCTCTGGCTCTGTGCTTTATGTGGAGCAGTGAGCTTAGCCAACAGATTAGGAAAGGGGGAACATCACCCTTTGGTAGAAAAAGATAATATAGGGTGAAGATTAATAGTAATAATCTTGGCCAGTGGAGGAAAAAAACAATACACAAATACAGTCTCATTAGAGAGAGAGTGCAGAAACTTTTCAAATTGAAGTGAAAAATCAGTTTGTATATTTGATCTGGTCTCTCTGAGGCTTTGAGGGAAGATGTTCAAAAGATTAAGATCAGTTATGAAGGCAAACACAACAACATATTTAGCTTTCAGCCTTGACTTTGAAACAGCAAACAGGCTCTGGTCTGAGAGCATGAGACCTCTCCATGCCGTGCATTGTAAGTCAAAAATAAATGTCTGAAATGCTGTGAGAGACAAGCTACAAGAGAAACCTTGTAATGTATGAACTATTTGCCAAAAGCCTTGCTGTAAAGTTCATAACTGACCTGAGCTGGGGAGAGAGACGAATAAGCTGTTATGGGTGTAATCTCTGTTTTGTTGGAGTTGAGCAGCAAAGATTTTTTAGGAATTCCATCTTTCATCACAGTAAGGCAATTTTGAGTTGTTTAGCTTTATTGGCTCATTGTGGTTACATAAGAGATGCAATAGAACATCAGCGTAACATCAGTAATACAGATTGAAGTGACAAAATACGGAGAGAAAATACACAGAACAAGATTGGGCCAAGAACTGATCCCTGAGGAACACCACTAAAAGAGCTACTGAGGAATCACAATCATTTGAGAAGTGTCAAAAATTTCTATTAGACAGATATACTTTAGAGCTTATCCAGAAAGATCAATACTGTCAAATGCAGCACTAAAATTGAGTAGAACAGCATGTAACAGCCACCAGAATCCATCCACTGAGGATGATAAAAAAATGTCATTTATGACACAAAGGATTGTAGAATTTAAATTGCTAATAACAGATAGGAATTAATCGAAACATTTTTTGCTTATTTGTATCATGTCCAACTGTACAAGCACTATTTTTTATTCATTGAATTACAGATATAACTAGGAATAACGATACAGTAGATCTATAGTCCTGAGGCCGTGAGAAATCTGTAAATCCTTTTTTATTTCAATAGAAGTGCAATGATTTCTCAATGAGGTTGGGGACACACCAAGTAACAGGAGGGCTCTTCACATGTGGGCTAGGACCAATAGTGTCAATGACTCTTTTCAGAACAGATGGCAGCCCATTGTCAAATGGGCTGGAAGATGAGTTCATATGTGAAATAATTTAAATTGGGTTAAATTAGCTTTGCACAACATAGAAATCTACATTGCACTGAATATTGGTCACAAAATGACATAATTTTAGACTGAATCATTGATTTTTAAAAGCATATTGGCTGTCTGGGAAAATAATCCTTGCTTTAGTTTTTGGTTTCAATCAGCTCACAGAAATAAACAGGTCAAACATTCCTTGGTTTATAGTTGTACAAAGCCAGGAGCTATTGCATGAATTAACAGATGCACCTCAAATTTGTTTCCCTTCTATCAGCATGTTGCCTGGATGAACTTGTGTTTCAAATGATGCAATGGTAACTTCATTGGAAATGATTGACAACTGGAACAAACCTTGTTTTTAACAGCACATTAGAGTTTAAAGGCTAAGAAGTAATGCTCATTAAATCTGCTTACCGGGTCATCGGGGTGTACAGAGGTTGTTGTAGGTTACTGTCAGAATATTTTCCTGAAAAGTAGATTTACTGTAAGAGGTAGCAAATATTCCCTGATGTTGTGAATTGAATCTATACAGATATATT